>JABFEA020000054.1:4088060-4111244 GCA_019775915.2 Cyphomyrus plagiostoma
TAATAACGCATGTATTTTATTTATTTACAAGTATTAAATTGCACATTTCCATTAATTGTGAACTGTGACATTGTAAAAGTGGTCCCACATTTAGGGATTTTAAACATACAAGTAGTACCGGCTATGCGTTATTACTTTGGAGTGGTTATTATTTTAAAAGAACAAACCTGCAAATGTCTCAACTGACCAATCAGAATCAAGCATTCCAGAGAGCCGTGTAATAAATAGGAATAAACTAAACTGAACTGAACTACTGTCTTAACAAACTCACACCAAATGACAACGTTAAGCACGAACACATCGCTCTAACCTCTCCGCCACCACAGACACTGGCTTCCCTATAAAGACGCCTCAGTGTCAGGCTACCACCATGGCATGGGGGGGGACGTAAATAAAGAGGTGGACAAAATAACCAAAATAACAAGGAATGAATATCCAGCTCCCACCTGGCCAGCGGCACCCCGTAGACTGCCGGCGCTACGGCGATTACGGCCTGGCGGACTCTGCCGACCCCACATCCCCGCTCGCCACGTTCCGGATAATGCATGACATCGGACGAGACGTGTGCGCGATAATCACAGGCATCCGTCGTCGTCGCAAAGTGACACCTGGAGGTTTCTTTATTTACATCCCGCACCCCTGCCGGATTGCTCTTGGTATACAGGCCGCCCACGCGGCCCCCAATGTTTGCCGGAGAATGTCACGCGTTCCTAGCCACACCGGGCCTGTCGGAATCTCCGTGGAGAAACAGAGGGAGAACGGCTTCTCAGAAAGGAGGAGATTTGTTAGGGGACGAATACAGAATGAGAGGAAATAGCGATGTAGGCCTGCTTCGTGCACACAGGGACACATTCTGCTGCCCACACAGAAAATACACTCCTCATCCTTTAATGGATTCATTAAACATCCACACGGCATCCTTACAGACGGAGGCCGGCGAGGCGGGTCAAGGAACGCTGGAGGGGGGACGCGTGACAAATGAGCGATGTCGAAATGAGCGATGTTTCCGGAAGGCGGCAGCATCAGCGCGGGCTAGGACTGGTGGTGGAAGGGCAGCCTCGCACTTTGGCAGTTGGGACCCCCGGCGAGGGGGAATGTTTACACGCAGCAGCGACAGGACGGGCGAGGCGGCGACGGGACGGGCGAGGCGGCGACGGGACAGGCGACAGGACGGGCGACAGGACGGGCGAGGCAGCGACGGGACGGGCGAAGCGGCGACGGGACGGGCGAGGCGGCGACGGGACGGGCGAGGCGGGAAAGCGAGCAGGGCGGACGCGGTAGGGGGCTGAGAAACGGCTCCGTCGAAATACCGCGGTAAAAGGGCCTGCGTCATTAATGCTACTCCAGCGTCCCCTTTCTGTGGATTAATTGCACCCTCGTCAGAGATTAATCTTGCCGGTGAGGGGGCCTGGAACCGAGTCCACTCACTCCCGCTGACCATCATTTTCAGCAATTGCCATAGGACGAAAACTCCCTTTCAAGTCCACTCATTCTCAGAGACCAGGATCGTCATCTTCTCCCGGGTCCTTCTCTGAGCCACTTTAAACGTTGCCGAGACGAATTCAATTTATTTTATGCACGAGTGCCTCTCTTCTCCATGCCCCCCCCCATGACCCCCTGCCCTCCAAAGGGTCCTGTGTTGTGAGCCTGAGATAATTCGCCATTACTGTCCCTAAAAAGACATGTTTCTCACACCTAGTCGACGGCAGGCAAATTAACGGGAATAACGGGTTTGCTATGTTTGTTCCCCCCTCCCAATCGTTTAAAATGTATTTCGAAACTCCTTGTGGCCTCTTCTCATCTTCCTGTGTTTGCAAACCTCTTCTCAGAGGGGATGGGGGAGGGTCAAAAAGACAAAACGATAGACAGTATTTTTGTTGTTGTAGATGGCAATATTAGTGTGATTTCTGGAGAAGACCAGAAGGGGGAGCCGACCGTACGCTGCTCCCGGCTTCCAGACTCGTGCACCAGGTTTCTCACCCAGGTTTGGCTTGTTAATGCCCCTCGTGGAGAGGCCCCTGTCTCCATGGGAACCATGCCAGTTGAGCCCAGGAGCGTCAGCAGCTCTTCACACCGTGGCATGGGGCCGCCACACACACACGCACACACACGCCAAATATGCCACTTGACATGTTACCACGTATGAATGTCACGCCGGCATGGAGACGCCCATCAAACTGGCATACCAATGGTGGACAGCAATCCAGATGTCAAGTAAGGGTGCGAGAGGAAGGACCCAGAGCCGCGGGCCGCCCACTAGGCTGCCAGACACTTCATTTCACGCCGTTCAGTGGTCTGTGTCCCCCGCACTCCACCAGCCTATTCACTTCTGCTTCCAGTCTGTTTCTGGATCCTCCAGCCAGGGGCCAAACCGAAAACATCCCCAGCTATAAAACGATCGCACATCGATCACGCTCCACGTCCGGACGTTAAATAAAATCAGAAATGAACATGACAGAGGAGAGAGAAGAGGGCCCGGCAAATGCTAAATAATAAATGTAGCGTAACCACTCTGTCAGTCATCATCCCCGGTCCCTGCTAAGAACCCAGGGTGCGGCACAGCTTCTCCTTCGCCCCCTGCTGGGCATGCCTGTAATAACTGAATCAGCTTCACCAATCAGAAATATGACATCAGGGACCCAGGGACCTTGGGTCTGGAACCTGTACAACCTGTCACAGTCCCCCACCCCCCACACCCAGTGCTGCACCTCCCACCCCAGCACACCCCTACCTTCCTCACCAGGGATCCACCTGATTAACATAAATACAGGTTAGATTTATACCACATAGAGTCAGTGAAGATCACAGTTAGGGGTGAATATGACAGAGAGCCTTTTCTGAAGGTGGATCGCAGCTTACACGGGCAGATAGAGGATCACGGCCCATTCGGCCTCTCATGGCCGAGTAGAGGATCATACCCCCTAAGATCTCAAAACAGAGGATGTGCTTACAATGCTGTATTTGAAGTAGGCACACACACACAGACACACACGCACATGTCGAGTAAACACATCCTTATGGGGACCGCTCATTCATTTCTATGGGAAAAATGCTAACACTAACTATGATAGCCTTAATCCCTACCCAGTTCTAACCATAACCATAAGGATCTAAAAATACAATAGTTTTTAGATTTTTAGTTTTTTCATAGCAGGCACCGATTTTTATAAAATAGAGTTTTCCCTTATGGGGACCAAAAGACCGGTCCCCATAAGGGAAAAAAACTGATATTTATCACGTTACAGGGACATTGTGTCCCCATAAGGATAGGTATACCTCACGCACACACACGCCCTGCAGGAAACCTCCCTGTGCTCACGTCCCACCCCACCATTTCACATGCTTTCAGCACTGCTCTTATTTATAGGTTGCTTAGGATAAATCGTGATGGCAAACATCCACCCATCTTTTCTATAACAGCTTATCCAGGAGAGCTGTGTTGGACCCAGGAAGCTCAAGGCGTGAGGCATTCTGGACAGGATGTCAGTGTGTACCAAACAAAAGTTCCCCCATCCCCTGATGTGTGCTTGCCTGGTCAGCTGGCCACCCACGGCACACCTCAGCCAATCCCGCTGCCTTCCTCATGAACGCCCCTCCCTCGTCTCCGGTTTTGCGTCTCATACAATAAGACAGCATCACTTCCAGCAGGGGGCACTGTGGACCCCATACTGAGGAAAACCTAGTTCCTTGGCAACTGTGCCACCTGTGGTTTCCAAGTCTTAAGAAGACAAGCCCGGTAATGGCAGCGGCATAGCTGGCACGGTTGGCGGGGCTGTGACCGTGATGGGGTGGGGGAGGGGCAGGTTGGGGATCTGCCGCATGACTGCGCGGGTGGCTTGAGCCAACCCTTCCTGACAGCCTGACGTTCCTCTCGGTCCGTACATGCGGGCACACACACGCACGCGCGCCCGCACACCGCGGAGATGGGCACATGTTAAATTAGGTATGAAGAGACTGCCTCGTTAGTCCCTGGGTAACGACATCTGAGAGCGAAGAGTCAGCCTCCATCCTCGGCCCGGGTCTAATTTTAGAGAGGGCGGGCGCCGGCAGGTTTCAGATCAGAGGGATCCATCCCTCACAGCCCCCCCACCCCTCCCACCATCGGAGCACTTCTCCAAAAAGCCTCCCCCCTCTTCCAAAGCCTTGTGTTGTCAGGGAGAACTCCGGCGAAAGAGCCGCCTCGGATTCGTCTCCATCTGCCGGCGGCCATCGTCGACGGCCGATTCCACTTCGTTCGGCTCCAATCCACTGAATTTGCTCTCTGTCTCCACTCATGCGGGCTGAACCGGTTTTCTGGCACGTCACGCACGGAAAATGCCGCTCAGGGTCCAAAGTCAGGGCGTCAGTTGGCAGCAGATCCTCCAACAGCGTCCCACCATCCTGGGCTGCTGTCTAGCGCCACAACTAATCCTGAGCCCCAGTTGGCGTTAGCCGTGTTGTAATCCCATACATAGTGTAAATCTTGGCCACGGTCAGCCTCGGCAAGGTCCCCAGTGAGGTGACTGGTATTCCCTCATAGCCCGTAGAAGTCCATCATGTCAATCCGGGGGGGTGGTTCAACTGCATGGGGGGGACTGTAAATGAATAAACATCTCTGGCCTCAGTTTGTCCTTGGAGCAACAGGAAGAGACCATTGAGGGGACTCGATGATAAATGGGGGTTTGAATGACCAATTATAGGACACGTTGATGATTACCTTAGAAAGGCCAATAAGGAGAGACTTTGATGATCTATTACATAGTCTTGATGACAAAGCTGTGCTTCAAAGCCCAATACAGTGACCCATGATAAACATGTTTGAAAGTCCAATGGGCACTCAAGCGCACTCAATGACAGTCTTTGAAAGACCAATAAAGAGACTGATAAATACAAGTTTTACTAATCAACAAAGTGTGATGGAGCCAATATTTTATTGCCTAACAGGCTCCAAGAGTCTGGCATATTTAATGGTTCCTTGGGTGGCCAAGTTTATTCCATCCTTTTTAGAATATTTATGTCACGAAAATGAACGACAAGACATGTATAGCCAGAGCTCCCCCAGAGGGCTGGAATCTTGCTTCCCCCATACTTCATTCCAGGCTGGGTAGATGGGGGGGGGGACTGGAGGGAGTTGCATACAGACACAATTTTTGCAGTTGAAAAGACCCAAATTTGACAGGGGGACTTGTCAGACTAACATCTACATTTTTGAAGGCACCACTATAAATATATATTGTGATCGAAAAGGCTGTCCGACCAGACCAATGAAATCATTGAATACTGGGAAGTCTCAGCCTGACTGGACCAATCAGCAGGCTGAATAATGGAAAGACTCGTCGTGACCAGGCCACTCAATAGGCTGAATGCACAGCATCTAAAACCAGGAAAACTTGATTTAACCAAGCAAATCAACTGCCTCGGTCCACTTTAATTGGTATTAGCCTGTTGCCTTTATCTAAAGCAAACTCATTTAAATTACTGCAAACCTCCTGGGAATCATCAGACACCTCATTATTAGGTGCTAAGTGTGAAATTGAGTTTGAGAGAGCTGCGGAGTTGACATAAAAACAAGGTGCCATGGTGTCATGGCCCCTTTCCCAGGAGGCACAGCAAATTGAAAACAACCCTGCGGGCCGGCCTAGCCGTCCTCAGTTATTCAGCGCCAAACAAAAAGAGGAGGGGAAAAAAGAATTCTGAGGTTGTTTGTGGGTAAGGAAGTCTGATTCAGCGCCTCACAAGAAAATTAATAATTTCATGCGGCCCACGTCTGAGAGCACTTTTGGGAAAGGAAAGTACTCAGCTTTTCTTTAAAAAGTGCCAGGTTCGAGTTGGGCTGTGAGGTACACCCGAAACTGCCTCCCCAAGGGATTTATTAAAAACAACCTGATGGGCCTGACTGAAAACGGGCAGCATCTGGACATGCACAGCATGGGTGGCTATCGCAAGCCATGTCACACAAGAGGAGTCATACCATTCCCGTGAGCAAAGGATTGTGGGAAACGGTGGGTTGGACACAGGAAGGCCGGAGTGGCCACATTATTTGGCATAAACATTGCAAATAACAATATTAAAAAGTGTAAAACATGCCGACAGAGGACAGCTGGAGCGGGAGTCGGCTGTTTTAATACAGAGAAAAGCGAACTCTCGCCTGTGAAGAAGGCGATTACGTTTAAAAAACTCTTGGCAGATTCTCACAGAGCAACCTGCCCTGTGACGGGTACCGTGACTCAAGGTACCCATGAGAAAGAGAACAGATAAACGAGGCAATGAATGTCATCATCGTCACTCAGCCACGTCGTGACATCAAGGATAGACATCTGTGGTGAACTCCACTCCTCACGGAGTCCACAAATTTAATCCGGCGGCTTCCATCAAATCAGAGGCGATCATTACGGCATCAGGCATTGCGGATTCCCGCCGGCGGAGTCAGGCCGTGCACGCAAACAACCAGCTGCGACGCGTCTGCTTCAAGGAAACGAGTTTCACTTCGCGGTTTAATTTACTCGGTTGGCGAAATTATTTTAGCAGCAATAACTGTCCAACAAGAGCAGCTTCGCTCTTTATTAACGCCACGTGAATGAAGAAAAGCTTCAGCACCGAGCCGCGTAACTTTAACTAACCATAAAATAACCTTCCCCTCAAACTGAAAGGCAGAAAGTTAAAGGAATCTAGTTATCAATAAGAAAAAAAAGCAAAAGAAGATGATAAATAGACAGAGGGGGCAGCCCTCTACCCGCAAGAGACAAACTTGTAGGGGTCACAGAGAAGCCAGAATCCGTCTATCTACCCCAAAGCCATTAGGACCATCGTCAAGCTGTGGGTCATGTGATACTGGCACACCAGGCGACGTCACATGCAGCAGAGACGGCGCGGCAGGCCGAGCCAGCGCGCACACAGGCATGTGACAGACGCATTCACACCATCAAATTCCCAGGCAGAAGAGAGCGGGCATGATCAGGTGGCTCTTGGGCCGATGGTGGGGACGGGGGGTCATTCTTGTTCACGGGACGAGCTTTAAAGTGGTGCCGGCAGGCGGGGGTGACGAGTAAGAGGGGGAAAGAACAGAAAATGGAGGCTTGGGGGGAAATAGGGATTGACACAAGCTTAACTGTGCATTGTCACATCTCAAACAAACTCAAACAGCCCCATACCCCCCCCCCATTAGCAATCCACTGAGGGAAACATCATGTCCTTTTTGATTACAGACACATTTTTAAGGTTGCCTGCTCTCTATGTAGTATACTCATGCACAGCTCCGGAAGGCCCCAGAATGATCCAGGATGTACGAGCCGGAAGCCCAAGGGTGCATTCTGGGACTGGTTCTGTTCCCAGCCTCCACTGCCCAGCCGTACAGTAAGGTTGCTGTTGTAGTAACACATTTCGGCCACGGGGAGGCACAACTGCTTGCCCCATCCTACCATTTTCTTTGGCCACTTATGCGGTCTCATTATTGCAGTCACTCTGAGCGACGTGTTGCCTGGGCGGCGATACCCCACCCGGCCCTTTCATCATGTCACACTGGTGGGAGGCAGAACGCCATCATCCACATGCACGACTCCCGGGGATGGGAAGTGAGGTGAAAGCCACATCCCTCCGAGCTACCAGGGGAAAAACAGCGTGCGCACAGGCACAGAAGGTAACTATAGCAACACGCACGGACCAAGCGGCAGCACTAAAAGAGACAAAAATGTTCAGATGGTATCAGAGCCACCTGGTGACCCGGGAGATCGTTTTGGAGCCCATTCTCAAACACATAACCATTAAGCTGAAGCAAGAAGCAGGCGCAGCCAATTATTGCCCATGATGGAGGCGGGGTCTCAGATGAACCAATGAGGAGCTTGGGAATTGTATGCCATGAGAGCCTCAAAGACCATGACAAAGAAACAGGGGCATGTCGAAATTCAGAGATCGCCGCGATGATTCAGATAGGAAACACAAAGGAAAACAGAGAGGCAGGAGTTACATCAGCGTGTCATCAGAGAGAGATAATGAGATTCCCACCAATTTCACAGTCAGCAGGGGCTGTGCGGATCACCTTTTCCGGACTGAAGTTTAATTAAGAACAGAACGTGATGCCCAGGACGCGGTCACGGAGCCAGGCTGCTCTCCATCTGACCGCCGAGACGCCTCTCCATCAACCAATCAGTGATTGCTGCCCCCCCACACCCATAACAGGTTTCCAGTGCAGCAGTTAACAGATAATCTGATTGGAAATTCTGACCCCTCTTGGGGGGAGGGGGGGGAGCAGATGGATCACCCATATTGCCTTACAATATCATCTTCCCTCACTAAATGGTCCATCCAGTTTATGGTGCAGAGGTCAATAAGCTGACGTCCTAACACTGTGGTGTTTCTATGGGAACACGTACAGCTCGCAGGCCTGAAGCGGAGCGAGGGAGTTTGATAACGAAGTTACTGCTGGCCCCTTCAGAGACGGTAGATGAATCTTGATAAGAGCGCTGAGTGGCCCCAGGACGCACGCCGCCCTTGAATCGGCAGTGCTGAAATCACGCACGCGGGCACTGTAACTGCCCGTGTCCACGGGAGCTATTCCGTGGCTGCGGGGGGAATCATCCTGGCACCACTCTGACGAATACATGTGGAGGAGAGCATTTTGAAACGCTGCCCCCACAGTCACGCAGTAACTGTCACACCCTTGTATCGGCCCAGATTTGGGGGGTTGAGAATCATACATCTGTATGAACTGCGCTTTGTCGCCTCAATATGACCCCACTCGCGATTCCCCCGGTCCCTGAATGCCACCTTTCAGCGAATAGCTCACTTAATCAGAGCCCAGATTTTGCAATCCCACAATCCCCGGCTGTGTAACCCGACACCATGTTCCTTACAGCTCAGGATGGGACGTGCCTCTGACAGCAAGCTTGCCGGAAGTCATATGCAATGAAAAAGCCGGTCCTGAATTGGCTCACTAAGTGATCTGTTTCGTTTAGCAGGCTGCCAAAGCTAGGAAGGGTTTTCAAATGAGTCAGCCATCCACGGTTACTCTCCCACGGCTTGCTATCGAGCATCAACATATTTGAATGTAACTGTATTTGGTACATGTGATCGAAACAGATACAAAATTTCAGGAACAGAAGAATCACCTTGGGAGTGCCTCGTGATTGTTCAGTTTGCTCACTGATTGATTGATGTTCCCTGGATGCCATGGCGGGAAGACCTGGTAGGATGACGAGAGGAGTACAGATCTTCAGAAGTACATTGCTTCCCTGCTAGACCTTCCTGGGGTTTCACCGAGATGGTGGGAAGTGCTCAATCAGAACCACCATGACCACAGGTGGGGGACTGAGACGTAGGATGGTGAGTGATGTGTTTCACCCTGACCCACCCAAAGCCAGCGGCCTGCTCTCATTTAGCACATACTCCTTCACAGGATGTGTTTACCTACCAAATTCTTACTGCTGACGCATAAAAGTTCATAGTCTCCAGTAGCGTAGAATATTTTACAGGGAGATGAGCTGCTGTTGGGAAAACTGAACTGACACTGCAGGCATCTTTTTAAGACTTCAGGTGTCAGCTCTGAGCCAAGAAAAACAGCTTCATTCCTGCCAAAAGACTCCTCTAAACAGCTGGATCGTCAATTTCACTTTAATCTAAAGCCGTTAAGAAGCTCCACCGCACGTACAACACCTGTTCCCCCACGTGGGATTGGAACCGGTACTGGAAACAAGACCACACAGGGTGTGTTTGTGAGGTTAACACCATACAGCAGAGTTTCACAGGTTAATGGGGTCCACCCAGTCGGCTTTGGATGTAAACACATGACTAAAGACTGTACAAATGACTGTACCAGGTTCCAACAGGCTCTAAGTTGGAACCCACTGACAAAGACCAAACTTAATAGTACGCCTTAAGTTTTGAGAACCTAAAAAAATGAATTAAATCAGTGTCACAAAGAAGTAATGAGAGCTAATGGCTCAGTTCTAACAGCTGAGTGCTAATGGCCAACAATCACTTCTACACAAAAGAGGTACTCATCACAATCAGGCTGAATTTCAGTGCCTGATAAAAGTGCCTGAGCAGAGGGGATGAATTCAGTCAAATATTTTCGGCAGTGGAAAGCACTCAGCCTCCGTCGAAGAACTGGACAGACCCTGGCACCTAAAAATATAATTGTGTCTCACTCATGGGATAGCAGAGTCAAAAGTGCGAGGTCCAACAAACACCCATGAATTTCAACTATCAGCTGTGTGCCTCCCACAGCAGAGCACCACAGAACCAAGGTCCGTATGCCTGAAGAACCAGTCCACCTAATCCACCAAAGTCAACTGAGTCTTTCTCAGTCATCCACTAGCAAGACAGCTATGCAAACATGAGCTCACAACTTCATATTCTAGGCAAGCCACTGCTTTTTCTGCTGGCAGGAAAGGCGTTTGTAGTTCCCAGAAACCATAAACACCAGTAAACTTAATCTCTGTCCTCTATTGGCTGGTCTGCCTGGCAGCCTTTGGATGCCTTAAATACCAGTTAAACAGGAAGCCGCGGAAAGGCCTCCTTAGATACCTCAGCAGTAAGCAGGTTTGCTGTATGAGGCAAATGGTTGCCTTTTCGGAAGCCAAACCATGATTTACCCCAAGGTAAAACAAAGCAGAACCAGCTAAAGACACCCCCTAATGGCTCACTGAGATCAGTGCATTCATAAGAACACCCCCCCCCAGCCCCCCCAATCCCACAAGCGCCCGTTTGCATCTGCCAGCCAGGTGAGCCAGCAGAAAAGCTCAAACCACGTGTGACTCTCCAACTTGCAACACCCCTCAGTGCCAGAGACTCGTGAATTTGACCTGTATTAACCAGCTAACATGGTTTTCAGAACCAAATTCACAAATTCACAACAGATTAGGAAAGCGTGAGCCTCATAGGATGGCAGCTGTGACAAAGGTGTCCTGACACATGTACGGATCAAAACAAAACCAGAGTACGTGGCGGAGTCCAAATGAGCGCTAGCTGATGCTAATTCCTCATGTTCCCTCTACTCTACGGAAACGTGACAGATATAAACGCAGGGATAGCAGGCAAAATGACAGCCAGTGGCTAATTTAATCTCGAGCCTTGATCCTGCCATCAAAGGGGAGCCCTGCAATAAGACCCGGAAGGGAATGAATATAAAGTCATATAAAGAAAATGGAACGTGGCGTTTACTTTGGCCAGAATCAATGCCATGACGTTTCTAAACATTTGTCGAAACGCCCACAACCCGCTCCATTTTGGAATCATATGGGTCTTTCATAGACCTGTCTAACAAACTGGAAGTCATTAACCCCAACCAAAAAAAAATAAACACACTCATTACGGGCATATCAATAATATGACATCCCTGGAACACCAGCGAATCAATGTTCCTGCACAAGAGAGAGCCGGCAGCATTCATAACGGAGCCGGGACTCTTTTCAGGAAGAGTGTGAAAAGCCAATAGCCTCTGTCATCACGGACGATTGTGCTGTCTTTTCTGAACATCCTTTATACACGGCCATGCACAAACTGCTCATGCATTGACCAACAGCAGTGACAGATCCTGTCTTACCAACATTGAGAGCAGAATTGTTTTGTAAATGTAATGTCATGACGAGAAGCTACTCTTATCTCTTTCCTCTCCAGCTATGTTCACCCTTCGACAACAGCTGGGGTTAAACACAGCTCCGAGATACTAGGGATGTCCCAATCCACTTTTTTGGTACACTGATCCAATCCAATCAATATTTATATATACTGAAAAAATGATTGGTTCACAGAGATAACTAGGGGTGTCACGAGATCTCGCAATATTACAAAATGATGAGATTTCTCGTCGAAATGAAGAGCGGTCTGGCAAAGGCACGGCCAATCAGCTATTGAAAGCATGTAAGATGCCCCAGACACTTTTAAATCTTTTGTGTGGCGGCATTTTGGGTACCCGGTGGAAAATATAAACAGCGAGTGACAGACAAAACACGAACCATCTGTAAGCATTGTAGGAAAATAATGCCGTACACAGCGGCTAACGCTACTACTAAACAAAGCCATTTGCAGCACCATCATAGCTCTTTACTTATATCCACTGCACCAGTGAATAAAACATTAAAAGGCCAGACAACGCTTACAAATGTGTTTGTACCCCAGCTTTCACAGTCAAGTGCTAGAGCCACTTCAATAGCAAAGGATATCTGCGTTTTCATTGCAGCCAACAAGACACCATTTTCTGTAGTAGAAAATCCAGGGTTTCGGCAACTCCTCAATACATTAGAACCAAAGCATTTTCTGTCTTTCAAATTAACCAAATAAATGGCTGCTTTCCAATAATATATTTCCTCTTAAGTTTTCCTTAAAACATTGTTAAAATATCATCTCATTTCATTCGCATGGGCCGAGCATATCGTTACACCCGTAGATAAAACCAATCTGATTGTAGAAGAGGTAGCTCTAAGCCACAGGTGTCAGACTCCAGTCCTGGGGAGCCCTGCACATCCTTTAACAAACCTGATTCAACTTGTGCTAATTACCACACAGCTCTTGAGCTGAATCATTTGTGGTGGAACAGGGAATGAACTAAGCTACACAGGGCTCTGGCCCTCCAGGACTGGAGTCTGACACCCCTGCTCTAAGAAATTAGAGGAGGCAGGACCAATCAGGAAGGACCCATCAGATTTTGTGGTCCCACCTCCTGTAGTTGCTAGAATCCACCTCCTCTACAATCTGATTGGTTATCCCTCTGAACCAATCATTGTTCCTTCTGCCTTCAGAACATTTTTGCATAAGTAAAACTCCTACATACTTTCTGCATCTGCCTAATTAGATTTGTTATGTTAAACAATGCCCTGTTGCTACCTCCTCTTGAAAGGACAGCATTGCAAACATTGCGGGTAGCTACTTTGAGTGTCCAATACTAAGAATTTTCACACAGCCGACATCTCAGTAGGATATACTTTCAAGAAATGCACTTCAGGCTTACTGAAACGTGACGGAACCTCGCCATCTGCACAACTGACACGAGGAATTAAATAGATTGGGCTGTGGTTGCCAAAACTGATCAATTAAAAATCAGCCCTGATTCCCATCTTCAACAGCAGCTCGGCAAATCACTGAAAGATGCAACAGCCCCACCACATAGATAAAGCATGGGGGCACACCTTAATCATTGAATTCATTCAGACCCATTGCCACCCCTAGCCATGCATTTCGATTTACAAACATCTGTGAAAGAATGAGTTGTTCTGAAGAGCTCAGTGAATTTAAACATGGTACTGCCATGGGATGCCACCCTTGCAATAAGTCAGTTTATGAAATTGCTTCCCTGCTAGATATTCTACGGTCAGCTGTCAGTGTAATTATTGCATAGTGGAAGCGATTAGGAACAACAGAACCTCAGACCGTTTAAAGTAACACAGCGGAGTCGAGTGCTGAGGCACATGGTATGTAAAAGTCGTCAACGCCCCATTGACTCGACAACTGCAGAGTTACAGACACAACCCCAGCACAAAAACTGTGCGGCAAGATCTTCATGGAATGGGCTTCCATGGCCGAGCAGATGCATGCAAGCCACATATCACCAGCCACAATGCCAAGTATCGGACGCATTGGTATAAAGCACCATCACCGGACTCTGGAAAGGCGGACATGTGTTCTCTGGAGTGACGAATCACGCGTCTCTGTCTGGTAGTCTGATGGACCAGTCTGGGTTTGGCAGATGCCAGGAGGATATTACTTGCCCGACTGCATTGTGACAACTGTAAAGTTTGGTGGAGGAGGAATAATGGTATGGGGTTGTGTTTCAGTGGTTGGGCTTGGTCCCTTCCAGTGAAGAGACCCCTTAATGCTTCAGCATTAATTGCTTTGTGCAATTCTATGCTTCCAAATTTGTGGGAACAGCTTGGGGAAGGTCCTTTTCTGTTCCAGCATGACTGTGCCCCAGTGTACAAATCAAGGTCCATAAAGACATGGTTGGGTGAATTTGATTTGGACAAACGTGATTGGCCCACACAGAGCCCTGACCTCAACCCCACTGAACACCCTGGAAATGAGCTACAATGGATGTTGTGAGCTAAGCCTTCACGCACGTCCAACATCAATGCCAATCAATGGCATTGATATCAATGCTCTTCTGGATGAATGGGCAAAAATTCCCACAGACACACTCCAAAATATTATGGAAAGCCTTCACAGAAGAGTGGCAGCTGTTATAGGTGCAAACAGGGGACCAATTCCATATTAATGATTATGGATTCAGATTGGGGTGTCAAAAGTTCTTGTACATGTAATGGCCAGGTGTCCCAATACTTCTGTCCATATACCATATAGTTTATGTCCACCACCAAGTTGCCTCCAGAGCTCGCTCCTCAATGCTTGCCCAGACCTCTAATGCTAATTCTTCATTGTGAAATACACCCAACTTATGAATCTAGTGATTGTCAGGTATCGACTCAAATAGGCAGAGGATAGGAGCATTGGTGAGATATTGGTATGAGGGAGGACATTGTCAGTGGTAGAGGAGATCACAACATCTCCAGTCGATGGGAAAAGTTCAGTGGGTAAAGAGCAATACAGTCTGATAGACTGGAATTTTAAAAAGGTTCCTGAATTATGTCAGAACATAAATCCAAACTCTCAAACGAATACAGTAAGCTTCAATACCCATATACAGATGACGTATAGCATACCCCCACACAAACAGTGTATAGCATATCCACACACAAATGGTGTATAAATATCCACACAGTGTATAGGAGCCCGACTTTTGGGTTTAAATCCCTGCAATGGGTCCAATAGCATTTAGCTAAAGGTGAATTTCCTTACAAAGACTCTTACGTGCTTAAGGGTTGCTTCAGGCCAGCTGTAGCTAAGTGACTAAATACTGTAAGAGCATAAATGTTTTCTGTATCAGAAAAGGCCCATCTCACCTGATCGATACGACTCTGAAATTGACTCGGGGTGCTCCCAGAGTGCAGACCTGCTCATCAACTATTCATTCTAATGGCCTCGTGCATTAGTGTGCTACGTAATTCTGGGTATCATTAACACTTCGTCTTCCAGAGAGATGGTGGGGGAGTCATGGGGCTGGTGCATCTCTTGGCTGGGACTGGGACCTTAGAGGGGTAGAGGGATTAATCTTTGTATCTGTCCATTGATGATGTCTCAGTGGCTGACAGTCCCAAACCAAGACTGCTGGTTCTGGGGGACCCATGTAGGTGCAGGTACATGCAATAGAGTCCAGCTGCAGAGTCCCACAGCTCCACGATTCACAGCTCAGCTGGAGCAACCAATCAGATTGTGTATTTATGTCACATGATTTGGAAAATAGAAACCGTATTTGATTTCGGGGCCCTGCTGAAAAGCCAAAAGAATTGTGCATTTATGTCACATACATTTATCTAACGTGGTTTGTGCGTGGTTAGGAGTTGAAAATAAAAGTGCTTTGTCTGTTCAATGAATAATGAGCAGTATTAAAAAGCAGGAGCAACAATTAAGCAGCTTCAGAGTTAGTGCCTTTTTGAAACCAGTAAGTATTATAGTATTTTTCCACAAGAATTTCCACTTAATATAAATGCAGTCTAACATTATCATATGGCTTCTTTAGAGTTATGGTTATTGTCTTTAAAAACATACTTGTTTTCAATCTTGCATTTTTGTTGCTTCTTAAGTATGGTTCTGTATTCCTGATCATAACATTAGTAACAGTTTTCAAAAAATCATCTGTGTAAATGATATTTTTGTTGGAACAAAAATTGTACGCTTTGTAATGGAACACTTCTACCAGCTTTTAATGTGACAGCAAAATTTCTGTTTGAGAATGAATTGTCCTCAGTGGCATTATTTGGTGTGTACACTGAAAGTTGAAATTTGATTGGCTTGTCAATGGAGAAAGCAGTACAGTATTGTGCAATTTGATTGGTTCCTCCAGTGGAGCTGTGCAGCTGGACCCTTCTCAGAGCATGGCCCATCACTGACGACTGGACAGCACTGGATCGGGCCTGCTGCTAGGTAACTGGGTTGCTGTATACATGGTGCTGGAGGAGACGGCCTGCTGATTTCACATTCAGCGTTCTGAGTCCGTCCGGCCTTCTGCGGTACTATCTGGTCCTCGATGTAGCAGAACAGGCAAATGTGGCAGGATGTGTGGATTCTGGTGGAGTCCACCAGAAAAAGAAACAGTCAGTGGGAAGATTATACATCAAAAGTCACCTTCCACCACGATCTCAGGAAAACCACTAATTCAGAGGGAACATGGAGAGAAGTATCACCCCCACCCCCAACTCTACAGTCCAGCTCACCAGGGGTCATTCAAGAAAGGGGATTAGAGTGAGTCCTTGAGTAAAAACCCACAACGCTTCAAAAGTCATTCTCAAGCCTCCACAGGTACAACACTCCCCAGGACAACACCCCCCAGGAAAGGCACACTGACAGACCATTGGCTCGTAAGAGCTCCTCTCTCAGGATTAAGTTTCATATTCATTTCATATTCCGCTTTTATTACAATTTGCCGCGGCTTACGCTTCAAAGGTTCAGAATGGCTTTGCCTGGTGAGATTCAGCTCCTGATCCCTGCTGCTTAACCGCAACCCAACGCTTCACGGTCCCCGTGACCCCAGAGCGGGCGGGACGTCTTCAGCTCGTTTGGTAGCCAATCATTAACGGCGGCTCCCAGTTGACTGGAAGTTGACCACCACCAGCTCTCGTACCACTAAATGAAAAAAAAGCATATTCTCCACCTCCCACCTCGGGTCAAATGATGACTTGCCCCCCTAAGGGACAAACCAAGAGAAATCACATGACGCCCGTGTTCAAGGAAACACGGCTTCTTTCTTTAGCGCGGGGGCACACCAAAGAGCCATGACTTTCCTCATAAACCACTCAAATGGTGAAGCAGGCTTCCTGTCCTCCGTATCCAGCTCCATCTGTACGTCTCAGAGGCATCTGAGAGCATTTTAAAAACTATAAATCTATCTGTGGGGGAAAAAAACACACACACACACAATCCTGCCATTTGCGTGGGCAGTTTTTAGAATAGCGGTGTTTATTTCTCGCATGTTATGGCTGATGAGACGAAGCGGGAAAACAGAAGAGTGTGGGAGCTGGTCCCAGAGCAGGTGATGCTGCCTGTACTGGGCTTGTTTGGAGAGACCGCGCCAAGAGAGAGCGGCATGAAAGACGGCGTCGGTCACGTGCCGGAGCAGACCTTACAGCCTTTTACAGAAACTCAAAAATATAAAAACAAGCACACGGTGAACTTTCTTTTCCTTCAGCTTCCATCAAAGATGGAAGATCACTGTTCAATGGAAGATCAATGGAAGATGAAGTCACAGCAGGGCCATGGAGAGGTCATCTGCGATCGTTTCCAGAGGCCACGCAGTGACAAGACACACAACAAGCATGAGGAAAGGGCCTACACCATCAGCAGGAAGACGGTGTCTAATGCCTGCCTGTTCGCTGTTTAATGACTAACGCAAGCCGTCCATGAAACTGCACCTCGCACGTGGCACTACTAGACAGGCCGCATCGTGTTCACTCATGAAAATGTTCCGTTCCGTTTTTACCCCCCCCGCTGGTGCTCACTGGTGGGAGAAACGGATATTTCTTGTGACAGACGGCGCAGGAGTTCGGCAATTAAATTCCCCCTGAGTTCCGTTAAAATCGCTGGGTTTGTGATTAAGTTAGGCCCCGTCCGACTGGACAGCCTCTGGGGACGCACACCTGGAACCCACCTCTTGTGAGACACCAACGTCTTCACCAACATTATCGCCGAATGCAAGACGGCCATGCCCCCAGTTATTCACTGGCACCACCAGAACCTGTCTGTTTAACACGGAAAACCTATCGACCCCTGGCTGAAATCTTCGGCCGTGGTAAATATCCTGGAGCAACCTTGGGCCCTCCATTACAGAAGCCTCAGCTGCCAAGTGTTTTCCGCTTTTGTTTGTTGGATCCTCTAATCTTTTAAAACCTTTAAAATGCCAGGCAAACACAGCACTGTTAAATGCAAACCACTAAAAAAAGAAAAAAAAAAACAACTAAAATGAAACAGCTCATACAGGAATGCATGACGACGTCAGATTAAACGTCTGTTCCCTGGTAGGAAGCCATGAATTGCAATTGATGTTTCCAGACTGACGCCACGCTTAATCGCCTTTTGTGCTATTTCTGCCGTTAATCGACTTTAGCAAGAGACCGACATCAGACGCGGGGAGTCATCGGCACCTTACATGCCCAATAAATGACATTTGTTAATTTACAATCAGACTGCAGTACACCCCGCTTCCCAGCAGAGGGTGCACATGTCTCCCCAGGGAGTGAACATCCCCTCATGCTTTGGAGACAGACAATTCATCATGGAGTCACCAAGACTAGTGTCCAAAAAATAAGCAAAAAACTAAAGGAATAAGAACTGGGAACGCTGCCACACCCAAGAAGACACACCGGCAGAGGACAACATAAACCTCCAAAACTGACACCAGCATTGCCAAAGGGGCGTGGACGGGGACTCCAGAGCAACTCAGACATCGGTGCACATCCACCAGCGCTCCGAATCATTCAGAAAAAGGCCCATGCATGGCTCCCAGCCAAAACCACCCTGGCATGGTTCACGCAGAGAGCCGCAGGCCCCCCCCCTCAGGGATGCCAGGCTCCAATGGGCGCGCCCGCTAACGCACGCTGTGCGATTTACTGAACCCTGCTGATCAAAGGCTCCGCGCCAAAGTGGGAGACGTCACTCTGCACCCGGGGGCTGCGCTCTGCCGCCGGCGTTCAGGAGGGCAGTGCAAGGCGGGGGGGGGGAGACAGACATGACAGGCCAGGAGAATCCAGCCAACCTCCATGCACAGGGATTTACTCTTAAACCGGGATGGGGGTGGGTCAAATCAGACATGCAAGATGACCGGAACAGACCTCAGATTGCCACCCTGCCCCCCCAGAGACCCCAGGGGACCATGACGCCACCTTAGTGGAGTCACACATCAATAAGAGTCACACATGGGAACATGGAGTCCCTCAGATATAACCTCACCTCCTCCCCCCACCAGCTCAAAACATAGGATAGAGGGGGGTGCCAGTCATTAATCTGAGAGCACCATCCAGTGACAGCTCGGGGAGGGTGGGGGCGGAACTGACGCATCACGTCCTGCCATCTGCACACGCGTGGCTGTCTGCTGCGTGGTGGCACTGTGGGGCAATGCAGGCGAGCCCACCCCCTGACAAAAGCGAGGGGTGAGGGGGGCCAGCAAAGGCTGGTGTCCGGTCCTCCATGAGGCCAGCTCCAGAAATTACATGCCCAGTCGGTGATTCAGAGCCACCGGGTCACAAGGTGCTTAGTAACCCCCCCACCGGCCAACTCCACAAACGGTATCGTTGGGGACCTACCCACCCCCACTCAGCAAAATCTCCCTATTGCTCACTAATTACTGCTGTTGCCAGGTATGGTCACACCCCAGCACTCTTCCTGTACGAATGGGATATTATCCTTAACTAACTAACAATTTTGTTTTATTTGTAACAGGTTTTCCCAATCAGAAATCTGGATATGTACCAAACTAAGCATGCGAACCAGCCTACTGTAACAGCAGCCATCATGGCCCAACCCAGAGAGAGGTAGGCCGCTTCTAGAGGGATCATCAGTCGGCCGTGTGGCTTTAGCCTGAGCGGCCAAGTATAAATAACCCAGGAACTCGACAAAGCCCATTACCGTCTATTAGACATGCGACGGAAAGCGCCGCCGACGCGAGCCCACAGCATGCATGAGTACATACAGTGTTATAAGCGTAACACAGCTGTATATTCCCATAATGGACAGCACAGGTTATTTACGGTGGAACTGACAGCGCAGCATGGAGGTGATTTAAGGTGGAACTCAAATTAAAGCGCGGAGGTGATTTAAGGTGGAACTGATATTTCAGCACGGAGGTGACTAAGGCGGAACTGACTTGACAGCACAGAGTTAAGGTGGAACTGACATTACAGCATGGAGCAGATTTAAGGTGGAACTGATATTAGGTTAGTGTAGCCACTGCAACTATATGCCTAGTTTTTACAATAAGCAGCATAAAATGAATTGGCTGGGTCTGCCTCTGTGATGCCCCCCAATGATACAGACGAAAGGGAAGAGTTTGATGAAGGGAACAAGAGAAAGAGAGAGCACTGCTCGCTTCAGGGTCACCAGGTCCCAGGTCTGGAGGAGGTGGCAGGAGCTGCAATAGAAATGTGACACAAAGAGGTACAGAAGCAGCTATTAATTCACCAACAATGAGCGGAGGGAATAAAAGGGAACCTACAAGAAGGGAACAAAAAACAATGAAATCAGCAAAGCAAAGGTCCAGTTAGGAACACTGAACACCCAATAACCGTGAATTAACAAAAATCCCAAGTTTGGGCTCTAAATGCTTATACTTCAGGTGGTTATCCGACTGACCTCTGAATCTGCAATAACCATTGATGCTGGATCGACCAAGGGCCTCCACCCTGGCCAGGAGACTGCTGTGAGATTAAAAAGCAGAAGCACAGATCTCGAACCTTCCACGTCAGAATATCAGTGGAACACCGCTCTCTCCTTCACCTTCTGGCCTTGATTCCCCCCAGTGCAGCGAGGAGCATCGTGGGAGCAGGAAGTCTGCCAGTGGGCCGTGTGTGGAGCCCCCCCACCAGTACCACTACCACACATACTACAAGAAAAAAGTGTGTGTGTGTGCGTGTGTGTGTGTGTATATATATATATATATATATATATATTTTTTTTATTTTTTTTATTTTTTTTTCCCCGGACCCAGCTTCCGAGAAAACTCTGGGTCGTCAGCCTGGAGAGGTTCCCCTGTGAGTCGGAGCTGTGGCTGCACCAGAACACTCTGACAGCTTCCCCCATCCCCCCACCCACTACCACACCCCCATGCTTCCCCCACCCCTCGGTGTCACCACAAGTCACAGAAACCCGACAGGCAGAAAATCCAAGTGTCTCGTGTCACTCCCTGTAAAAAACACACAGAAGAACTTTCTGATGAGAAGAAAAATCAATTTCTTTTTTTCCCCCCAGACTCATTTCATTAATGCCGGGAGACCCTTCCTGCTCGAGGAACCATCCGGAGGTCCGGTCCAGCCGGCAGCCAGCCAGGAGACAGTGAGGTGCGAGATCCCAGCGAGACACCACATAAAGTGAGACTCAGGTGTGTGTTTTTGCATTATTTACTCAGAAAGTCATTATGCATCCATGTCAACTTTTGTCATCGATGCATATTTTTGGTATTAACCGAAATCGCATCCGTGTTCATGATTTTATGAAGAATGCAGAAGGGCCCAGCTTAGATGTTCAGATAAAGCCTGACCAAACAGGAACCAAAGAAAAACAGGACAGACATAAGGCCAGGCATCTCGACAGCAATAAGTGCACTAGGAGCCTCATAGAAACAAGTACCGGCCAGACTGCCACGGTGCCCCCCCCCACCCGCCGCCGCCCACAGCCCTGAAGGTGGTTACCATGACAACGGTAGCCAGAGGGGTGCCAGCTGGGCGAAGCGAATGCAGACAGCCCAGACCAGTCACATCGGACTCACGCATCTGAAAAGGAAGCGGCACCAATAGGTGACCCCAAATGTCAACCCAAAATGTCACCTTTCAACACACACCTGCTGACATTTGGTTCCATCCCCAAGACGTGAATTACTCGGCGATGCCCACAAACGGGTCCAGTCAAACATAATCCAATTGGGATGTTTATTAAGCTTTAATTTGCATTATGATAACAGCCCCACCCCTTACTCGAACCCGTGCCTCCTGATTTCATTTTCACCACCCCCTCTGCTGCCCTCTGATGGACACAAAAGAATTCTCCGTTCCTCCAAGCATGAAAGCAAAACCTTGGGCAGTGCCTTTAAGAAGCACCCATCTCCTGACAGCGCGCACGCACACAGGCTTTCGCGGCATCTGCTTCACTCAACCAACATCCACGTAAACATCTCCCGAAGTGCTTTTCAAACCCGAACGAGCAGGCCGATCCAGCCGACTGGTCCCCAACCTCACATTGTTCACTGACACAAAGTGAAACTCATGCCTGAAAAGCTCTACTACCAGAGAGTGAAACCGCCCTCTTCTCCCAGGGGGGCGCGTCGATACCAGAGCTTAAATCCCACTTCTTTCAACTCTATGAATGGCCGCTGGTTCCAAATAGACCGTTTTGTTAGTCTGATCCCAGAACAGCAGATAACCTAATATCATCTCATCCAAAAGTATCAGAGAAGTCTTTTCGTATGATCCCAGTACAGAAAAAAAATCCATAATAATCAGATCCCAAAGACACAGACAGCCCGTGTTCATCCGATAGCAGAGCGGTGCGACTTCCGAGTGGCGCGTTCATGAGAAGTCAAACAGAAATAAGCAAAGAGGATAAAAGCACAGAAGAACTGTGTGGTCACAAAAAGACATTCATCTTGCGCTGTATGTAAATATTTTGCATGCCATAGAGATGATTCTGAGCAAAAGCTAGTGGTTTATCGGGACTGCTTTGTGTCTTGGTACAATTAAGAGAAACACCACCAGCTAATTTGACATATTTTGTTGGTAGCTCTGGTTCTGTTTGGCTATATACATAATTTTCAACTCTTAAATGTCACAAAAACATCAAATACCATTCAGCTCAATATGTTCATATATAATAATTAGCATTTTATGGTTATGTACCATATTACGCAAGATTACGCAAGCTTTTATTTTAGCAGCGATTATTTTGACAGAGGAATCGCAGAAAGCAAATTAAGCAAAATGATTTAACGTCAAAGTAATGACAGGCTAGGCTACTTCAAAAGGCTAAATGGTACATACCTATGCAAGCGTTGCATTATTTGGTGAGTCCGTCAAACATGAAAGTCGTCTTTAAGATGAATTTGCATTGCAGTCCTGCTGTGGTGATGCTGACAGACTGCGTTTTCATTCACTTTAAATGTGAAGTGCTTTCACCTTCATCCTATATGCATCATCTTCATTCTGCCATATTGGCTAGTAATCAATAATGAAAATTTTAATCAATGCTTTTTAATAATCAAGTAATCGAGTTTAATTGAGCAATCATGACAGATCTACTTTTGTGCTGTTGAGAGGTGACACTGCTCATCGAAAATCTAAAACTGAAGGGCCAGAAGGAAGTGACGAATAAGAGCCAGCTGAGTATAACTACCAAGGGCCAGAAGGGAATGACGAATAAGAGCCAGCTGAGTATAACTACCAAGGACCAGAAGGGAATGACGAA
>JABFEA020000054.1:4134590-4147094 GCA_019775915.2 Cyphomyrus plagiostoma
TCTTCCTGATGTCTTGGCTGATTTCTTTAGACTTTCCCATGGTGTCACAAAAGGAAGCAGTGTGTTGAGGTGTGCCTCCAATCAACTCAAGTGGTGTCAGTTAACCTATCCGATGCTTCCAAAGCCATGACATCATCATCTGGGCTTCCCCAAATAGTTTAAAGGCATAGTAACCTTAGTGTATGCAAACTTTTGACTTTGAAGAAAGTAATAAAAAAAATCTTAAAAAAATTCTCTCACACATTATTTTGACATTTAGCAAATAGTAATTATTTTGGGAATCCGAATGGGCCTAAAACTGAAAGGGTTTTGTATGATTTAATATCGGACAGTAAGAAAAAAATAAGTTATATGTCTTTTTATACAGTGTATGTAAACTTTTTTGGTTTCAACTGTACCTATCAGTCAGGTGGGTTCATGTTTTTTATTAAAGTCATGCATATATAAACAGGAAGCTATTTGCAATGGTTTATTTGTGGTGTATATTTTGCCTGGGATATTTACAGCTACAGATTTGGTGGTTTACTTGGATGTAGTGTGATTGGCGCTGTGGTTCTCTCCGGGTGTAAAGGGGTTAACAGCAGAACCCAAACACAGATTTAAACCTCAGAACAATCATGTTCTCTTATTACCAGCCACCCTGCTGCCATAATTAATTCAGCTATATTTATCCTCTGTTGTCATAGCATTACTAAGCACGACGGAGTCCTTGTAAATGGTGTAGATCTGATTACAGATCACCTATAATGGGTCACTGCATCAGACACATCTGACAGAAGCCGACAGATCTCTAAGCCGCTGCACACCATCCAGCGTCTTCTGGTTCGAGGAAGTCAGTGGACACAGGTCCAGCGCCCCCACACTGGGGCCTCCGGGCACCAAACAAGGACATCTTTTAGTGGACCGCTGGCACAGTTAGTGACAGAAGTCCCCTGATGTACCAGCACCGGAACAGAAACATGTCCTGCATTAACCCATTAAACTCAAACACCATTTGAAATTCCCTTGATCCATTACAGACCTCGTTTATTTCTTTAGTATTTGCTTTTATCTTAAAATTGAGCAAATCATCGTTACAAAAAGGGGACATAAAACTGAGAAAGCAGACAGTCCCAAGAGCAACTGAGGATTAAGGGTCTATGGTTCAGGGACCTAACAGTGACATCACCCATCCAATTCTAGGATTCAAATTGGCGACTACCCAATCATGAGGTCCCAATCCAGAGTGCTACACAACATCACCTTTTAGTTATGTAAGCATGGTACAAACAGTACCAGATTTTTAAATGATCATCCTACATATTAGACAACTTGCGCACTGTGCTTTATGACATGCCGTATTGTCATAGGCCTGTGGGGACGTTCATTGGTTATGTACCAAAGAGCAGGCCCACCACAGGCAGATGGGAATTCGCTAACTTGCAGCTGAAACATTACAAACAGAAAATTACACTCCTCGTGAGCTCTGGGCCGCAGGGAGAGGAAGCCCCATTAGCAGCGCTAATTCAGTTTGGGCCCCGTCTCTCTCTGCCACTCTCCTGGGTAATATAATACTTGTCAAAGAAAAAGACAAACATGAAAAAGAGACTTAATTTGAAATATGAAAAAGTGTGCTGGATTGGAGGTGTCCACTCGGATTATGAATTCCATTCAATCGCTTTCCGGTGCGTCCAGGAAGACTCAAAATTAAAAACTCGTTTGCCCTGCACATTCTTTCAAATTCAGGAAAACATACAACTTCTGTTATTACTTATAAAATGCCTCCTGGGGTTCCTTCAAAGGGAAGCATCGAAAAACATGGAGATATTAATGCACCTTGGACAATGAGCATATTCCTCTCCCTTCTCTTCCCTTTTCATCGAGCAGTCAGAGCTTTGACCGCCGGTGGGTTGGTCATGCTCCACAAAATTGGCCATATTTGCTGGAAAGTCACAAAAATCTCCAAAATTCCTGTGGTGATGAAAATTCCACCAAGCAGGCACATCATGATGGGTTTTTTTGTGATGTTCTGATTTCCATGTCACATAGTCACTTTTGTGAGCTTCATATTTTATCGTTTAGACCAGAGTGAGGTGGCATTTGTGAGCTGGGGTCAATCAGGGTGACATAAATCAAACAATCTCAGGTGTGTAGCTGTGAGTTACTTAAATGATATAACACCCAATTCACCGCTAAATGTCAGAAATCTAAGTAACTGTACCAATATTCACTTTAACTGGGTCCACCCAGAGGCGGGTTTGAATTTTTGGGGGTCGCATTGAAAAAGGTCCTGCTCCTCACTAATGTAGTCACTGCTTGTGGCTAACAGAGCACCCCCAAACAAGCAAGGGTAGTGTGGAGGTAAATTATCTATTGAGTTTTGGGTTAATTCTTCTGGCATCCTGCCTCTAGCCATCAGGTTCATTGCATCAAGATGCCACAAACTAGTGATGGAGAAAATGACGCCTCATGAACCATTTGCTCTATTTTTTGCCCCCACTAGATGGTGCTCTCTGTTCAAAAACAAGACCTTAAACAAAAAGCATTGAATATGCAAGTGGGACACAGAAGACCGGCTAGTCATTGGGAAAGGGAATGATGGCCAGATGGTCCTCACCCCTCCCCACCCTCCCCAGATTAAGTAATCCAGCGGGTCATGCAATAACAAATTCAGAATGGCATCTGGGGGCTGCTAATTGGATTATAAATCCTGGATAACTGCACAGAAGAGCCCCCGACTTAATCTCCCGTTTGGCAGGGGATTTATCACGCAATTTGTTCCTTCGGGGGGTGGACAGGAACTTACAACCGTTGGGTAATCAAGGACCAAAATGACCACTAGAGATGAACTTAGTTTCTGATGATCGATAGTATGCAGCTGTAGTCCTGAATTCACTGGACAAGTATTGCTTTCATTTTAATTTTCAATCTTAGATGAACTGTAGCTACCAAAGTAAACAGATATACGTTGCAGAGCCTCAGGGCCATCAAATTCCCCGAACCACGAGGTTGACTGCAAATGCCCCATGATGGAAAATGCCAGCCTTTGTTTAGCATTCAAGAATGGGAGTGTTACTGTTTTGCTGAGGACAGGATGGATATTTACCAGCAGAACTGCTTGAAGTCTGAAGGCTTCAAGAAGGAACGGCAAAGTGCACATTCAGCACCATGTTGCAGAATAACGCCTTTGAGGCGGTCGACTCCTCTCCTAGGAGTGGTCCAAGCACGCTCGCCGGCACGGCTAGCCATTGGGATTCATGCGCTGTCACAGTATAAAAGACCCTCGTAGGCAAAAAATTGGTCACTCTGGGATTCTACTGAGCCTCAGAAGATGAATGATAAATTAAAAAAGGCTCATGACTAAACAGAAAAAAGAGAATCATTTAGGTTGTGTCAGCGTGAAGTTTTGGAGGGAAAGAGGGAGCTTTGCCTCTTGATCTTCAGGTCAGGCAGAACGAGGGGCAGCCAGGGCTTGACCTCTGACCTTTCTCCTCATGCGGATAAATTGTGATTTGACTACAGTGTCGCCAATTTTCTGTTGACAAATCATATTTGTGGATGGCAAATGGGAGGGCGGGGTTATATCAAAACATGATTGACATTTAGAACCACAACCATGTGTTGTCAGTCACCTTTCCATGTGGGCCATCCGTTCACCTGCTCTGTAGGATGTCAATAAAAACTCAGCGTAGACATGAGCAAGCAACGAACGTTTCAGAAAGTGAGAGAATGAGGCAGACTGCAGAGAAGTCAGTGGGACAAACTGAAGCCAGCATCGTCCTGCAGAGCCCTTCTTAACAATGGATTAAATTATATTATCTGCCACTGAGCTCACTGCTGTTGATTGTCTCACCGTAACAATATGCTGAGGCTAGATTCAGAGGCGGTCGGAGGTGAGTGGGGGGGCATCTCACTCCCCTGCAGCTCCATTTTCCCTGTCAGGAGTGAATGTAAACCCCCCCACCCCAGCTGCCACCATTTTGCATTTTAAAGAGTAGAATCCTGGATGACTGCAGGGACTTTGGACTCCTCAGTCTCATCTCCTTCTCTCAGGCTCAGGGTATCAATATTTCAGGAGCTCCCATCTCTGCCTCAGCCTCAACAATCTGTCGGACTCAGAACACCGGTGTTTAATTAACATCTGTATTTTGTGATTGTGATTTTTAATTATTCTCTTTTCATGGTAATGCAACACAAAATACCACAACAATCCAACAACACAACAAAAATACATTCTATGACAAAGAGAACAGGAGTAGAATGAAGAAAAAAAATCTTATAAACTCCTACCTCTCTTATATTTCAGGAGATAAGAAACACGGTAAATCTGGTGATACCTGCCAGAGAACACGGAGAAGAGAATTTTATCTCGTCATTCCTGTTCTTTTTAAAGAAACACAGATTTGGGTAATCGACATTGACCAGTGTCGGTGAAATATTCGTATAGCAAGAGTCACGTCCATTTAACGTACTATTATTATTATTCACATTGAACTACATGCTCAGTTGTCCTTCAACGGTACTAGATTAGCAGCTGAATCAGAGACTGAGCTTGCAACCCTTGCAGTCATAACTTTAGAATAATACATATTTATCCCAATCTGTGTTTTTTTTCGGATTAGATTTTTCATTCCTGGTTTTTCAGTAACTTTGTCTGTTCATATGGGGTCTCATACAACAGCACAGATGCACCATATGCACATGCATTGCCCAACCGCTATGCCAACCTTGTGGCCATGTGTGCAGTCTGTTGAGTGCACAATGGTGCTTACAGTTAGCGTCATCACCCCCCCTCCTCCCCCCAGAATACCATCCTAGGCCACATACACATCAGCCTATGCGCACACACCTGCCTATCTCCAGGAATCAGTCCCCAGGAGTCACACAGTAAATGATTAATGTCACACACTCACTTTGTAGGGAGGCAAGCAGGGGGCATACATAATAAAATAGCCATAGAGGCACAGGCGGCCAATCTGTGTGCCCGCTTGCTTTTTCCCTTTTTACAGAAAGGCATAATCTCGGTACTGGCTCCACCCCCCCATGCCTGTCGACGCCCCGTTTTTCAGGGTGAAGCAAAGGCGAACCTGTCAGCATTCTTTGGAATTGAGAAAACAAAAACGGTTTTGGAAAAAAATGCCCAGCTCTCCAGCAGATTGGCACATTTGCCAGGGTGTCCATACAGCACCTGTGAGTGAGTAGATCCAGGGATTCCTCGATCACGACACCACTCCTTAATCTCCCTTCATGCAAGGGCCGACCGACGTCAGTATTCGGAATGCAAACAGATAGCGTCTCCACAGAGGGGGGGCCGTGGATCATCGATGCACAGTGGCCCTCTCCCGGGAAACTTTCAGCTTTTGAAGAAGCGGAGGCCTCCCATAGATCTCCCGTTTTTCAACAGCGCCATCTTGCAGGCCCCTGCCGGCTCCGGGTGACTCAAACACAGCAGTGAATGCTTCAGGAATCTTTGAATTTCTACTTTCCATCTCCTTAAAATGGCTCCGCTCCTCTTTCCGAAGAAGGAAGACTACCCTTTACCCAGCTGGTGTCAGTCTTCAAAACTTTAAAAAAAAAAAAATTTAATTGAAGTAACAAACGGTCAGTGAGCGGTTATGTCGGTATAATAGATTACCAGGAATGTCTCTGCTTTTCCACCAGCGCCCTCTGCCATAGTTTCAGAATAAGTGATTCTTGTTTTTACTGTAATAAAGTGGCACTTAAACACTTGATAGTTTTATAAATCTTCTAGATGCTTCATCATACTTCGAACAAAGCGGCAGACATTTATTACTGATTTAGTCGACCAAGGGTCCAGTGGTTCGACTTCTGTCCAGGGTCAGGGGTTCGACTTCTGCCCCTGATAATCACTGTCTGTTTCCTGCTAACTGCGGCTGGTATATAATGACATCATTAACACAGCACAGAAAGGAAAACTGCTGCTTAATTAATATTTTCCCTCCTAACACGGCCAGGGCGTTTGTCCATCTTCGTGTCTTCGTCGACACAGAAGTTCGACACCGAGTTCCGCTCGCTTGTGAATCATAACAAGGATTCTGCAGAAAGAAAAATCCCATCTTTTTGCACAGGTGGCACAGAATTCCCAGAGCAAAGGTACCATCTCTGTGTTTCTCTGCTCTTTAATGCGTTAGCATGTGTGGATGTATTTTTGGAGGGCGGCTAACCCCTGCCGAACTACCCCCCTGCTCCCAAAAGAGGCCACCCTATCACTCCCGGCACTCTGACCCACATCTGGGAACCAGGTAGCAGGCGTTCGGGTTCAGCCGATCCGGGCTGCTCGTGTTTTTCCGTCATTCACACATCCTGTAATCCTTAATTGCCGCTACTTCTGCTAACATTTTCCGGAAAACTCGCGGTTCCCCTCAGCTCGTCTGCTGACTTCCTGACCTCAGCACAACTCTGGACAGCTTTCAGAAGCGAGCTGAGCCCCTTAAATCCGATCTGTGATGATTCACCACTGGTTGTGAGGACCGCAGGAGGGATGGCAGAGCCCTCACATTCTCTCCAGACCACTTCACGTGTCATTTCCTGTTAGCGTTGCAGACACCAATGAGATTGCAGAATGGATGCTTGATTAAGCCCCATTTCAGGGTAACCTTCTTCTTGCCATCCCAGTGTGACCTCGGATTTCAGAATTCCACCTGTTCCATTATGCTATTTTGCATTTAGAAAAAAAAACAAATACCTTCTTCTTGTTATTATACTGCAAACTGTTATCACCTTTAATTCAAGGATGCAGTTCTCTCAGGGAAAATGTCTTCATGGAGAGAAACAAATAACCACTCGTTCCATCGCCCATTTCCCAGACTATATCAAGAGAAAAGAAACAAATTCTGAGGTAAATAGTGGGAAATAAAGAATCAATCAGTGGGAAGCTACAAAAGTCCTTGGTGTCTGAAGGTTGTGAAGACCTACATGCATCTCCGGTGAAGCAGTGCTTCGGAAGCATCCATTCGCTCCCCTTCTCCACACTGCACCTTCAGAAGTACAGCCTTCCTGGTGGTCTTTACATCTCCTGTGGTTCATAGCTGGCAAGTGGTCAAGTTCCATCCATTTGAACCCAGTATGTTGTTGATTCAAGTCCATCAACGGGGCTGAACCATTCCAGTCAACTGCACAAGTGGGTAGAACAGGATAACGGGTTTCCTCGACTTGTTAGGCTAGAGCAGTGGGACTGATTTGAGCCACATCCCCACCATGCACGGGTCTAATTTGAACCAGTTCTTTACCACCCCCCCAAACACACACACACACACATGCACGCGCACACACACACGCACACACACACACACACACACACTATACTGCCCATTGTTTTTTTTAGTTCCCAGAATGAACATGCCTAACATCAAACACTTTTCCCAATAAAAGCTTATGGGAGAACTGGACTCAGCACAGGCCTGTCCAATAAGTGCTTCACATCCTGAAGTATTATTACCTCTGCCAACGCAGTCAGAGAGGAAATCTCATTTGAGGCGCAGCACAGAGTCATTTACAGTGGCCCACATGAGCGCCGCGATAAGGGCAGATGCCGGTGCTTACAGAATCGCCCGTCCGCCGTGAGTCTAGCTGCCCTTCCAGCACACCCTCCATAAAGCCAGAAGGTGAACACAGTGAGATCCACAGGGAGTACGGGCTAACAGAGACAGGCTTGGGCAGTAGGGCTGGTGGGGTCCCATCCACAGCCATCCATGCTCAATGGCACAAAATCACACCCCCCTCCACCTCAAAACATGTCCAGCCTCCCAAATGCAACACATAACATGCGTGACCTCATTACACAACCTCCCAATGCTGACCTCAGGGAGTGAGATATGATGTCATCAATGTCAGACATCCTCAGACCTGAAAAACAGATAAAACATCTGCTAACAGCCCATCATGTCTGACCACCGGGTTCATACTAACACACCAGGTTCACTAAATGCCTGCTGAAGTTTCCATCGTCATGGCTATTCAAACTCAAAATGTCCAAAACAAATCTTTTGCTGGCCACACTCGATTTGGCCTCCATCTGCGTGCTACTCCTTATATTACTACGCATATGTGATTTCATCAGAGTTTCTCTTCCAGCTAAATGTTTAGCGGCATCCCTGGGGACAGAGTCATTTCACGAAAATGAGTAACATATTGGTAAAAAACAATGAGCCATTTATAAATGCAACCTGGAGCCTCAAACAATGCATGTGTTTTACAGGGACGCTGGCGGACAGGTGTTTCAAAATCTGCAATTTTTGTGACAATGTCAACTCAAAACGTAAAGCCCACAAAAAGAGCTAAACCTGCACATGGACTCACCCACGCACTGTAAACGCGTTCAGTCATGCTGTTCGCCGGGATCACCTTGCAGGGGGAATCTTGAGAAATTGATGGAGAAACTACATTTGTCCACACCTATAGCGTCCCCTAAGGGCTTCAGAAAGTACTACTGCTCTATTTTTTGCCCGCTAAACATTGCAATAAGCTTCTGACGTCCCGGACGGCTCGCATCTGTATGGCGAGATGCTCTTCTTTCACAAATAAACAAGACATTGGTATACAGATCTCATAAACTGTGAGAGCTCCAGCTTTCTGCTTCTTACCCAGCGGTATATCAGCCACAAATAAGCCACAACCATGGTAATCAAAACACTCAGATTAATGAAGCTCCAATCTCAGGGAAACACACCGGAATTAGATGCTCGAGGACAGTAGCCGAGCAGCGTGATGATGGAACGAGTCCACAGGCGATAACGTCAGGTATAGCCAGACTACTTCACGTTACGTCGTACTGGCCAAAAACCTTCTAGAAGATCCTGCTCACCTGGTGCTGATATGTAAATGTCACCTGCACTTTGACCTGTGTGACCTGATGCCGTCACTTTTCTTTGTTGTCTCTGCCCTGTAGTACCGCTCCACGTGAGTAAACTTCTCCTGTAGCTCCAGTTGAATTCCTTCAGTAAGTCAATGCATGGCTCACTCTCCCTCAAAAGGCATGAAATGGCAATGGTAGGCAGAGGACGAGCAGCAGGGGGCGCCTCCCTCCATCATGGCAAGGTGTTGACCGAACGCTCATCCCTCTTTGAAGATGGCACAATAGGCTCTCCACAGTCCTGGGAATGATGCCAAAGTCCCGTTATCATTCCAAAAACGTTGATTTAGTGGTTTAACCCAAAATTAGACTGTTACATTCATCCATCCATTTTTTTATAACCACGTTTCCTATTCAGGGTTGTGGGGGGGGGGTCCAGTTAGAGGCAAGGCAGGGAACAGCCCAGGAGGGGGTGCCAACCCATCATAGGGCACACTCAAACACCATTCACACCTACGGGCACTTTGAAAACTCTAATTATTCTCAGCATGTTTTTGGACTGTGGCGGGAAATCAGAGTACCCGGAGGAACCCTTATGATGACACGCATGATGGAGACCAGTCCCAGAGGCGTGAGGCAACAGTGCCCCCAATTTTACCCCTTTATAAGATATTCAACTGCGCTCAGAGTACAGCAACAGGGTCGCGCCCACGTCCGTGTCCATCCTGGCAAAGCCTGCCCTTTTTGGACGGTGACGCTGAAGTCCGCACGCTGGCGTGCTCACAGCATAACCCTCATCAGAACTAACTATTGACACCCACTAACAGTCTGTCATCACAGCAGCTGAGCTAACAGCTAACCGAACACCATCCCAGAGGGGGTGGGGGTGGTACGCTCTGAGACTTTGGCCCCTGGGCACCTCCATCAAGCCAGACATCTAACGAGCAGCAAAGCTCAAAAACACAATAACGTGCCAATAATAACAGTGACCCATCCCTAGCTACTGATCATAAGGCATCTGCAGCGATACATACCGTCATGCTATTGCTGTATTTACCCAGTCCCCGGGGGGCCGCCCTGCTGCTCATAAAATATACAGCAACCTATAAAACACAAGTATGACTTTGTGGCAATTAATATTTAATGGTATCATTGTAAAGCTGAAGTAGGGATGGAAATGTTATAGATGACATAGGTAACGGCAGCCTTCGGATGGCTCTGTAGTGCCGTTTTGAGACAGTATTAATGTACAGAGTGTCAAAAGGGATAAGGGGAAACATCCGTGTCGACTGAACTGATGATGTTCAACGGTGTTGGGCTCAGCACAAGATTTTACGGCCTCCTCCAGTGACGAGCAGTGATGAGTACTGGGGACCAGACAGGCGTGTCGGGATAGGGATGAGTCACCAGCTCTAATAAAATGGGAGGAGTGCCCCCTGCTGTCAGAACTAGCATGAGGCAATGTTTGGTTACATTTGATTGAAGACTACAAAGAGCACAGGACTGGATGGCACAGGGATGTTAATACAGTCTTACAGGTAACTTACAGTTCAGTAGCCCAAGATGGGGCTTGTAGCCAGACGGCACTCTAAGCAGTCACCAGTCGCCTAATGGGTTGAGCAGCCATGATGGGATGGGGGGGGGGGGGGGTTATCTCGCCCCAAATTTCATTCCATAGGGAGCAAATAAGACCTGTATCTTCGAACAGGAATGAGTATGAAGAGGGGCACAGGAGAGGTCCTAAATCCGGCCCCGGCATTACTGGGTTCGCCACCCTCCCACGTTTCCCCTCCCACAGCCAGACTTGGCGTAGATTGAGGACACGGCCACCTACTGACTGCCCCATCAGCCATGAAGCCCATGCTTCAGGTTTTGCATGTCACACAAAGACATAAGCAGTACATGTGTGCTACATAGACAGACATACACCGTACATGTGTATCACACAGAAAGACATACACGGTACACGCGTGTTACATAGACAGACATATATTGTACATGTGTGTCACATCCACAGACACACGCTGTACATGTGTATCACATAGAAGTGTGAGGGACCAGCAAGCAGACACAGGGGCACAGAATGTCTCACTAACCCAAACTTTACTGAAAATCCAAAAATCATCAAAATGCAAAAGAATATCCAACAAAGGAAAATCCTGGGCCCAATAAAATGAGGTGAACCAAACAGAATGAATTAAAGATTAAAGCATAACATAACCCAACCAACACTGAACATTACTGACTTCACAAATAACACACTGGGGAAACATATATACTGGGTGATCAATCCAGAAACACACACAAGGGGGGGACACTACTATAACATTTACACCTGCATGCCAATAACTCCATAAATCCCATTATGTATTTAACCCATCAAATTATACACACAATTTTATAAAGAAAATCTAAATCAAAAATGTTAACTAGAATATAATAAACAATTATGCCAAAACCAAACTCCCCATCCCCCTACTATGGGCACCTGTTGGTACCGGCAATGGGAATTGAGAACCATGATAATCTAGACCGTTTGCCTGTCGGACCAAAAAAAATGCATGCACCAATTCCAGTTGTTTCACTCCTCCAGGTAACTGCGACTTAAAAATATAAACACATGAATGTTGACACAACCGTACCTTATTAAATGAACATCCTGACAAATAAAAATAATTACATGTGCCTTGTGTATTTCATGAGAATAGTGATGAAAGACCAAACCATGTATAAATGCATATAAATGAAACATATTACAGCGATACTTGTGCATGCGGGGTTAGCAAATTACCATTGTGTGGCCGTCTCTGGTCATCACAGACAGACACACGCTGTACATGTGTGTCACATAGATAGACATACACAGTACATGTGTGTGACATCCACAGACATACGCATAACAAGTGTATCCCATCCACAGACAAACGCTGGAGATGTATGTGAGCTTTTCTCACCTGCGTCCTTGGATCGCACTCAGAAGGAATTATGTATAAAAAGATAAAAATATGATTAAAATTGTAAATGAGTAGCTCTGCCCATCCTGCTCTGTGTTGTGACCGACCTGGGTTAGGGTCCCTCTCACTCCAGGCTCGGCGGGCCAGGCTCCTGTGCGGACCCCCGCGTCTCAGTCCGGGTTGGCCGGACAGCCTGACTGCTGCAGCGTGAGGCTTCACTCGTCACCCATCTGCTCACATCCACTCCTGTCACATCCCGGCTCTGCTCATTTTCCCCCACTTCTCGTTCCTAGAACTCTATTCTTCACAGAGAGCAAAACATTTTAACTGCAATCCCAAGATTAGCATTCACCCTTATTTGATATACTCATCCATTTTATCTACATTTGGTCCTTTTTAAATCTCTGCTAGATGCTTGAAATCCTTTACAGAAAGAAACCCGGCGTCTCGGCGACATGAGAAACCCAGGGATTATGGGCAGGCGGACGGAACGTGTGCGTTCGTGTTTGTCCAGCCCCCAACATCGACCCCTCCAGGTGTGAGGAACCCAGCGGAGAAGCGGCTCTGTTTCTGGTGGCGGGCTGGGGAGCCCAGGAGCTGGGGTACTGGGGGGGTCACAGACACTGGCACGGAGACACGGGTGCCCGAGGGCCAGAAGACATGAAACGGGGCAAAAAAAATATGGCCAAAGCCGGTGGATGGAGGGGGGGGGGGGGGGGGCAGGGGGTTTTGGATCCTTTGACGACCCGAAAGCTGCCC
>JABFEA020000054.1:4173941-4184399 GCA_019775915.2 Cyphomyrus plagiostoma
CCCCCCCCCCCACCACCCCCCCCCCCCCCCCCCTTTAAATCTTTTCGGGGGGGGGGGGGGGGGCCGGGGGCGCAGTGTGGGGGAGACACTTTATTCATCGGTCTCTTTTAATCACGCGCCTGGACACCCAGTGGAAGCTGACCCTGCATGCCATCGGCCCATCTTTGGGGGAAACGGCGGCGGGGTTCGATCCCCGCACCTCGTGGGCCAGCAGAGTTCGCACACCGAGCTGACAGAGTATCAAATCAATTCCCACCATTCAGTACCGGTCAAAATCAATGTGGCGACCTAGACAAACTTCACAGTCTGTCTGTCTGTCTGTCCAGTGGCATAGAGAGACACCCTCAGGGGAGAGTTTGATATTGGGGGGGACACATCTTAATAATTTAAATTCAAAGGTCTATTTTCTGGGGAGGGGAGGGGTTATGGAGCCAAATTAAAGATTTGGGGGTACCCCCTCCTCACTGGTTCCGACACTATGATTGCTCTCGCCCTATTTAAATAATCACGTGACACAAGTGAAAAGAGATTATTGTAGCGTAATATTAAATGCTTTGCTTTCGGCTCTTTTGCTTGACGATGCAGCCTTCCACGTTCACTGCTTGCCTATTACAGGAAACTTGTACATGAAATGAGTTAAATCGTTCTTCCAAAAAAACACAAATTGAATAAGTTTGCTGCATTAACCTCTGTTTCTAGTCTATTATTAAACAAAGTGTGTGTGTTTTTTTGAGACTTTCTTACTGAAAGGTAAAAAAGAGACTATAATAATACCTGACATTAACCGTACGGTTCCATTAATAACTGCTAGCCGTGGTCTATTTTTGGAATACCTCTCACTCATTCCCAGCACTGCCTCCACACCATTATAACCTGCAGACGAGTTCACATCTCCATTTGTACTCTTTTGTGAATATCTCAGGCAGACACTAAAATAATTTCAAATTCCTTATTATTGCAGGAATACATCAATATCTGTACTGCAATTAAGCTCTGCAGATGTCTCTGAATAATGCAACCTCTTAAAAAACAATGACTTTGACTCCTGGTGCCCCTTTGCAATCAGATTTAGTCCCACTAGACTGAACCATGTTCATTAATAAAGTACACTGGCTTTATTTTATATTTTTCTTGTTTAACTTTGATTATTGTTAGCCATGTCTCTGAAAGCGATAATCTAGATTTACTTTGTAGCTCTGGTAGTCCAGGTTCATAGCAGATCTGGACAGAAATCCTGTGATTATGTATGGCAAGTCTTTCAAGGGCCTGTTCTCCGGCCATTGTGATTAGCGTCCAAAGGGCCCGGGCTGCCCCAGTGAACTGCCCGTAACAGCGCCGCCCTCTCACTGGAAAACGAGAACTGCAAATATGGTCAGAAAATTGGCCTCCATGTCCTTTCAGCTGTTCCCTAAAACAACAGCCAGAATCTGGCTTTTAAATAAACATAATCATTGAAAAATTGTCACTGACTAAGAAAACATCCATCATTTAATCATTTCTTTGGAGCGTGTTTGCCCCGGTTACGCTAGAACCACCGACGCCCCAACTGTGTTTTTAGTGCTTGGGGGTTCGTTTGTCCTTTAAAGCTGCTTGACCCCCACTTCTTACCCATTCAGTGGCTGTAAAGGACAGGATGTGTGTGGGGGGGGACATGTTTTTGGGTCATCTTGTGTAACCGGCAGAGTTCTCACAGGCCAAAGCAGACCACTGCTCTACTTCTTGTCCTCGGGCTTTTCTGGAAATGGTTCAGGACTCCGTTGCTCTGTTACTGCTCCCAAAGATCCATAATCATACAGAGGGGTTATAATCAGTCACAAACAAAGCTGACAGCTCGGCCGTTTGGTGCAATAACACCAATGATTCGTGGCCCCAGTCCAGTTACTGCTGTCCAGATGGCGGTTCTGGAGACTTAATTTGACCCCTTTGGGTTCCTTGACTTCAGGGAAGAAAAAAAACAGATACGGCACAAATAAGCGAAACCCATTATGCAGAAATATCATTTTTCACTCAAGTAATTCTATTCTAATGGAATTCAAAATATTTTTATACCATAAAAACATGAACCAAATGCTGACCAGCAACTACAGCCTGTTCCATGTCCTTACATTGCGGCCAATTAGCCAATCGCATCTCTGAACATAAGCATGTGGGTCTGCAGCCAATCAGATCCCCAGGCCAACTTTTTTCCAAGGTTGCTCTAGAGGTGAGGCGATGATGAAACTGGGATTAAAGCCCCTTGATCCAAAGTACAGCAGCAGCGGCCCTCCGGAGACCAGGACTGGCAGGTCGATGATGGATGATCGTTTAACCACCAGGCTACATGCTAACCCCAGCCCGTATGGAGATCATACAGGGAATGGCAGGACACAGAATTGGGAAACTCTCCCCTCTACTCAAATTATATTGCCAGCTCATCCATCTTGTTGGTCTGCAGAACTCAGGGCCTCAAACCTGGGATTGCAGGGATGAAAACGTACTACGGTTTCAGCATCCTGGAAACACGGTTGCTAAGTATGGTCTCAATCCATTACATGTTTTCTTCTTCTTTTAAACCGCAAATAATGGTGAACCCTGCAGCGGATCAAATAAATCCCAAAAACGCTTCTGGGATGGAAAATTTACCTCTGATTGCCTGAGGGATCCTTCTGTTTCCAAACACTGTGGAGCAAATCTGTTGGTGCACGTTTGATCCTAGGGAAAGGCTCACCTGGTATCTGACCCTTACAGGCCTCACTCTCAGAGCAGGCCGAACCAGCGCAGCTGAAGCTCCCACGGCGGGTAACAAGCCCCAAGATTCCCCCCCCACACATAACCCGTTAATCATGCTGCGCTTTGACAGCCACATCATTATTTGATCACAGGTTTTTGCAACCCGTCTGCCATTTTATCGCTTACCAGGAGAGATTACATTTTACAAAGACTACAAGGACACACTATTTCCCTTTTCAAGCTTCAAAAAAAAAAAAATTCTCAGGCAAAAAAATAACATGACTTGGCTCAGGCCAGTAATGTAGTCTGGGAAATAAGATGAATTTGTTTCAATCTTACATATCGACCGATATTAGTATAATAGCAATGTAAAATGAATCACATATATGTGGCGGGTGACAGAATTCTGGTCCGCAAAGCTTGACAAATAGGAAATAGATTTGCGCCGTGATTTGAACAGACCCAGAGAACCCCCCCTACACATTAGGGTCCTGTCCTAATCCTCCACAGAAACTTCTAGAAGAGAACACACTGAGTGATCCAATCGTCTATATACAGTGCTGATATATGGCAAGCATTAATTTTGGGTTATGGTTGCTTGATTAAAAGCAAAGCACGTGCAGGACCATTACACAGAGACGTTAGTCCCATTTGCATACATCCCATAATAATGGCACAGCACTTACTAACATTCAGTTGCTGGACTAAAAATTTTTTCCAAGGAAACATGATTTTTACACATCTATATAGCATCATCTACTGGAACAGGTCGGTTCAATGCTTTTCTCAAAGGTACAACAGCAGCCCCTCTTTTTGCTACTCTTAAAGTCACCTATCCATCCATCATCTATCCATCAATCATCCATCCATCCATCCATCCATGTGTCTCAGGCAGCAGAAGACAGAGCCACACTCTGAACAGGATGCCACTCCTGCACAGTCAACTTAAATAAGTAAATCCATAAACAAAATTATTAATGCATTTATTCTCTAAAATGCTTTGCCTAACATTAAGTCATCCAATTTTTCTATCTGCTTATCCTGCTCAGGGTTACAGAAGGGCTTGGATCCAGTCCCAAGCAGCACAGTGCTCAGGGCGAGATCCCACCCTGGACAGGATGCTGGCTTTAGAACAACGTAATGAATATTACATAATCTTCAGGTAAAATGGACAGAGACCACAGGTAGCCATCTGACACCACGCAGGAACACAGGTCAGCAAGAAACATATGCATAATTAAAATTTCTTCAAACGACAAAGCAAAACAAGACTAAAAAGGGAAACACTGATTAAATTATTCTGCATAATTAAGCAAAGTTGTTGAGATTACATTAGGTTGTGATTTTGCTTTGTTTTAATGTAATGACTTTTCCATCATTTAAAATTACATTTTTGCGAATAGATCTATCCATCTTCCAGAACCGTATCCCGCACATCACATTAAGCTACATGTCTTTTTTCTTTGGTGCAATTTAATATTATGAAAAAGTAATGTTTGGTATTTTAAAATGTCCATCTATCTTCTGACCACTTACCCTGGACGGGGCCATAGGGGTGACCAGTACGGTGGACACAGCATGGGGGGGAAGAAGCAAGCTCTACAAGGGTGCGATTAAGACCCTTGACTCGTTAAGGCAACAGCGCCCACTAATGACCCACCATTCTGCCCGTTACAAATTATAAATCAGATGGTTTAACAACTTAAATATGTAAAGTAATTTGTGCGTATTAAGATGGAACTTAGGTACGGTTTCAGCATGAAAAAATGGTTTAAGGATTGAGTCATTTATTTTTACATTGGGAATTATACCGCATATGTACATGTTCATATTTGGAAATTCATAACGGAGGATTTTCTGCGAAATCACCCGGTTATTATTTCAAAAATTGTCGGGCTTAAAATAGCGGCGGCCGGTCGCGGCGCTGAATAAATGATGATGAATGCGCAGCGAGACCGGGCCAGCGGCGGCGTGATGCGCGTCTCCGCGTCTCCGCACCGCTGCCCGCCGCCTCGGAGCGCTCCAGCGCGGCTGCTTCGCGTTAGACACGGTACGGTGTCACACTCACTTTTCGAGGGGGGGGGGGTGTGTGTGTGACCGGTGACTACGTTAGCAAAGGCACGTACGAAAAGGACCGTAATAACACATTTTAATAATTAAAAACGTGCCGCTGTTCATGGACCCTGAGCTTTCAGAGTCATGGCTCACATCTTGGAAGGATGGTTTTGAGAAAATTATACTTATACATAGGTGGGTTAGGCTCAGACTGAGAAGAGTTTCTTACTGAATGAAGGACTGGAGCTAATGTGTAGGTAGAATAAAAGTGAAATACCGGGAGGACAGTGATACGAGTGCAGGAGCATCGTGCAAATCTTCACACTCAATCACAATGTTGACTGATTTGTCCTAGCTTCTCACTCGCAGCTGTGAAATAGAACAGAGCTGACTGTGGGTGACACTCCATTGTTTTCAGATGTCACATAGTTTTATGGTCAGAGCAGAGGATCAGCCCGCATCCAGCACTCCGGGGCCAGCTGGAGTTAAGGGCCTCGCTCAGGGGACAGACAGGTGATTGACAGGTTCCTAAGCCGATGAGCTCCAACCCACCAAGCGTGAGGTGAAAAGGAGACATTGAGAGCTACTGAGCTACCGGGATCTGCTCACACCCCAGTAAATTCTGAAAATAAAATACAACCAGCAGACCATTGAAACCAGGTGACCTGAAGTCTGGACTGGGTGTGAAGTTACCGGATAGACCCCCCCCCTTGACCTACCGGGCCTGCACTGAGAATCCTCCACACAGCCTCTTTGGCTGATATCCCCGCATCAAACCCAGTGCCTTAGTCATTTAGTAAGGCAGCAGATTAGGGTGCTGGTTCAAATTATGGCCATTTACCGAAAAAGGTAATCATTACAATCAACCGGCATTATCCACATCTGCATTCCTTTGCTGTAATTGAAAGCACAAATCCCCGTTCCCATAGAAGCAGTGTATGCGCCACATCCCATGATATTATATATTGTTATGTAGTCCCTAATCACCACTACGGTAGCTGTGTCCATCCTCGTGGACAGGAGGCTGATTCCAGGAAAGTAATTACTACTGGATGGTGTGAGCAGTAATGCAGCTGTGGGATGCTAATGCTTGGGGAGCTTAATGTTTTACTGTGGTGGATGTGAGTCACACATCACAGAGGGAGAGCGGCTGGATAACTAGCATGGGCTGCTCCAGTCCAGTCCAGTCCAATGTGGTCCATGGCCGCTCCAGTCCGGTCATTCGGACATTCAATTCAATTCAATTCAATTTATATATATACGTGTGTTATGATACATTAAAATATCAAGCACCTTCTCTGGTATGAAGCTTTAAAAATCTATCCTCTGGAAAAAGAAGACTTGTGAGAATGATAATTATCATTTTTTAATGTTTTTGTGAAATATCTATAATAAAAATAAAATGTGATATTTGTTTAGTAATGTTTATCATTCAGGAAATAAGCTTTTTCCTGGACTGTGTTACTTTCACGTTTTTGTGTCCTTATGAATAGTGGCAGGACAAAATGTACATAATGTAATGAACAACACTCTCGACAAGAGGCTTGTATTCAAACACTTTGAATTATAACTGGCTGTCATTACACTTGAGCTCTGTGGTAGTCATGTTCCAGAGGCACAACAGGGCTGTTTACTCGTCCATGGGAGACAGTGACCTAGCTTAATGAGACCATGCAGCGATCCTGTACAAAATGCGCCATATGTTCCAGATGATTCTGTCGACAAAGACTCATGGAAAGAAGGGAATGCTGGGACATTGACATTTATGGAACTGCACTGTGATGACAGTCAATAAGCAACAAAAAGGTCTGAAATTATTTATTTAATCCTTAAAGCAACTGTGCTCTTTACTGACGGCAATTCATGTTATTATAGAAGAAAAAAGTTCATAAACATTACATAGACATTTTATGGCTTCAAGTTCCATGGAACATTTTATCAAATCTGTACTTCTTGATTAATTTTATCTCACAAACACACACACATACACACACAGTGTATGGAATCGCAGCTTACACAGATTGTTTTTATTTCCCACAATGCCCCTCTAAACAAAGATGGCTGCAAGCCTGGAAAAGTTCTATAGTCTGCTGGTGTCAACTTTTTAATTACAAGGGGCAGAGCTGGCTTTCTTCTTTCTCGTCAGCTTCATTTCATCTCACAGTTCACTGGCTAACAATGAGAATAGAATCTGCTGCTGCCATCCCGGAGGTTTCTGCTCCTATATTTAACGAAAATAACGTCCTTTGCAGCTTTTTCCGTTGGCGCGTTATCAGCACATTAACATATCAATCAGCTTAAATTATTAATGCAAAGTGCAGTTCATTCATGAGCATGTACATGTATAGGTACATCTAAGCCTAACATTGGAGAGCTTCTCTTTGAAATTTTAATAGCGGGCAACATTAACCCCAGCAGTGCTGGTTTCTGGCCACTCACCCCATCGGCATTCCATCAGCTGACCTTTGGCGCATGTCAGCGCTGCTGGCAGCGTGTAGCTTTTCATCACGATGGCCCTGCGTGTCAGTTTGTGCAAGGACACCCTAAATTATTTTAAAATAAAGTAATGGAAATAAATGTACATTTTGGCCGTTAAGAGCCTGTTTCAGGGTGACAGGTCTGACAAGAAGGCCTCGTGTGATAGACGGGGAACCGGTGCACGTGGTTGACAACCAACACCCCCCCCCCATAAATTCCAAAAATAAATTAGCAGTTTGCTACAGACAGATGATAATAAACCTTTATACACTCTATACAGCCTGAAATAGGTCCGACCCGGACCATATTAAGCGGTTAGATAGATGGACACTATATACAGCCCTGATAGGATTATTTTTTTTAGTTGAAAATACTGTGTTTTTATTCTTTTGTTCTTTATATTTTTGTCATTGCTTGACACAAAATAGTTAATAACTCCCTGTTCTGATGGTGATTTAGTATGGATGTTATAGAAATTAGGAGATTAATTAGTGACATTTATACAAAGAAGGCACTAGCAAAACAGGCTGTGCCGTATTGCATCGATGGCCTTGCTTCATTTCTCCCACATCCCGGCTTCCGACATGGAGCAGAATGTGTTATTGCTAATGCTACTAAAAGCGCAGGAGCTGGAATCATGCCGGACGTTGGGAGGATGTTTTTTTCCCGTTTCAAAGCCTTAATTTCCCTGTTTTTTTCAGAGTATAGTACCGCAAGCTCTGTTTCGGAGGGAGTCTCTGCCGCAATTTCCACAACTATATTCATTTTCAGAAGAGAACAAAGAAGTCATTATGGATTTTCTCCCCACAGAGCCGAATTAAGTGGCCTTTTGGTCCACGTCTGCGACGAGAGGAGGCACACACCTGTAATGAGCGCTTTAAGATATGTAATTGGGTGGCATCAAACGCTGCTCCCTACCTCCAAACACATAAACATATACAGAAACAAAGGGGCCTTGGCTAACAGGCACAAGACCACAGGATTCCTGTCAAAGTGTCCCCCATTTCCCATCAGGACCGGGGGCTAACAGTGCCCCCATCACCTGTCAGCACAGAAGCAGGGCCCGGGTGCGAGAGAGGACAATGAACCCAAACGTATGTGACACTGACATACTTATAGGGAGCGCATCAGACATGAAAGAAAGAAAGAAAGAAAGAAAGAAAGAAAGAAAGAAAGAAGACAACGGAGGAGAGGAACCAATAATTCCCAAGTAGGAGAAAAACACCTTAGGGGTCCAAGGTCCACTGGCTGCCCAACCATAACGTGATGAATACCTGTTTTTCACCTTATGGGGAACAGTGCGTGTGTGTGTGTGAGACATTTGCATGTGTGTGTGTGACATTTGTGTGTGTGTTATATTTGCATGCGTGTGTGTGTGTGTGTGTGTGCCCTGTGCCGCACTGACACCCTGTTCCCTTTGATAGCATCTCTCTGCTGTGTACAGACTTGCCGTGACTCACTGGATAAGTAGCTATGGAAACAGGACAGATGGATTGATAAGAAGAGGAGTTTTAAGACCTTGTTCAAACTGTCATGCTTAATCCGTGCAGCAAACACCAAGACCACCAGCCGGTACTGGCCTCCTGTAAGGGAACCTGCACCCCATGTTCTACAGGACACGGAACGTCTATGGTGACCTCTCCAAAACCAAGCACACACCAGATTTACAGACAATCCATCATCCGTGCATTCTGTTTACTTTAGTATATTTTTATACAATTTCATTATGTTTCATTTTCATGCTCTCCACGCTTCACTTCACTTACATGGGACCGTAATTCAAAGCAGATGCAAAGTGCGTGTCTAAGAATTAATAAACACGAGCAGCTTTTTGTTGAAATATGACACACCTTTTTAATGGGTGAATTTATTATACAGTTTTTGATAAGACAAAAAAAGTCTCCCAATGGGTGACTAACCACATACCTCAGTATAATACCTCAGTTGTATTGACTCGTCTATGTAACCCAGGATAGCAGTTTGATCCAGTTCAGCCTGGTAATATGGTGGTTAGAAACTGCATGGGCATTTGGGCAAAACGAGCTCAACTGTCCTGTATCCTTGACCAAGTGGATCAGAACCTAAATAATTTATATTTTCAACATTTCCCATAAATCAATTAAACCTAACAGGTTAGCACCAGTCCAAAACATGCTGGGGTTAATTACCCACATGTATGACTGTGCCCTGCAAAGGGTTGATGTCCCATTCTGGGTTGTTCCCCCTGCCTTGTTCCTGTAGACCTTGTTCCAGACCCCTGTAACCTAGAATAAATGGTAAATGGTAAATGGACTGCATTATATAGCACTTTTCTACAAGGCGGTTTACAATTTATGCCTCACATTCACCCATTCACACACCGGTGGCGGAGGCTGCCATGCAAGGTGCCAACCTGCACACCGGAAGCAATTTGAGGTTCAGTGTCTTGCTCAAGGACACTTTGATGGGGTCAGGAGTAAGCAGAATAGGACAAGTAGTTACAGAAAATGGATGGACGGATTTATGGCAATTTATTAATTTTCTATTGTCTCCGCCTGTAGAGTCAGAGAGACAGCCTGCACAGTCAGAGAGACAGCGATGGGGCTAGGTAACGCTTACTGAAGAGTTCTCTCACAATGTCAGATACTAATAATTAGCAGCCACTGCTACTTTTTATACTCATGGGGACTGTCTATATCTTTTCCATTTATGCTTTTGCAATTTGGAAACCTGGACCAAAATGAGTCTGCGGAACTGCTCACCAGACAAAGGAGGCAAAAATAAACAGCTTTGGATGCGTGGGACAGCATGTAAAAACCGTAATATAATTTGTCATGTTTGTTGCCATTGGTCATTTTCCTGCATTAATTATAATCCTAAAATGAATGTGCTGTTCTCTGGATCAATGCTTTTCGGCTCCAGGGAGCGGTTTGAGTGTGCTTTTGGCGAATTTCTCTAAAGCCAGCACATTCAAAAAAGCCTAGAATATGGGACCTGCTGAGAACACTAACATCTTATTGCAATGGGTGCCGATATCGCACCACAGTCCAGCACAAAGCAAAGTGCACAGCGGACACCTAAGCTGATCTAGATCTCCCAAAACAGAGCTTTAATCAAATAGAGTTAAGAGGCAATTCAGTTTCCTTTTAGTGCTTTATAATTGGACATGTGTGGGGGGGGGGGGGGGATGGTGTTCAGAAGGGGTAACGTAGGTAGAACCAAGCACAGGGGTGTTGT
>JABFEA020000054.1:4188072-4199113 GCA_019775915.2 Cyphomyrus plagiostoma
GAGATACACACATATACTGTACATAGGAGATACACACATATACTGTACATAGGAGATACACACATATACTGTACATAGGAGATACACACATATACTGTACATACGAGGCCCAAATCGCCGAAATGAAGGAAAACATAAAACAGCTAAACAAAAACAAACAAAACAAGTCCCCCAAAGTTTCACTTTAAGGCACGTGCCAGCATTCAAGCTTTTCATCACCATCGTCTCAGACGACCATCAGCCATGACCATCAGAGTCCAGATGGTACAATGACCACAAACAGAGTCACAAACCTGCAAAGAAAAGGGAACAGGATGGACTGATGTGGGAGATAAATCACACACATCTTTCCTTCCTCTTTGCCTTTATTCTTGCACAATCCCGTACAAATGATGCAGTAATGGGCTGCCGCACATTCACAACAGTGCCCTGTTGTTAAAGGCACTAAATAAATATTCATGTCAGCATGTCTGCCGTGGAATTACTCAGCTGCAGTAGTTTGGGGGGGACATGGGTCGTGCCGTGGTGACCTGGCGTGTCTGGCATCGTCACATGGCATGGCTCAGAAATCTTAGGGACCTGCTCTTTACTCAGCATCTTATGAGACTGTAGATCGTTGTGGTTTATAATGAGGACAAACACAGTCAGACTGGAAATTTGCATCACATTTCGACAGAGAGTTCAACGCTGCAAGCGAGTGGCTGCTGGATGCGACGAATCACCTCACAGCGAGGGCCTGGTGATGATGTCGGGATTGACAAACTCATCACGCTGTTTTTTCACAATCATCATTAGCATTATTATCTTGACAATCAATATGAATAGTGATCCTTCTAAACATTTCCCGTACACAGCTGGAGCTCAGCGTTTTAAAGATCCGGCCACTGCAGACTGCCCTCCCGTTGTCCCCCTTATTTTTCTGTCTGACATTATGTCCGTTACCCCCCGCCCAGTGTCCTCTTATCCTGCAGTATTGTGTGAATGTGAAGCTCAAAATAATAGAAAAATGCCTAAAGAAGGTCAGCTTTGTCTCCCTCTACCTGAAAGGTTTAATACTGACATTTAACTCATCCTTAAATATCAAAGTCTTTGCTCATTACCGTCATAAACCTCCCTACAGATGGTTAAGCAGTATTTCTCGCATGGCGAATCACGCCGACTTTGTTGAGTTAAATGGTTTGTCTCATGCAGAAATATGTTAACGTTTCAAGCTTAATGCTGGGACTTCTCATTAAAACCTACTATTCCTCTCGGACCAACCCTAAACTAGTCCAATGCAACGGCACCCCCTCCCCCCCACCCCAACCTATGGGGCCCAGGTTACCTTGAACCGCAAGGCCCGAAAGTTCAATAAAAAAGTAAAAGGTAGAGAGAAAAAAAAGAATGTGGTTAAAGACAGGATGACTACGGCATCGATCTCTGAATACGCAGAGATCAGGCTCGGGCGGTAGCTACCCTATCCGAATTCCCCAGAGTCCTGCTTCTTCCTCCTGAAGCTCCAGCATGGCGTCCCACAACGTGGGGATGTTTATTGTCTTGGGGTCGCTTTCTTCCGGAAACCAGGCAGGCGGGGGCCAAAGGCCGCGTGCCCCCACACGACATGCGAAGTACTTTCCCACAGCTGAGGGATCCTTTGTGACTGAGATTGCACCCTCTCCCCGCCCCCACGTCCTGTCACTTGGTATATTCTCTCGCCATATTTTTTTTAAAGAAGCTTGCTGTGGAATGTAGGGAATTTCTGTAAGATGACGTATGTCGATCAGGGCGGGGGGGGGGGGCAGGGGTTGAGATTGTTCACCATCAGCAGTAAACATATTTGTGCGCTGTAGGATATCCTCTGGGGGACTCGGACTGCAAAGCCTCACCCCCAGTGCAGCCCAAACATGCATCGCCCGCAGTTTGCTAACATGCGGCAGGACAGCTCATTCCCCAAACTTTCACCATCATCATCATCTCACGCCTCCAATTTATGTCAGGCTTATTTTCAGGCCTTGCAGAACCTTCACATCGTTTGTTACGTTATTTTTGACAGTAGGGGAAATAAAAATTATCATAGAAATAGTGTTTTTTTTTTACTTTCGGCTCAGAGTGAATAACGATATGGGGTGAGATGCACTGTGAAAATACTTATTTTTCATTAAATGAAAACATGAAAACATAAAAATAGCACTTGACAATAATAAAAAAATAACATTTATATATAAGGACATGCAAAAACTCCCATTCACACGCAATTACAGACGATTCACTGACTCACATGCCACCCCCCCAATTCCCCACTAACTCTACCCCTTCCTATCAGATCAGCCGTTGAAAAATATCTCTCTGCTGGCACTGTTTATCTTTAATCTATACAATAATTCCTGATTTCATGATGAACATGTATATAAATGGAGAAACTATACCAGTCACTGTTAAAAAATGCAAGGAAATAAAACATGTCTCTCTCAGTTCAGTGTTATATTCTTGCTATAATTTGGTAGCCAAGTTGAGACGACTTCATCTAGATTAATATGCGTGAGTTAATCGGGCGAACAGCCTGTTCTATCGTCTTTGGCGCCTGGATGTAAGCGATTGATGTCCTCGCTGCTGCAGGGCTGATGAAAGGTGGTTCCTGTCTGTTTGTCGGTTTACCTCAAAGAAAAATTTTGCAGCCCCCCCATCACAATGCTGGACAAGAAGAAGATATGTCTGCATTTGTTAAATGCAACCAGGTTCCTCAGATGACCTTTGAGATGGTGAGTATTATGAAAGGATTATTTCACAAGGACAGTGTTTCCCGACCGTGTCCTCTGAGACCTGCAAACTGTCCACATTTTTGCTCCCTCCCACCTCCTAGTAAGAGCAAAAATGTGGACCGTTTGCAGGTCCCCGAGTCCTGGGTTGGGAAACACTGCCCAAAAAGACCACTGATCTCGCGTGAAGGACAGAACATATGCAGCTAACATGTATCCTATTCACTAGCACGTGCCTTAAACCATTCTGCAGGTCGGCCTGTTCGTACCTGGCTCTACCACATAAGGATCCTTAAACAGGACAGCTGCCGCTCCAGGTTAACCCCAGTCAACCTTAGCCATGTCTGCTTCTGCTCCAGCAGCACGGGATTTACTGCCTCAAAGGGAATGAGATCTATCCCACTTCATCATGATTCCATTCCAGAACCATCTTGTTCATTTCCAACCACGACAGATGAATAATAATCGTGTGCATTTAAAAATTGCAACCCTACTAGCTTCCCAGTTTTTTTTTTTTATACATCCTTCGATAAATGTGGAGCTCTCTGTCCACATTCATCTAACGGCCATGTCTCTCTCGCATGTGTGTGTCGGCCCAAATTGAGATTTAAGCCTTTCTTGCCAAAGTAATAAAAGGAGAATGTTGGACGGGCCGCAGAAGAGCGTAAAGCATAAGGTGGGAGTTCAACCTTGTTCACGTCTCCGGCGTGAGTCCCAGCTGATTAACGGGCGCGCAGGGGGAACGTCAAGAACCGGCAGGGAGTAGCTAAGGGTCCACAGAGCTGGGACCCCCAAAAGATGGTAAGCAGAGAGACAAGAAGAACCACATGAGCTTGTGTGTTCCTGAAATCAGAAACCTTACGAAGAGGGTGGGTCTTCATTTGGAAATAAAACATTGTTATTGAGCTGTAAGAAGACCAACCAGGTGCATTTCCGAGAGCACGTGCCGTCTGAAAGCAGCATGTGATTCTGAGCCACAAGCATCCCGCCATTTAATGTGACCCCCCCGCCCCCAAAGTAGGCACCCCACACGCAATTCACAACAAAATCCAAAGCCATAAAACCACAGATTCTGCATACCCATCAAATTGTTTTGTGCATGATAATCTTTGTGCAAACACATCTTCTCTAGAAAAACAATACATTAAGGCCAGTCGTAGCCTCTGTAGGGAGAAACTCTGGATTTATTAAAAAAGGTGTCAGACAGGCAGTCGGGGGATTAATTATTCCAAACCTCATTCGAGGTTCTTTTATCTGGACTTAAAGTTGGAAAGCGATTTCAAAAATATAACATGGAACTGTTGTTTCTGAATGGAAAAGTTACATAAACCCATGTTTTCCCCAAACATTAAAATTTGGTTCTTAAGCGTCTTTTGAGGTTCGCCGATGGGATTATTTATGACCATAGAAAGCACGATAACATTTTCTCTTTGTACGCGGATCTTCGAAAGCACTTCCAAGGACCACACTGCGGTGGACTGTTAATTTAAAACTGAAAAAACAGACGCAGGGTTGTTGTTTTGTTGCATGCAAGGCAAATTTTAGCTTGCTCTGTAATCTAACCCCGGGGAGCCCCTTAAAAGATTTGACAAGCGAGATTAATAGCAGCTGTAAACACTCCAATTCGTATCCAGTCTTCCATCCTCATTAATGAAATGGGGGGGGGGGGGGTGACGCAGAGAGGTTTCACAAACAGGAAGTACAGTCTTGTGTCGAAGCAAACCAGAGAGCATCAATGCTGGAGAGTTAATGTTCACTTCTGGAGAATGGCATCCCTAGCGTTGAATTTATGAAGGCAAATCGGGATCAATAGGTGGATCCTCGAAACAATCGCTTTTCAGTTGAAAAAAGTAGCTCATACTGTAAAAATGGCTGTGAAGCGTTGCAATGGTGTACAATGGTACACACTGCGGTGGTGTTTATTGTCCCTGGGGATGCATTGAAAAAGTTACTTTGGGCCCTTCCTTAGTGTAGTAACTGTATGTGGCCAACAGGGGGGTCCCAAACTTCGGGGCTCCTGTCCATTCAGCCTCCTCCATTTCATGATCTTAGCTGAAAGTGGTTGTATGTTAGAGGGTAATAATAGATCTTATTACAATTGAGAGAAGGTGAGAAAGCTAATCTGAACTTTATGAAAAGGCCAAGCAGCCCAATAACTTGCAGTTTAGCTGAATTTGCATATCTACTTCAGACAACCCCCCACGACCAATAGTTTTCCTTCCTTCCACCTATTCAACTTAGATAAACATGCTATCGGTCTTACCTCCTAGTTGGAAATGAGCTTGATGCAGAAGATCCTGCATGAAAACCTGTGTCCACAGAATCTATGGAGACGCAGGTCTGACCTGGAGGCCTTCACCAAAAAAAAAAGGAGATCTGTCTAAAAATGAGAATATCTGGTTTATGGCCCACAAGAACAAGAGGTCAGATGTCTAGAACCGCTGCTGCACACATCCTGGGGGAGAGGTACTTCACACCTACAGGAGGAAGAGGAAAGTGATTTAGCGGAGTGCCAGACATTGATCATCGGATCTCAGATGCCCAGCTCCATTTAGAGAGGATGCTGCAGTCGGAAGTCAGCGTTGATTAAAAAAAAACATACATATGGATTTGACAGAGCCTGCTTTCAGGTCATTACAAGCCCCACACGTCCGCCCCCGCTGACGGATCCGTCTCTTTCCGAGCAGAGAGCGGTGATTTAGAGGGTCAGGCTCAAGGCTCGAGAGCATAATCTCACTCAGGAATGCGATTGTAGGCTGATTTATCATGATGCTGAATGGGGTAATACCTCTGTAAAAACATGGTTTCAATTGTATATATGTCAGCGCCAGGGTTCTGGTCATAGAATAGCATCCATTTATGTCAACTCACCTATAGCAGCATGGCATCTAAATTAAAGGGGAAGACTTTAATGCCAGACCTTTATGTTTTCCCCATATAAATTCTGTCCGTTAATACTAATAACAGTGCAGTAAAGACCCCTGACATTACTAGAAAATGTGAAGATGTAGAATGAAAATCCTCCAAGAACTGCCTACTGTGTGTTTCGAACATTTTTAATGAAACATCTGGTTGCAACTTGTCGAAACAAATCTTAAAACGTTGACACGCTATAGTCTAATTTTTGCAAGAGGCAAATCAAATAGTCCGTGTTTTGATTATATCACAACTGGATATTAATCACGTGTTTGCGGAGCAATTAATGTGAGACACTTAGCTGTAGGGATGAAACAGAAGCCGCCAGTCACGCGTTTCACATGCAATCCGTCATATTTTCGTTTCCTTTAAAGATTCGGCGGCAAAGCCAAGAAAAACAGAGTGAAACTATCTTTGAACGGAGTCGCATTTCTTTCGGCTGAGGCTGCACCGCAGCGCCTCACACAGCTTAGTGATAATGTTTCATAATTTAATGGTTAATCACTTAAAGTTCTGTAAATGTCATACAAACATAGTAAGCTATATACTGCATTACTAAACTTACGACACTGAATAGCAGCTCCATCCCCATGTAAATGTGTCCGTTGACGTCTGACACCTTTCTGGACGCGTGTCCGTCACAATCCAGTGTTCCCTAACAACTGCAGCCAAGGACAACACAAGCAGATCTTGGGTGTCACTGACAGCTTCCACTGGAAGTGAACGGTGCCGAACTGTCAGCCAGCTATTACTCCAGTGTTATCGCGGATAATGTCAGCCAGGGGAATGACGGTTAACGACAATCATTATATTACGATGAAGACAAATTACACACATGTAAGTGGGGCGCAGGTCCAGAAGCGTGAAAACAGAGTTTAAAAGGTGCAATTTTCTTCAAAATGAGCGTAAGGAAGTTATTAAAGTTCGTGCACATTCCTTCGGACTCACAATTAATTAAACACTTGCGACTTTAACACGTCGATCCCTTTATGTTTTAATCTGCCAGTGAGATCCAAATGACTGGTGTGCTTCCAGGGGTCAGCTGCAAATGTGCTAAATTTATTTGGTATCAAGGTTTTCAGTCTGATAAAGGTTAGGGCCAAAACTGCTCCGTGACCAATAAGCAATACTAGGCCTACATCATCAAAATACATTTCATTGTCACCAATCCAAACCATTCTCCCTGAAGAGAGAAAAATTATATTCAATGAATGATAAAACTGAACGCATGTTTAGCAGCAGAAGTACTATGATGCAGGTCGCAATAGCATGATAAGGTAATTGCTAATACCAGAACAACTTCCTTCTCGATCCCCAGACCTTATTTATAATACTTTTGACCTTGACCAGGATAGGCTATACAATGTTGAAAAGATGGATGGATTATGGAATTTGCTAAGACAACAACACTAGTAATATTATTTACAGTAGAGACCTAATTGACAGATTGCGTATCGGCCATACGTGACCGATCCACGTTCGTTACTTATTTAGTTTTTGGCGGTCACTAAAAAGATATTTGTGATTCGTGTTAAAGCCATTTGCGCAATCGATCGCACGACAGCACCTTCCCATTTTAGATGTGTTTTGCGGCGTTCAAGATGAACATTAATGCTGCCATTCCGTTTTTTGTTTTTGCTACTCAATGGGTGCAAGCGGAGTGACTTCCGCCTACTGTGACGTCATGCGCATATCCTTCGCGGTACGAGGAGCGTAAAAACATCAGAGGGTGATAAACCTTAGAAGTATTTTATGCTTTTAATAGCTACTAGTTGCACAGCAGGGCAGCATGGTGGTGCAGTGGCTAGCACTGTCGCCTCATAGTGAGAAGGTCCTGGGTTTAACTCCTGGGTCACCCAGAGTGCCTTTCTGTGTGGAGTTTGCATGTTCTCCCTGTGCATGCGTGGGTTTCCTCCCACAGTCCAAAGATATGCAGGTTAGGCCAACTGGGTACTCTAAATCGCCCATAGGTGTGGCTATGAGTGTGGTGGACTGGCGGCCCGCCCAGGGTGTACCCTGCCTCTCGCCTGCTGATGCTGGGATTGGCTGCGGCTTCCCTGTGACCCTGATGGATAAAGTGGTATAGATAATAGGTGGATGGATAGTTGCATAGTGATTTGCAATATTTGAGGGGAGTCTTGAGAGATGGGAGCAGCCTTTATTGGAAAATCGCACACAACTGTGCAAAACTGCCAATGGGAGAAACATGAGGAATTTTCAGCATTCGACACTCGCGTATATTTGCTTAGAAGATATTCATATTGAACTGGAAATGTTTCAAAAACACTTAAAACAAGATGTACAAATGAGGTGAGAAAGTACGTTATGTATGTTTGTAGCAGTGTAACGATTTTTTGGCATACATTTTTCATCTGTATTTACTAGAGTATAGTAAACAAAGTATATAAAGTATAGGCCCTAAAAATCAGGTCAAGATCATCACCCAGATGGACCAAAAAGTAATGGAGGACTGCAGTACACAGTGCCGTTATGTCAGATGATATGATGAGCTGTGTCTGAATTCAGGGGCTGCGTCCATCGAAGGATGTGGTCTAGTAACACGGAGCCTTTGACCGTTCTCTGAAGGTCAAACAGATAGCGTTGCAAAATGGGATGGTCTGGCCATCACCAGCTGTTCCCACCATTACCCTTGAGTATCCAGGACATACCCACTTCACCTCTGCACAATGTATCTCGGGATCCAGATATCCATTGAGTAGGATCCAATAAAACGCTTTTCAAGACCACATGTGAAAGAGTCTTTGAAATGGGACAGCCTTCTCATGCTACTGTGAAGTATTTGATCTTCGAACGCGGCCCTTGACGGATGCAGCCCCCGCGTTCAGCCACGACCATGGAGTAAGGGGCAGAGAGGAAGGCTTGGTCCCACTCTAAACTGCATGCTTTACCATGGCTTCCGTCCTGCCGTCCATGAGGTGTATGTGAAAGGCTGCCCCATTCCCAGGGAATCACAACTCACTGTGACAGTGCTCTCTGGTGTTGCGGGATGACGAGGGTCAGCAGGGTACCGAGCGATGCCGGCCCGAATTATACTGCAAGCCACGGATGGATACACAAGCCAAACAAATAATCCCTTCCTGTCAGCTGTGTCAGCCCTCTGACAGAAGTGTCAAGCTCTCTCCTGCTCATCCTCAGCTGGCAACATTTGCAGCTGAGCCCTGGAAATAAGTAGTGATGGACGTGGCAGGTCCATTTGACACAGCTAGGAGCACCGTTAACACAGCGAATAGCCTTAGGTTGGTCTTCAGTGCTCACTTGAGTTGACACCCTACCTCCTAGACCTAGTCTCGCAGGAACGCTGAGCTTGCACAAAGTCAAAATGAAAATGGAGAATAACAGCAATCGCACAGCACACTTGTCTGGTCCGAAAGGGGGGGAGGGAGGGGGGGGGGAGAGAGAGTCTGCGCCAAACCTATATGGCACATCTCCAAAGGATCCAAAGTTCTTACAGCCAATGGGAGTGAAAATGAGAAGGACAGAATGCTTACATCTTGTCTGACAGAGAGAAAATGCATGGGTCACGCCTGGCGTGCTCTCACTAAAACGAGCAGACATTATGTGACGATTAGCCAGTAGTGTACACTCTTAACATTTTACTCTAGTTTTACACCAATTAAATGCCAGCTTTGTATCTGTTTAGAATAAAATATATTTACTGACCAATGAAATAATTTATGTAGCCCAAAGGAATAGAACATGAAGAATACCAAACACGCAGTTACGTTTTCTCGATATCTTTTACTTCCAGGTAAAGAGATTGTTTTGAATACTGTGAGTCCTTGTCTCACGGTAGCCTGCACGTGGTCAGTTTTGTAGGCCCTGAAGATGGACAGTGGAGAAGGGGGGGGAAGCGATTCGAAGCTGCCCCAACTGGTGCACAGAGAGTTGCAGTTATGAAGTCGTCGCAATAGACCATACGCAATATGTTATGTGGTAGCACTAATGTATTAGTAGGTGTCACATTAATCATACATTAACCATGTATTTACAGTAAATCAGTATCTATATCCATATTTCAAATAGAATAAATAATAAGTTGTAAAAATACTATGTATGCGCTAACCTCAAAAAGAGAGAGAACAAAAATACATACACACGTTAAAAATATGTAATAAAAATAGTAGTACGAGTACTCATCGATGATGAATATTGATTCAAGATGATGAATTAGCTGTGGAGTATGGTGAAAATGTGAAAATTCTCCCTCTTCAGCTGTAGGTTGAATTTACGTTAACGTGTACCTACCATTGCAAAATAGTAAATTAACTATTTTCTAATATTTATGTAACCATTAGCATTCCAAAGGGAATAAACTTTGTGAATGGGATTCGCATCTTGTATAAGTATGTACATAAAAATGAATGTTTCCATAAAAAAGCCACGTTTTTAAGGTCTTGAACTTTCCCCAAAAACACAGTAGAATCTTCAGTAACTACATTTTTCTTATCAATTTTACACTTAAAAGCATAAAAACCTATAAATTACTACGAAAATTAAACATAAACACTTCTGTAGGGTTTTTCGAGGATTAACATTTAAAGGATTTAACATTTAAAGTTATCGAAAATAAATAAATCAACCAAAGGTGACGACTGTACATCTGCAGAATCTGGAGCAATTTTTAATCTTGGAACATCTAAATTATCCATCCATCCTCTAACCTCTTATAAAGAGTCATGGTAGGGCTTCCAGTACATCCCAGACAGTGGAAGCTTTTTTTATATATATATTTGTGTAATTTTCCATGTGGCTGTGTGCTTTTGCATTTATATTTGTACTGTGTATATGTTTAATAAAGGTTTAAGTTTGAATAAAGAACAATATACAGTCTAAATAAATTATCTTCTTTTCTTTTTTTTTTAAATCAAAAGTTTTTTGTGCTTTATTGGTGCACCATGGAAACCCAATCTACTGTACTGCAGAATGACGAGGGTTAATAATGGTGATGAAATCTCACTTCAGGTTCTATATGCTCCCAGAAGCACCTCAGGTTTGTCATGCCTTGCAGGTAGAGGAAGAAGGACCACAGGCTTCCCACGAGCTGCTTATTGCCTGCAAACCTCCGACAGAGGCACAGAGCTCCATTCACTTGACGTCTGTACCGCCTCTCCTGCTGCCTATACTCATACGAAATCTGCCTGACAGCCTCTAACATATGTCTATCATAACATTCCTGAAACAAACTGGATGGGCCAGGTCCATCCATATCTATCCATCCATCCATCACCATATACCCGCTTAATCCCAACTGGGGTCGACGGGGAACCGGAACCTATCTCAGGAGGAAGGGACGCAGGCGGGAACCAACCCTTGGCCAATTTAGACTCACCTATCAACCTGCCCTGCATGCTTTTGGACCGCGGGAGGAA
>JABFEA020000054.1:4200408-4213342 GCA_019775915.2 Cyphomyrus plagiostoma
GGGTCCTCCGCCAAGTGGAGGAGTTTAAGTATCTCGGGGTCTTGTTCACGAGTGGGGGGACGATGGAGCGGGAGATTTACAGGCGGATTGGTGCGGCGTCTGCAGTGATGCGGGTGCTGCATCGGTCTGTCATGGTGAAGAAGGAGCTGAGCCAAAAGGCAAAGCTCTCAAAATACGTTCCTACCCTCACCTATGGTCACGAGCTATAGGTACTGACTGAAAGAACAAGATCGCGAGTACAGAGGAGAGCCGCTGCTCCTCCGCATTGAGAGAAGTCAGATGAGGTGGCTCAGGCATCTGATTAGGATGGCTCTCTGGTGAGGTGTTCCAGGCATGTCCCACTGGGAGGAGACCCCGGGGAAGATCCAGGACACACTGGAGGGACTATGTCTCTCGGCTGGCCTGGGAATGCCTCGGGATTCCCCCAGAGGCGCTGGAGGAAGTGGCCGGGGAGATGGAAGTCTGGGTTTCCCTGCTGAGACTGTTACCCCCGCGACCCGACCTCGGATAAGCAGGAGAAAATGGATAGATGCATAGCTGTATTTGAATATGTATGCAATACACTTATAACGCCCTGCCACAATATGTATATATTTGTTACTCTCATCTATATACGTGTCCGTGTATTATGGAAGGCAACATGGGGTAGGTTAAAAGAGAATTTTCTACCCCGGTGATCAATAAAGTATCACTTTAATTTCATATTACATTAAATTTTGTGGAACATTTTTAAGTCTCAGAGAACCATGTGCATACAGATTTGCGCACCATTATCCATCCAGGTCAGTTAAATTTGATATTTCATGTAGGTTCCCACAACTTGGACCAAAGCTGTTTCACAAAGAATTAGCGACAACATCAGCTGACATGACAGTTAATGTCACTGAGCAATCCTAAAAGTTGGTAAGAGAAGCCAGGAGTCAATAGAGTCCTTAAATTTAATGTTCTGTTTCAGACCAACTGGACCCTGAGTTCCTAGAGGACCCTGATGCTCCTGAAGCTTGGGTGGAGGTTACTTATGAATACCCCAGTTCGAGAATGGGAATTGCAGCACGATATATCGTTTCGGCATCGTCATCGTGATGTAGGCACGTTCAATAGTCACATTGCAGGACATGTGACGTCAAGTAATGCAAATTAAATTAAGTGGCGTAGACAACGCTTTTGGTGTTTTTGCTAAACTAACAAATGTCTCATTGTTCTTATTCTTAAACAATCCACAAAAGTCTGTCTAATATAATTTAGGTCAATTTGAAGGTTTTTGGGTAGGGAGCCGACATGCAGCTTTGCACACGCAGCACACAAATATACATTTCGTGATTACCAATAAATGCTAATGTGAAAAAGATGTACAAACACATACTTATTTACTGTTATCATATGTTTATATTATTTCCATTTGAATTTCAGTATTTTGTTGGTTAATATCGCATGGATTTGTGCTCCTTTTAAGTGAATGTAATAATGGTGTAAAAAAGGTGGCAACTTTAAGCAAGGAACAAAACAGATGTTTTATGTTTTATTTAACTGTTGTTTAGTTCTCACGTGTGCCATTGATGGTGACAGTGACGAAGGTGATCCAGCTTTCGGAATAAACCATCAATCAGTTAAACCCAAATACTGTAACTCTTGTGCTGGTGTCTTACTGGAGAGAGCTACACAAGGTAAGAACTGTTACATATGTGTGCAGACATCTTGAATTGAAAATCTCTCTACAGCCAGCTGTCTGAAGTTCTCTGTCACGTGAAAAAAATATTGTTGAAGTTTTTCAATTGTACTGAATTAATTTGATTTGACAGTCAGGTATTGTAATACAATGTTGATACAACTAATAGGCTATTTAAATATACATCACACTAAATAGTTAGACATTATGATCTTCTGGACCTTTGCTTCAAGAAATTTTCTCTAACTGGACCTATTTAGTTGAATACCCCTGTTATGGAATTAATTAGATTTTTTTAAATCCTAATATCACAATATTGCAGAAAGAATAAATATTCATAGTCATAGTAATGTCTCATTGCCAAAACTTACATCTAAGTTATTTGTGCTTCAGCCCTCATACAGTATCATATAAGGTTGTAACACTTTTTGTGTCCCATCCTTAGGAGCAGCTATTTTACTTCTTGACTGGTGTCTTCTTGAAGGACATGAGCATCTACCAGAACCCAAACTGTACCCTAGAAGATTATGTGGGTGTCTTCCAATCATAACTCAATTTCCTGCAGAAGCAACTACCAATGAGCCCTTAAAAATAAAGAGATTTAGAAATAGAATATGGTTTGTCAGTTTATTACATTTTGACCTGGGGAGAACTGGTGCCGCAGCAACATTTGACTGTTCATTTGGACAAAAAGTCATCCACTGGACTTGGGGAAATCAGTGATTGAAATCCATTTTATTGCCTTCCATAATCGACAAAGTATAAGACAGCACACCTCAATGAATATAGTCTACGAATAATGGCAGGTTTTTCGGTCTATAAAAGGTGTACAATAAACAAACTCATACAATAAATTATTTTATGTTTGATTTAAAGACCCCCATTTAACATCCGCATTAAGTTCCGTAAAACAGGACATTAAATGATTTGGACATTGCTCGAATATTGCCATGGACACTTCTAGGCTATTCTCCACTGTCGTACTGCGAAATGGATTTAATTAATGTACTAAGTAGTTTAGATACTTTGCAGGTAGTGCTGTATTTTAAACTTTTATGAATTATCCTCCTCCCCATTCCGTATGGAAGTGGTAGGTTTTTAGCTTCTTACTTGGTCCTGCTCCCCCATTCATTTTATACCCTTTCTTAAGTTTAGTAGAAATAAATTGGAGGCAAAGTAGGCGACTCGGTAACTTTATAGAGTTTTCCAGCAACTGCAGCGGCAAAACTCATCATCCATACTCTATTTTTTATGCCATACAATCTACCCAGATTACCTTTGCAAATGACCTATTGGGCAGCCCTGGCCTAGCCTGAGACCAACAAATTGAAAAACATGTCAGCAAAAGCGAAAACACATAACCAAATTCAAAAACACAACAGCAAATTCAAAAACACACCAGCAAAAATGAAAACACAACAGCAAATTCAAAAACATGCCAGCAAAAGCGAAAACACTACAACATTAGTGGCACTGAAAATGGAAAGGGTATGTACCCACTAATCATCCTATGCTTGTTACTGATTGGTCAGGGAGCCTGTCAACCAGTGTCCCAGCACCTTACAGGGGTAATACATGAAGAAAGGGCAAATGTTTTGCCCATAGGTGCTGTTGTGTTTCCTAATTTGCTGTTGTGTTTTCATAAATGCTGGTGTGTTTTCGCTTTTGCTGCCATGTTTTCGAATTTGCTGTTGCGTTTTCATTTTTGCTGTTGTGTTTTTGAATTTGCTGTTGTGTTCTCATTTTTGCTGGTGTGTTTTTGAATTTGCTGTTGGTTTTCGCTTTTGCTGACGTGTTTTTGAATTTGCTGGTGTGTTTTCGGTTTTGATGGTGTGTTTTTGCTTTTGCTGGTGTGTTTTCGGCTTTGATGGTGTGTTTTCAATTTTGCTGGCATGTTTTTGAATTTGCTGGTGTGTTTTCGCGTTTGCCTGTGCATGGCTGAATGGGCTAAGCATGTGGATTAGTATCTGTGATTTCTGATTGCCATGGGTTCAAGGTGTGCTTTATCTGTGATACTGTTGATTACATGTATTCCCCATAATAATTATATTTCTTGATTTCAGTATATGTTCTTGTATTTAGTGCCTGTTCTTAGTTTACCCTGCTGGTGTCCAGTTTTGTAATTATGTTTTCACCTTCTCAGTAATTAAAATACATTATAAGTGTTGTTAGGTTCTTGTGATGCACTTGAGTCCCCCATTAGTGTTTCTTCCCCACTTTTGTTTCTTGTATATTTTGTTTGTAATAAAGTCCCCCCCTTGTTGGAAAGCATATCCCCAGACTGTCTCTCATTCTCCCAGTCCTCTCATGACATTGAATTCTTTTTCATACTCCTCAAACCATTCCTGAACATTTTTGCAGAGTGGTGGGGCATTCAGCCCTGCAGAGATAGCAGGTACCCCTTGCTGGGGCTGTGATTGGGGTTCTTGAGAGACTGAGCAAGGTGTCTGAGTGCCTGGGATTGCAAGTATCCTGGATAAAGACTAAGATCCAGGCATTTAGTGACTTCTTAGGCATAGCCACCAGTAGAGCTGGGCGTTATGGCAAAAAAAATTAAAAATCACGATATTTTTTTCCTGTATTGACCGATATCGATAATTATCAATATTGTTATTGATAATAATCAAAATAATAATAAAAATAACCCTATTCTGGAATGAATAATGAATACATGGAAATAATATTAGTAAACAAACTTATTTTCCAACAAATTGTACTGTTTACATACAAAATTCCCTTTATATTATAAAAAGTTATTGATTTTCAAATATTCAAAGAAACGTAGCTCTAATGAAGAAAACCATATATGCAACAATGTGAAAAATTCTATTATATTGCAAATATGAAATAAAGCAGGACAGAACTGACTGCAACAAGTATCTTCCTCTATTCTTGGTCTCTTAAAAACTTTTTTAAATTCTGAGGTAGAAAACTATCTAAACCAAACAAAAATAATTTCTGTGGTGATGTTTTGCAGCGGCAGACAAAAGAATCTAACCATGATTTGCCATTTTTAGGAATAAGTGTTTTTTGTTTGGTTTAGATAGTTTTCTACAGAAGCGTAATGTGTTCACTTGAGAAAAAATATTTCTGCTGTTTTTCTGAATTAACGAGATACGGATTTCATGTAAAAAAAAATGCTCTGTTTTTCTGAATTAACGAGGTTTTCACAAAAAAAAATCTTTGTCAGCCGACGTCACACTCGCTATAGCCGCAGTGTATTGTGGGTCGAATCGCCATTTTGGTTGTAAACAACACAATAGTGTGTATTTGCGTCCGGCATTATTTCTTGTAAGATGAGACGCTATGTGAAAGGCTGTCATACTAAGTTACATGGTAGAAATGCCAATAAGGTGGACTACGACATGAGATTTTTTCGGTTTCCCACTTTGAAAAGAGGATATGGACAGCAGGTAGAGGAGGTAACGGAGAGGCGTCGGGTGGTGGCCTGGGTTGCCGCAATGAGACGGAAGGAGATGACTTTTTCAACACGATATCTCCCTTCATGTGTGTTTGCTCGGTATTTTCATAAAGGCAAATAAGATGTTTTTTTTGTTTGAGTAATATTACTGAATATATTTTTTTGTCTTCTAAAGTTGGTATTTTCACATTGGTTAACCTACGCTAGCAAGCTAGCCTCACTACGGAGGGCAGCAGAAATAGATTAATATGCTCGTGTTAAAGTGGTGTTACAGAGTGAATGCTTTTTATAGGCAAGTAAACAGCAAAACTGTAATGACATGATATTCGCGTGCATGGATTATAAGGCGCAGTGCTGGATAAGGTTGTCACTGTGTGCTGTGCCCTGACAAACCAATGCCCAATTATTGTTTAAGAATAGAAACATTGGCAAGTATGGTTTCTAACGTTTTACATGATGCCTGGAAGGATCTGTATAAACTCATTGTATACCGAGCCTGTGTCCTGCTTGCTGCTAATATTTTATTTTAAACATTAGCAATAAAGTTATGTCCAATGACTTTATATCCAAGTTCCATAAAACGTTACATTTTTGTAGAGAAAATAAAACACTGAATATGAAACGTTCAGTTTGTTAACCGAATGTGTTTGCATCCGCAATACACTCAAAATGGCGAATGGGGGCGTGTCAGACAGTGCAGGCACATACAGTTTTCATTTAAAAATACATGGTTTGATTGTCTCTTGAGTCACCACATGGCCAGCCTGAATGCATTTCAGATGCACCACCTTGTATCCGTGAAGCATGCCATGCTGATCTACCTGATCCTGAAGAAACTGCAATGTTCTGCAGATTAGAATGGGCTTTCCGTCTGAACAGCTGCAAAACCTGCGCAAAGTCGACACACTAATAACAATGCCATCTACAGTATGTTACTTAAAGCTGCGAATATTTCCCAGTGTTTCTAACCCAGACCAAAATAAAACTGTTTTGTGTTTAGAATTTGCTCGTTCTCCCTGTGTTATATGGATTTTCTGTACTCCAGTTTATTTCTGTAGTCCCAGGATATGGAGCTAGGCTTCATGTTGCCTGTTGTGTGACTGTATGTGCCCTGTGATGAACTGGCATCTCATCCAAGGTGTACCAGTGCTTTGTGCTCTATGCTACCTGGGATAGGAGCCAGGCCCCACATGATTCTGGGCAGGATAAGCAGCTGGGAGATGGATGTAGGATGTGGGTTTATGAAAGAAAAACAAGCAAGTGTGAACATAAATGTTCCTGGTTTGTATGTGTTATGTACAGTAATATATAAAACACCGCTGCCATTTCTCAAATAGTCATTTGGGTTACACGGCTTCTGCATGTCCACAGCCATCTATTACAGATTCCACAGTGTTCAGGTTAAAAAGACATCACACTTGAATAGTCAAGGCTGGTTTTGTGGGGCACGGCTGTCTGTGATACTGTTGATTACAGCGGCAGTGCTGCCAGTGCTTCAGCTGTGTTGAGATGTTTGAAGCTTGCAGGCAATCATTACGCGATTACAGGTCCATAATGGCAGCTTCCTCGGCAAGAACACTTTGTGTGCATGTGCATGTACCTGCTTGTGCATGTGCCTATGTGTGCATGTATCTGTGTGCATGTGCCTGTATGTGCATGTGCCTACGTGTGCATGTACCTGTATGTGCATGTAATTGTGTGTGCATGTGCCTACGTGTGCATGTACTTGTGTGTGCATGTATCTGTGTGTGCATGTGCCTACATGTGCATGTACCTGCATGTGCATGTGTGCACACATTCAGGTGGTGTGTTCACATCCTTCTCTGACACTGTTAATGCCACCTAAATGGTTGCAAATGGCTTAAAAATAAATGTGTTACTTTTGCACACTATGAGAGTGAGAGGCTCTCAGAAGCTGCTCAGAGACCCTCCAGAGATGCTTTCATCCATAATGGCACTTTGATCAGACTGATGAGGCCTTCTGGACTGCCCATGGCCAGGAGGTCATGCACTGCAACAGTTGGTGTCTGCCCACCTCCCCTACACACCCATTCACATGTTGGGGATCAGGTCTGACATCATGCACTACCGAAACAGCTAGCATGTGAAATGTTAGGAAGTTACATTAAGTGGTGAACAGGTAATAACTTTAGACATGATTTTATTTGGGTTGGGATGTATATCAAGATCCAGCCATAGGCATAAATTAGGGGGGGGGGGGGGTATGGGAGGTTGTAACCCTCTCCAATAGGACCCCCAAATAGAACCAATAGAGGCCAAATAGAACCAGCAGACCAATAGACCCCCCAAATAATCATAAAACCCCCCAATGTTAAATCCAAAGTTATGCCTTTGCATCCAGCCATCACTGCTAAACTAGTTAAATTTGACTTGAACATGATGATACTTCATGACTACATGACTCGCCAATCATTTCGTCTTTTTAGAATGAGAGTAGAATCTCCAAAGAATAAGTTATCCCCACTAAGACCTATAGATGTTTGCAAGAACTCTTGCAAGTTACATTTAAAAATGAATATCATCCCCTTTGGATGTCTTTAAAGCTGTTATGGTCATGGCTCAAAGTTTATGGAAATGTATTTTGATATTTATATTTTTTCTGAAGCATACTTTTAATCTTTCAGAGTGCTTAGATGTCTTCATATTTTTGAGCGCTTGGCTTAAGACTGAATATATCAAATTTAATTTTGTTAAAAGAAACAAGCTGTTTTTGATCCATGACAGTGGGAGAGACGTATTAATCTTGAATTGAATTTGAATACTCTGACTTCAGGCTCTTGAATCATCATGGGTTCGTAACTGAAATTAGTCACATTGAACCCACCCACATGCTCCTTTGTTATATAACTATATTTGAAGCTTTACTCACCATCAACCCTGGATCGTGCGTTTTTATGTTTATATATTTAGGTTTTCCCATTTCCACATTGCTTACAGCTTGTATACAACAATGGAATGTATAAAACAGCCAAGAAAACATTTTATTTGGATTGTTTGCGGCTGTGCCGTGCGCTTAACCTTTTCTCCAAGTTCGTTCTTTACTGTTTTCATGTGTGCATGCCGTACTCTAAAACTAGCTTAAAACATTTTCACATTGTTTGCACATACTTTTCATCCAAAGCATTATGTTTAAGTTGCTTGATTTTTAACATGCCCAAATGCAGCTGGATGTATTTACTGAAGCAGTAAATCTTAGCTATCCTGCTCCGGGATACAATAGCAGGACCATCTGAGACGGAGCCCGAGTTCCATTTGACCACAACCCCACCAGCTGTCCTCAGCTGTTCATCTCCCCAAGGTATCCAGATCAAAATGGAAGCCACATGGCAATCTCTTCAATTCAAATTATTTTTATGACAACGGGATTTATTTTCTTATACCATGATTGCAGTTCACATTAGTTCAGTAATGTAGTCTTACAATGGGTTGATTACACTAAATATTATTTATTATATTAAATGATAATGACATCCCATAATGACGTAAATGTTCCTGTTTCTGAGATATGATGAAGTTGGACAGAGTCTGTATTGTGCTGTGCACTCACCCCTTCGCCATTTTTTTATGGCGTTCTATTGCAAAGGGCTTTTGAATGGGTACATTATGTCAGAGACATAATATCTAAACTATAATTTGTAAAATAAATAAAAGGCATAATGACAGAAGATGGGAGAGCTACCCTGGCTGATTTCAGTAAAATCCACAAGATGTCAGTAGTGAGCCGAAGGCTGCGTTGTGCTTGGGGTTCTAACCGCTTACTGTCTGATCCATTAGCCTTGAGGAAACTCTTTGTTTTAACCCACCAATATCAACACTGCCTGTTAACATTTTTTACTGGTGAAAAAATACTGCATCTCCTCTTCTAATCCATATGTTATTTTTCACTGCTATCGTTTTTGGACATCAAATGCATAGAAAAATGACGTATGAGGTTTGCTTTATCTGAATGACCTGTAATTACTTGTTTTGGAGTCCTGATAGTGTCAAATATGATCTGAGTAAATACTTGCATCTCCATGACTCCAGCTCACAAAAATCCAGTTTTTTCCGGGGGGTTGATTGACGCTGAGATGCAGGGTTTTTCATTTGGCCACCATCGCTGACTAGGAGTCAGAAGTTTCCTTAGTCGCTTGTTGAAATTCATTACACCTACGGTAAAAACTGCATGAAGAATTTTTTTTTCTACCCAAACATAAACACGAGCATGTGAGAGATTCACACCATTTGTTCCTGACAGACAATTTTTATGTATATATCCTGTGCTCTTAGTCCTGTTTGAATTGTGAAATTTTCATGCTGAGTTGTGAGGTTGTGAGCAGGTCCTGGCATCAGACCATCTCCTTCTCTAGCTCTCTGTGCCATGTGAGGATGGCTCCCAAGCTATCGCTCCACTAGACCCCTGCTGCACTCCTGCTGACAAGCCACCATCCCCCTGATTGATTGCAGCTCGTTATGCTTTTATTCAAAGGATGCTTTCGCAGATTTCATTAAGCTTTGTTCCAGCCTAACTGCTCCAGAGCCGCAGTGGCGTCACCCCGCTCGGCAGTTCTGTGAGTGGTTCAAATTGGAATTAAAAAAACGCCAGTATGGAAAATTTAATAATGGAATCTGGAACTGAAACATCTGATTATTTAGAATTATGGTTATGGTAACCTATACTCATCTGCTATGTAAGCTGGCTTCATTTGGGATGCTTTATGCCACTTGCACTTTTTGCAGTAGAGGTCCTTTCTGAATTGTCTGTTCTGGCAGTCCTGTGTCCTATAGTCAACTGCTACATTCTGTGCTTTATAAAGGAAAAGTTTGAACTACAAACATTTGGTATTGATGATCATGTGTTTCGGTCAACACTGTGACTATCACACATTTGATTAAACTTTTTGAAGTGGTGTGAGGTGTTTGGTTTTCATAAAAAAGGTTTAAGGGGTGTTACAGAGATTATTGTTCCCAAAGACTGATTAATAATGCTAGTTTATGGCGTGAATTTAAGCCGATGTCTTGTCAGTCGAAAAATGTTTGCGGCTAACATAATTGTCCTAGTAGAAAAAGTGGTCTGATCTTTTGAACTGGGAATCCTTGATGTACAACAGCCTAAATTTGTACTTGAAGGCTTGCCTGTGTTTTGAAAGATAGGATTTCCTTTTTTACACTTAAGCTGCCGTGCCAAATAAAAATGGAAAAGCCTAGAGAAAGGGGTCGATGTGTTTAAGCTGCTTTCTTTGGGGCGTGGAGTCTGCCTGTGGAGGACAGTGGACTGTCTCTTTTAGCTCAGACAGCCATCAGACACAGTCTGATTCCTGTTGACATGGAGGCCTGGAACCACAGCTGGCTCCTGCCACTGAGCGATAGCAGCCTGTTGGCAGGATGGTGGTTCTGCCTCTTCTCAAGTTCAGCTTCAACCCTGCCCTAGAATACGCTTTACCCGTCACGGCGCTCTGAAGAGAAAACCCATTTATTTTGAATCCACTGTGCCAGCAAGGCTACTTTTGTGCCCAGAGTCTGTTTAGAACTGAGATTAATCTGCTGTGTTAGCCAACATGTGTTTTCTGTGACGATTTTGCTCTGTAATGGTGTAGCTCAGATTGAGCCTTAAGGTTCTGTTACTGGTATGTATCTCAACTATATGGTACAATTATATCTTCACTACTCAATATCTGTGTTCACAACATGCTAGAGCATTACTGATCGCATTTCAGTTGATGAGTATATCAAATACGGAATGCAAAAATATTATTAAAATGCAAGTTATGTAACCATTGAAATTATGAAAGCGTCACGCCCTGCATTACTTTCCCCTCATTCTCTCCATTGTGTGGCTTGTTACAAACCTTATGTGGACCACACCAGGTGCCTCTCGTCTGCTCCCTGGGCAGTGATGTACATAGTGTCTCCCTTGTCTTGTGCTCCCCAGACCCTGTTTTGACCCCTTGAGGTCCATTTCATTTCGCCTTCCTTGTTGTTTTTGTTTAAATAAAGCCCCTTTTGGTTTTCCGCATGTCTGCTTTCATTTCCGTCCTTCCTGAGACATGGCAGAAAGAGCATGTCATCCTGTATGGAATATGATTTATAAAAAATAATAAAATAAATATAGGTCAATGAGCATCAATAATCAATGCTTTTTAATACTCCATTATAATAAGGACGTCTAAACCAAATGTAGGTATACAGTCCATATATCACCTAACAGATTTTTGTGATTGGAGCTGTGAGGCCTGTGGGCCAATCCCAAGCAGTATAGGGCACACGTCTGTACTGGGGCCCAGCCAAACCCCTGAAACACTACCCCATACCATTATCCCTCCTCCATCAAACTTTTCAGCTGGCACAATGCAGTTAGGCAGGTAACATTCTCTTGGCATCTGCCAAACCCAGACTGATTCTCTGCCAGACAGAGAATCATAATTCGTCACTCCGTAAAACATGTTTCCACTGCTCCAGAGTCCAGCGGCAGCTTTACAACACTCCATCCAACGCTTGGCATCGCGCTTGATGTTGTGAGGCTTGCATGCAGCTGCTCGGCCATGGAAGCCCATCCTCTGAAGCCCCCAGCATACAGTTTTCATGCAGGGGTTAATGCCAGAGGAAGTTTGGAACTCTGCTGTTATTAAGTCAACAGAGTGTTGTTGACTTTTATGCACTCTACAGTATATGAGCCTCAGCACTTGGTGACCCCATTCTGTTACTTTACATGCTCTGCTCCATTGTGTCAGATTTTCTGTTGTTGCTAAACATTTCCATATTGGAATAATGCCACTTACAGTTGACCGTGGAATATATAGCAGAGAAGAAATTTCAAACAACTGACTTATTGCAAAAGTGGCATCCTATGACAGTACCATGCTTGAAATCACTCAGCTCTTCAGAATGACCCATTCTTTCACAAATGTTTGTAAACCCAATTGCACAGCTAGGTGCTTGATTTTGTGCACCTGTGGCAAGGGGTCTAAATGAAACACCAAAATTCAATGATTGAGAGATGGGTCCCAATACTTTTGTCCCTATTGTATCTCTTTCTGTTACATTTTTATATGAAAATTGATGGTAATCTGCAATATGTGAACTAAGCTTTATCGACAATTGTGATACTGTTTTAGTGCTTCTTTAAGAAAGCCCAGTATAGATATACAGATATAACTGTACAGCTCAGGGATCCATTCCATTTTTTGCCTGCTGGATTTTTGTCTTACCACAAGTTTTCAATAGTTACTGATGTTTCATTCCAGGCATGTGACAAACATATGGTGGATAAAGTCTCTGAAATCGTTCACTCTGCTTTGAATACCCTGATCCTGACAGTTACTTGTAGATGCCTGGGTCTCCAGGCAAATAACAATGTCTTTGTAGGATGATTTAAGGATATACATTTTAAAAAGGTGCAGTGAATTGCCAAAAATTAAATAATGAAAAGCCATAAATTCAGGTTGTTCGTCTTATATTAAGTGAGGGTGGATAAAAAGCTGATTTTCTGACAAGAAGGGGGCAGTGATTTGAAATACAATGGCATATGAAGGCTTCTGCAATAAGAATAAATACAGGCATGAAACATCTTCAGTTACGTCGTACTGGCATTCACAGAATTCTGCTCAGGGTTTTTTCTCTCATTCACTGTGCCATGTGTTTCCACAATCTTTTTTGAATACGTATTTTGTTTAATCTCTAGTTTTGTCACACCAAGAAAGCCTTATATTTTAAAGGGTTTGTTAGGTTGTAATTGTACATATTATCACTCACGTGTATTCTTAAGTTGTGTAACTTGTTTCATGTAGCAGTAGCAATTGTGTAAGTGCTTAATAGTAATTTTCTATCTTGTGCAGCAGACACAAGCC
>JABFEA020000054.1:4221845-4243179 GCA_019775915.2 Cyphomyrus plagiostoma
CTTTCTGCAAAACAAACGTAGGCAAAGTATAAGGTTCAAAATGGAATTTGTTTCATTCGCACAAGTACATTTGAATGGAAGCCTCCGGCACTGTGTCTTCCTTCGACGTGACCTTCGGCAGTCGCGCCGGCCTGCACGTACGCCCCAAAATACGTCACCTGGATGATCATCTTCGGGAAGAACAAAGTGGAGAGGGACCAGGAGACGGATCGAAGAGAGAGACCGCCAGGTGGAGATAATCCGGTTATAATGCCTTCCATTCCCCTATATGGCCCTGGGCATATCCTCCCATGAGGTGTCCCCGATACGCTGACCTCCTAATCCATATTTATCCCTTTCTTCTCTCTCTCTTCTCCATCTGCCTGCACCATCCTCCCTCCTCTCCACTACATCTACAGCACTTTTACCTCGAGATATTTCATCCCACACAATGCAGAGATCGTCACCTGATCCGAATCTGCATTACCACCCGTTTCTCTCATCTACACCTCAAACACTCTTTATTTCACTGCTGTATATGCAATCCCAGAATGCCCTGGGTGGGCTGCCATCTGAGCAACATCCAAATAAGGCTATTTCAGACCAAGCCCTGTTCCAGGGAAGCGAACCTCTAACTGTCCTCACTAGTCCAGGTCCTACACCATAATTCTGCCTCCTTGGACAAAACCCTCCCACGGTTTCCCGCCGCGGTGTCTGCTGGCTGGCTATCATCATCATCTCGCCTCTTCTGCTCCACGGCTTGAAAAACCAGAACCCCCTCCAGCAATATCAGGTCCTTATAGCTCCCAATTACACATCAACATGTCAACACAAAACAACATTACCACCTCTTCCCAGCTCCTCCACTTACTATCTGCATATTTATTCTCTTCCCAGCCCTTATGGTTCTTAGTCTGACACAGCGGACTGCAGCCCTGACTGCAAATAGTTAGCAATGTTACGTTTAATTATACTTATTCAAGCAGCAGGTGGCGCTGTGGCCTCAAATGTCCTATGATTGTGTGTTTGACTCCCATCTCTGGGCATCTTCTGGTGTCTCGCTGTCGTCCACAAAAACTCTGTTTCTGAGTTGCCTAGGTACGGCCCTGCAATAGACTGGCATCGAGTCTAGTGACCCTGAACTGTATAAGTAGTTATGCAAAATAAAATAGTTATTTTGGACAATATTTGGGTTATAAATTCTCTCAGCAGTTTAAGAGCTACCCATAAAATGACCCTCCAGGTTAAAAACCCCACTGTGATGCAATAACTGCCGTGTGTGGCTTCATTCGTTTGCTCTCCAACGTTAGAGTTTCTCTTGATTTGAAGAAAACAAAGAGGCAGTTCAGCCTCTGGGCCCTGAAATCCGAATTTCCTGCAGCACAGGTAGTTGACGCTCAGTCTGCGTAACACGGGGTTGCTGTGTTACACCCATTTGGTGGCTGTGACCCTCTTCCTCCATGAGACCCTCCACAGAAGTTCTTGAGCAAGATCTGCATTTTATTGGGTCCGTAAGTTGCGTTACAATTCAAAAGCTGTACTGTCCCATCAACCCGACTGCAACCGTGCACTAACTCAGGCTCTGCCCCCCCTGGAATGTTCTACATGCTAAACAAGGACAAGCACCCATCACAGCTCATCTGTGGCCCTCTCCACACACAGCTGCTCTGTGCTGCGTTCGGCAGAGCTGGTGAACTGAAGTGCGTTACGTAATCAGATCGCATAGCGGAACGATTGACCTGTTCTTAGCGAATAACGCCTTGTTTGGGGTAGGGGGCTGGCGGGGTCAAAGGCAGCATTGTTTACCAGTTGTTAGCCTGTTAGCACATGAATATGACACCAGTGTGTTAACAGAGTCGCCAATACAGACCCGTCACTGCACATCTATGAATGGCGCCCTTATACCTTGTGCAAATGGACATCATGAGAGTCATAATTAACCACAACAAACCCCAATTTTCGCATTTACTTTTAACTCTTTTGTCCCTTCTCATTTCCCAAAAGAGCCATAGCTCAAATAATGTTAATAATAATTATAACATAAACGTGCGTTTGAGTGCTTTGTTTCTCCTGCAATCCACATGATTCCCTGAGGAGCAGAACGGCGCCTGATTCCACGGTTAAGTCCCCTGTGCCCTGGGCTGAGAGTAGCTGTGTATAAGCCAAGTTCCTGGGTAGAGAATGACCCCGTCGTTCTGTCATTTAGCTTCTCACATGAATGTGTTCATTTTTTTCTGATGCACATTTGTCAAAAGTTGTTTCTACCTGCATTTTTGTCTCTTCCAGAGCCATAAAAGCCAAACCTCCATAGAGAGGGACAGCTTCTCGCCCACAGTCATCTCCTTCAGAAGTAACTGATCTACTAACGTCCGATATTTGGCATTTCCTGTATCTCTTCCTAACATCACCTTTGTTTACTTATGTTGGCTGTTGACTTTGTTGACTTCACCCTTTTTTCACCCCCAGTCTTGTATTAAAAGTATGTGTAAAATTTCATGTGCAATCTACCATGACATTGTCTTGTGTGTCGTCTGCTTCCAGGACACACTCACCAAGGGAAAATCCTTGCATGTTTATATTTGGCCAATAAAGATATTCCTGATTCTGATTCCAATTTTGAACACTGTCATTCCCGAGAACAGAGGCTTTCCAGGACAGCTGAGAAGCAGACCGGACCGCTCTGCCGGACCAGCCATGGACTTCCGGTTCTACAGCACTGCGAGCATGACCCGGGAATGAACCGCTGTACTCAGAGCATTTCCGCTGTTCTGCAGCGGATGACCCCTCTTTGGCGGAAATTATTAAAAATCCATCTGGGCTAATCCCCGGGGGGGAGGGGGGACTGGGACAAGCACCGCCTTACAAAACTCCAGCAGAGGCCCCCGGGCTTTCAACTCCACATACGTCCGGCGTGAGAACAGAAGAGTGAGACAGAGTGCAAACACTGGGTCTGTCCAACACACACCCCACCTCCAGGGGGAGTCCGCATGCCCGCATGCATAGCATTCACGCAAATCAAGAGGAACTCGCAGAAAAACCAAGTGGCAATGAAGGTTGGATAGTTTGCTTGCATGAATAAAATGCCAAATTATTCATCATATAGCTTAGGTATGCCAGCAGGGAGGTGGGTGGGGAACTGTTAGGTCACATGGTCAGGGCTCCCACTGAGGATGCCCCTGTCACATTGCTGTACAATATAGAGTACCTGTGTCACATGATGCGTCACATGACCCCGACACTCCCCAGTATTTTGCCATCAACCGGACATTCATTAGTGTGCATCAGCATATAAAAACTATCGAATGAATATTTAACAACACGCCTAGAAAATCTGCAGCCCTAATCTAACAAAAAGCAAATCCCCTTAAGTTTACAGGAATGGAAAACACACAACTTTTACATTTATGGGGTCAAAAGGGCCGAACTTTCCTGTTGGTCTCATATTAAAATTTGTGATGCAATATCAACAAAGCATTTTTGCCACATTCTTGTCACTTTTCCCTGGGCTGCCCCCTGGGGTGAACTGGCTGTCACTCAAACGCACGTCATCTGCTTTACAGATGATATTGCTCAGGAGCTTAGCCCTCTTCCCAATGTAACCCTCCCATCCTGAGTGCCACGTGCCACTTAGTGACCTGCCTAAATTCTCCGGTTCGCTACCTGTGGTTTGTTGCAGTGCTTTAACCTCTGTTGTTACTCTGTGGTGCACATATAACAGGAGATTGACCACTGCACCCTAAAGGGATTCGAAACTCCTATTATTTTGAACAGAAGTCAACTGCTTTTGTTTGATGTTGATGATAATGCAACATTAGTCTTCCTGAAGGATACTTCAGGGTTCCCCGTTTCCTTCGACAGCCACTGACACAGGCAGATAGACTCATTGGTGTCTATAAATTGCTCCGTGACATGGTTGCGTGTGCGAGGGTCTGCATGCATGTTCCCTGCCGTGGACTGGCATCCTGTCCAGGCTGGATCCCAGCCTCGCATGCCCTGTATGGACTCCAGGCCCCTTGGTGACACTGTCCAGTACAAGACATTGGATGATGGCTGGATGGATAATGATCCAGTGTTCCGTGAGAAAAAGTAACAAATCATTTATTTTTCTGTTGGGTTCAGAAGACAAAAATCAGATGGGCACTGGACTGGGGGAGATAAAGACTGTGGCATTCTGGGACTAAAATAAATTGCTGCGAGACACTCTTTTCACAATGGGGACCAAAGTCATGTGACCTGGGGACGGGAGTTTTCCTTTTCAGGAACGGGGTAGGGGAGGGGTCGACATGGAACAGAACAGACTATGGCAGTCAAAACATGGAGGATGAAAACAACAATAGCAGGAACCAGAAGCACTCTTACCTGGTTTCTGGGGAACATACCAATTTACACTTCATATAGGTAAAGAGGGGAGGGTGAAGTCAATTAAACAAGGGCTGATCCCTCCCCCAAAACAGGCTCTCCCTGACCTTAAGGTTGATCTAACGCTGAAAATGGCTGACCCCCTTCTGATCTTCTGAGGGAAAGAAGTATTGGTCCATCTTGGCAAAGAAATCTGCTGACCGCAAGATAGGGTGCCCCCTTCCCCCAGTATTCTGCTGGGAGGGCTTGCAGAGGCCTTGGTTAATTTCCAAAAATAAAATGTTTTTAACAACCCCTCGTGTTTGTGCGTTGTACTCACCTCTCAAAAAACTGGAAACGATTAAACTTAGGAACCAGCGAGCGATATTCCAGCACACTCACCCCCCACCCCCATGTTTCACCAGTCCCTGACATTTTTGTACAACGTAAACTGGTCCACAAACATCAAGTGTTTGGGAATCCCTTAAGGAGGTCAACTCAAGCAAAGGTTCTGAAATATGTATTTAATTTCACGGTAATACTAAAAAAAATTCCCGTAAATGCAACGATGTTTGTAAAATGTTACAAATGTTTGTAAAACAACTGGCAGTGAGCACCTGTATGGCAGCGGGAAGCCGGCACGGCATTTCTGTTTTTTCAGCATCACCTCTAGGGCCACCTGGCCTCAGCACGCGCTGAATCACATCGGCGTGGCAACCCCATGCTCAATTACCCAACTGCGAGCCAGTAATTGCCGGTGATTTACCAGCACGGCTGTGATTCATTTCCCCCGGCGTGGCATCCACGCTGCGCCGTCACGCTGCCAGGTCCGCACTCCCCATACGGTCCCACCGGATTATATTTCGCCTCTAAAAAGCACGTTTTCACGTGCAGCTCTGATTAATCCGGGAAATGGGGTGCTGTGCCTTATCGTACGAACCCAACATTGAAACAGCACTCTGCTTGGAAAGTCAAAACTGTTAGGGTCACTGATATTTCAGGGGGGTGGGTTAGTACCAGGACTGGCCAATTCCCCCCTAGCAAGTTATCACTAAATATCAGACGGAAACAGCAAAATCAATTCCCAAAAAGGAACTCCTCTGGTCTCCATGGCACCCGAAGGCCTTGTTCCCCTCAGTATACTCAGTGTACCGGAAGCACCGAAGGTCTTAACCCTCCTTCTTAAGAACAATGCATTTACATTCACATTTTAAATAATAAACTTAACAGAAGCTTTTGTCCACAGCGATGTACAATTGAGGCGACACAAGGCTGCCAAGGAGGCAATTAGGTAAAAGGTGAAGCAGACAGAGCTGTACAACACCGGCACAACGATTCCTAACAGGGCAAGAAGCTAATAAGACCATTCATGGTCCAGAAGTACAATGTGGAAACGGAACAGGGAACGTAGAGAGGCATCAATGCTTCACCGGCTGCTAATCAGAGTCTGAATGGCAGGGAGCGACTTGCGTTCGCCTCCGAATAGCTGATCTGCTGGCCTTATAAATCTAACTGTGGCGATGGACACAACTCAGTCATACTATCCATCCATCCATTCAGTACTATTATGAATGGGCCTGATGAAGGATAGACAGCCCACCTCAAAAACAACCGGTTAGTCAAAAACAAAGTAGGTAAAGACTAAAAACTAAGGTAGGGGCAACACAGGAACAGCCATAATAAACCGGCAGCAAACAAAGGGCAACAATAGCTGCAAACACAATGGCCGACAGGAAAAAGGGCAAGGGCAGGCACAGCATACACTGATAACCAGATGTGGACAGATGTGGGTCAATTACAATCTACCAAACACTAGGGCTGGGAATATAGGTAAGGGTCATAATCAAGAAGGACAAAAATGTTAAGAAAGGGGTGACCAGCAACCCCTGCTAGCCAGCCAGGGACGGACCCTGTCAAGTGGAGGGTCAGGGAGGATCTCCAAGATTAAGATTAAGATTAAGATTGGTTTATTGTCAATACAACAATATACACAGTACAGTGTATTGAAATGTCGTTCCACACTGGCCCAACCTATTATAGGAAAATTTAGAAGCAGCAGGTTACCTGACTACAGTCTTTGAACTGTATGATAAACCCAGAGTACTTATAGTGAACATTCATTTACTTAGCGAACCCTTTCATCAAAAGTGATTTTATCCAAAGTCCCTGGAGAAATTTGGGGATAAGCGTCCTCACTCGGGGCCCAGCGGTGACATCACTCCGCCGACCCCGGGATTACAACCGCTGGCCTTACAATGACCCACCAAATCACGCACTGTCTCCACTCACACAGGAGGCATACAAATAAAATCTACCAAGAGAAGAAAACACAGTGCGTTTGTGACGAGGCGCCGTCAGCATCAAAAGACACAGAAAATTAGTTTCTGCGGCTTTCTCCATCGCAGCGGGCAAGCGCACCAAATTTAACCCCATGCAAAGAAGCAAAAAGGTTTTCATAGCAGGATACAGGGACCTTCATCAGGCAGCAGCACACATGGAAGCACCGCAGCTCGCAGGTAGAGGTCCTGTGTGACCTCACAGAGTAATCCCCTGGGGCTTCCCCGGTCTCTTTAACTCCTGGCAGGCCTTAGGGCCAGAAGCAGTGTGGCAGAATACCTGGGGGAAGTAAATGTTCCGCCTGACCTCAGGAACAAGAAGAAGTGCTGATTCTATCTTTGAGATGCGCAGCTAAAAAATGCATACGTTTGGGGGGTCCCCTCCATAAATATTACCACTTTGGGGGGAGAGGGGATTCTTACAAATCAAAAGTCGACGGTCATTGGTCATTGAAAAGAGGCATTCAGGACTCCTACAGTAAATGCTCATCTGTGTTTTCGTGCTGCTTTGTCCGTCCTCTTCATTTTTGTCCACCTTAATAACAAGCACCGGTCGCAACTCTCTACATGACGCAGTTTCTAAGGGCCTTGTATTACGCTGTCATTCTTTCACTGCTTTGGGAATTTGTTCCCAGCTCTGAACCAGCAAAATCACCTGGAAGGGCTCCCAGTTATCAGGGGGTGCTCGACTCACCCCACTCAGAGGGAAAATCTCCCACTCCTCCTCCTCCTCCTTCTCCACCTCCTCCTCCTTCTTCGTCTGTGTTCCACCAGACTTGGGAATCCGTCCGAGCACGAGGCCGTGTTTCGGCTAAGTCTGGCAAGAGCTCCTTACCGTTCCGAGGATGCCAGAATGAGACACCAGCCACTGCGATGTTTGCATACGTTTGTGTAATTTTGGGGAAAACTGATTTTGTTGGCGTCTACGTCTGCGTTCTGTGACATGCCAGGCTGTGCTTGTAAGCACATCACCCATCCAGGACGCTGCTTCCATCAGACTGGCTGCCGTTTCCACACAGCACGCCCACTGATACACAGCATGATTGGAGAATCAGAAGCACCCAAAGCACTGATTGGAGAATCAGAAGCACCCAAAGCACTGATTGGAGGATCAGGTGCACCCAAAGCACTGATTGGAGGATCAGCTGCACCCAAAGCACTGATCAGACTTAGAAACAAACAGCAGAGATGCTCCTCGTAATTTTTAAGCATCCATCCTTCCCAGGTCAGGCCCCATTTAGACTGTCAGATCTGAACTCCCTGAGGCTACGTGAAAAGTTAGACTGTAACAGTGCCCCCCCACCTCCCACTGAACAGATTAAGAGATTAGCACCTGTCATATTTAATAATGTGCCCGTCTGCTTTATCCGCAGATCTTTCGAGCTGGGGGGGGGATGAAGAGCGGATGAAGGATTCAGCGTGAATCTTACTGAGCGACGCCCCTACTATCATACAGCCAATTACCAGAGTAACAAATGGAATGCCTTCACTGGGGCTGCCTTGAACACGTACCATTTTACGGAAGAATGTTTACTAAACAAAGGTTGTGTATCTGACTGTCTTAAGGTACAACAGAAGCCCCCATCTCCTGCACATGACTCCTCCTTTCTAATCTCATCCGCTATAGGTCCATAGTTACCGTCAGCATGACAGCTGCAGCCGCGGCTAATTATTTCTATGCGCGGTAATTATTGTGTCTGACTAAAGGTAATTAATTGACCCTGTGCTAGCAGAGAGGATATTATGTTGTTACGCCTTTGTCGCTAACGAGCCATCTGGGAAGGAAGGTGGCCTTTAGATATGTTTGAAAGGCCTTCCTGTAATGGGGGCGCCATATAGTCAAATTTGGATTTCACTATAAATATATAATGTAAAAACAGACACTAACTGTGACTGTGACTGGCTGCTGGGCCAGATCTATAATTTAATATCTTCTGCACCCCCATCCCTGCCCCCCCCCCCCCCCCGAACCTGACGTTTCAGTGTGAAATAGCGACACGGCTGCTTTTCGAGATAGGCCCCGGCTCTTTGGTATTTATGAAGCGGTGGAACGTTAAAGAAAGAGGCGCCTCGCATAAGAAACACTTTTAGCGCCGGTGGCTTTGCATCCCCTAAATCCGTATCGCCTCGGTAACGATGTGGGGTTATCGCGCGGCCCCCGCTTTGAAGGGGGATGATGCCCACGACCGCGGTCATGGGTCATTATCCTCACTGGGCTGCAAGCTTATAGGTGTGTGATTGAGTTTTATTAACATCACGGCCTTATTTGATCCTCCTCTGGATGTTTCTTCCAACAAGAATGCCATTATTCAAACTAAAAGAGACAAATTTTGTGCTTGATTTTATCTTTCATGTGTTTCCACGTTGCTGTGGAGTTAGAGATCAAATACCGCTTTCAAGTGGAAGTCAGTGTGAAGTCCCTGGTGACAGGTAAAGAAACTTACGTGTGTGTGTGTGTGTGTGTGTGCGTGTGTGTGTGTCCGCTTGCGTGTGTGTGTGCGTGTGTGTGTCCGCTTGCGTGTGTGTGTGCGTGTGTGTGTATGTATGTGTGCGTGTGTGTTTGCGTGTGTGTGTATGTATGTGTGTGTGTGTGTGCGTGTGTGTGTGTGTATACACATGCTGCTTGCTGCGGGATGTATGGTACGTGCCACACTAGTTATTTATGAGGGCACCAAAGAAAGCTCATTTGTATTTCTGACTGTTGTGTTGAACTATGCATGCATTCCAGCTTGTACTTTGGAACATCAGGCTATTATGTGTGTGCATATTTTTGTGAGTCGGTGTGTGTATAAGAATGTCTGTGTTATTGTGTGTGTGTGGATGTCTGTGTTACTGTATCTGTGTGTGTCTGGATGTCTGTGGTACTGTGTGTGTGTGTGTGTGTGTGTGTGTGTGGATGTCCGGGTTCCTGTGTGTGTGTGTGTATGTGTATGTGTGTATGTCCGCGTTATCATGCGTGTGTGTGTGTGGATGTCCGTGTTATCATGCGTGTGTGCGTGAGAGGCGTAAAGCCGCGCTGCTGCCCTCTCTGACCCGGCTGCTCCCAGCGGACGCCGCTCTCCGTGGCTGATCTGTGAACAGCGCGACCCCTTGGCTCCTCTAAACCCGGGTCACGCCACCAGGACGCAGCTGCACAGGCGAGGACATTGACTCGAAGGGTGTCAGCAGCCAACACACAACAACGTTCAGAGCCTATAGAACCCATGAGACAGGGGGTAGAGGAACAAGCCTGGGGGTGGGGGTACAGGCCTGGGGGTGGGCGTAGTCTCTGAACCCATTTTGTAACCTCACTTGCCAGTGTCTTAACCTTGTTATCTTTTTTCCTTTGCATGGCAACAAAACATCCGTTTCAGACAAATTATGAATAAACAATGCAAAACACAAACGGCCCCAAATTGGACAGAATGCTTGATTTATACCATGTGATTTATAACACTGACATTTACTTGTGAAAATTCATTGGTCGCAATTTTTTTTCCCCATAAAAATGCGACAGCATAGAGTTAAAGATGAATGGTTTTTCCTTGTCACATTTTCTATTCCAAAGACAAGCGAGAAAAGTGACCTACAAAATGAGTGACTCAAGTGAGTCTTATCACAGGAAATGCGATCTGTCAAATGCCCCTAAACTACCAGAATGGGCCATATTGACAATATTACAGTTTCCCTCTCCAAGCAAATCACGTGGAAACTTCTAGAAGAAAAAAAAAATAGCTTATAGTTCTACATTTCTGCCCATAAAGCTGTTCTGATACAATTGTTTTGCACTCAGAATCTAGTACTCCGTGACTTTCTAGGTGTGAAAGCTAGACAACAGAGGTAGTGCAGGAAGAGTATCGATGCCTTCGAACTGTGGTGCTGGCGAAGACTTAAGAACGCCACATACAAGGAAAACAGACAGATTATTGATCAAATCAATCCTGAACTTCCACTTGAAGCACAAATGACCAGAGCTAAGCAGTCTTAGAAGAGCAGACAATGGAACAGCTGAAGAGAACCAGCAAAAAAATATGGATGGGCATCATGGCAATGAACAAGTCTACATTGACATGAATATTGTGTATTATTTGCATTTCAGATATTTTTCTTCACTTCACAATTTCAGGACGTTTTCCCCACATTCGTCATTTAGGTAAGAATGCCTGGCATTCCTCATTAGATCCAGCACATGACCATCCACGGCCGAGGTCTGCCTGTTCATACAGCCCTGCAATCTACAGTTCCCCAACTGACAGTACAATGGATAACTTTTCCTTTTGATATATGCCCTAATGTAGTCGAACTTTTGGTTTCATAATGGGCACCTGGAACAGTGACGGTACCTGGTACCGGCATGCATTTGGGCCAAACAACTGAGCACCTGTGGATTCATGCGCACCTGCAATACTAATTACAGGGTCACAGCTGCGTGCCATAATAAAACTGATTACAGAAAATACATGCAACTCTAATCTGATTTCTCAGAAGAACAGCACAAGTGAGAGTGAAATGCACACTACGAGCATGACGCGTTGTGTTCAATCGCATTTATAAATCGGGCATTTTGTGCTGATACCACCACAGAACAGGACTCCATAATTGCAGCAAATAGTTTAGATTCCTACTTACTGGACCAAAGCCATGAAAACAGATCTTCCCATTTATCACAGGAAACTAGGAGGGGGACTCTTCGAGAGCTTTTGAGATGAGCACAACCACTGTGATAGGACACACATGCCAGGCAGGAACTTGTTTACATGCAAATGGTTAAAGGAGTTATAAACCTCTTAAGAGAGCAAGAACAACTTGTATTCAAATTCCACAAAAGCTGCAATCATAAACCAGAATGTGAAACTCAAAATGTCTCCCTTTTTTGAGACTCGGGTTGAAAGGCCTTGGCAGTCGGTACGGAGCCTCCCAGCCAATCCGAATCACCAGCGGCGGTTAAGGGCTTTATGCCGCGTAATTCATGATTTCTCAGACTCATTTTATTAACATATGCATAAATCTATTGCATACTTTTCTTGGCAAGTAAACGCTCCGCAAATGAAGAGAGGAATACGCAGAAACAATTTAGGGGGGCGGAGGGAAAGGATGAATTAGGTGTAAGATGCGACGGAGGTGTATATATATTTAGAAACAGGGCGTGGGGCAAACGCACCGTCCACAATAATGCTTCTTTAACTTGTGCATGAATAAAAGCAGAGCATTGTATAGGAACAGTGAGGAAAACAGTAGACTGAGTGAAGGAGAGTGCACGGAGGATTCTAACGTTTATGGAACGGCTAAAGCATCCCTGGGGGGCAGAGAGCCAAACTACTACATGCTTATTATTACGTTCAGACCTGGTGCCCAAGTGGTGTCACAAAACCGTATTTTTCATGGATAACCGTGACTCAAGTGAGAATGGAGAGGTAACGAACAAGGATCTAGAAACAACAGTTTGGCTGTAGGAACAGCAATGTGGAAGCCACTGAGAGCAGGGCGGGCAAACTGATAGTGAAATGAACATGTTTCCATTCCCTTTGAAAAAGAAATTAATTAATCAATTGAATTTTATTCGTTACTGTTAGCTCAGTTGTTTATATAAAGGATGCACCTTAGTCTGTGAATCATTCAGTTATTATTCACTCTTATTCATAAAAGTTGTGTGTTCTGAACACGGACCACCAGTCGTGGGCCCCTAAGTATATTTCAGTTTCCAAGACCAGATGGGTCGGCATATCTCCATCCCTGCTGTATGCATAAGATTTTTGCCCAGCATCAGTAAAGTTTATCTTATCTTTAATGAACATGTGCAGGTCAGACGGTGTGTAGGCCTATTTGCAGCTGAATTCTGCCACGGCTAGTAATCAGCTCCGAGCGCCTCCGATACGACCTGGAAGTGCAATTTTCGTTCTATGTGTGTGTGTTTGGGATACGGGCAAATATCTTGTGGAGATCTGCGGCGCAACCTTGAAGTTCATGTCAAAGGTTCTGCAATACTGTATGGGTAATACAGGAGTATCTTATTCCACCTGTCCAATAGGCCTAGCTGAAGAGCGTATAGTTACATTCTCTCTAGGTCTTATTTTGAAGCTGTTGAAGTAATTTACTAATGAAGCCAAAAAGCAGCTTACATTGGACCCCAATATGGGAGAGCGGTGGGTCTGCACAGATTTTTGTTCCGATTAACTGGCATTTCATGGTTCATTCCAGCGAACAGCAGCAGATTTCTAGGTGAACGGCATGTTCTGGTCCTGTTTTCGCAGCCCTGATATGTGCCGCTTTGGTGAACGCATGCTCCCACTCTGGTTAAAGAAAAAAAATCTACAGCACACACCATGACACACCGTATCCTAGCGACTTACATTTTCTTATATTTTCCCAGACCTCCCGCCCACAAGTCACCACTGATTACCCTCTTAGCCTCTCGACCCGCAGCCCCAGTGGCTCGTAAAGGCAGGTCCCCGTAGTCAGACTTGTGTGCGGCAGCTGCATGCCGTCAGCTAGATATTTATGCCTCAAGATCTCATCTAAATACAGGCCGCTTGGATACATCTGCCCCGCTGCTTTGTTCCTTCCCATTCTCTGTAGCTTATTGTTGGTACTGCAAGTGCTTCGATAATTCTCTGTTTATCACTCTCTTAAGAATAAACCGACACGATTAAATTAACCAGTAAAAGGGTGGTTTTAAATACCTCTTAATTCATCAAGGGTTATTCGTCAGAAGACCTTATCCAGATCTGAACGTTACTCATTATCAAAATAAACTGTGTAATCCTATAAGCAAACGAAATTCGTCTGTCTAATAATGCAATTTTCTATACAATTCCAGGGTGTTAGAAAATTGAAACGGTAAAACATTTTCTGTAGCCCGATATTAGTAGTTCTAATCTTAGGACCTAGTGTCCCTGTTTCTGTGATCTCACGGACAACGGATGGACCTGCGCTGAAGCTTCCCTATAAGGAGCAGGAAATGGATACAATAAGTATTCAAAAAGTTATTCTTAAAATCATAATAGAGCCCCAAAGATTTATGGTCAAAATTACGTCAGAGAACTATGGAAATCTCCGGAGCATCACGTTTATTCAAAGCAGAAGCAGAACATGAGAATTAAGCATGTAATATTCTGGAACACCTGAATGCAATTTTTACATACCTACTATATAATCTTGTAGTTTTATATACCGGATGACTGACTGTTTTCTGACAGAAAATGTCTGCATAATTATGTGAGGTACAGAGATATACATAATCTAGCTGCTACTTAACATTTTCAATATGAAAATGAATATTTCTGGCCAGACAAATTTCTTGTAATGACGGATGAAGAATGCTTTTATTTTATTCCATGGGGATCAATGACATTTGCCACATATCCACAGTGAATTTAAAGATATCTTATCAGTGACTTTATCAAAATGTGTCTTTGATTTGATAAAAGTGGCCCTGAATGCTCCATTAAGAACACTTGAACCTTCTCTTTATCAAAAGGCCCATAAAATAACCCCTTTGATCTTAAAAAGCTGCTTACAGAATGGAGAGGTTCCAAAAAGAACAAAACCCCTGAAAGCATATATAAAAACCGTTAATTTCCAGAGCGCACTATATCTATTCTATTTATTTAAGACGGTTGATAGCTAATGGTGAAATAAAACTGAGGGACACACAACAGGTAAACTAAAGACACACTGTTCTGATATAAGGCGGAGGAACGGGGGAATAAACCGGGGAGGTAGCGACCCCTTGTGTCAATCTGGGGAGCTGCGATTAAGAAGTCGACGCGTCACCGGTTCTCTCGTTGCTTGGTAGGAGGAGACCTGGAGCAGTCAGAGCGCAATCGGTGGCTCAGCAAATTGGTTGGGACTTTTCTTGCTAGGCATGATTCTTTTACACCATCGGCACATCTGACAATGTCGCACACGGGAACTTTGAATAAAGCAACACACCTACAGAATTAGAAGCAAGGGTGCTACTTTAAAATAATTCCTTACATTTTTAAAATGAAAAACATTTGGAAAAACACGTCCATATGTTTAAGTACTTTATTTATTTTTGAGATTCGGGTTTATGTACGCTTTGCATAACGGAGTAAAAGTACTGTGATTTTTTTCCCAATGGACGGCTTTGGTGACATTGGGTCCAGCGGTATGGTGCAGCGCAACATCTTGCACCACGAAATACGGTGCGTACTTATCCGTTTCATGCACACATGCTAGACAGCATGTCTGTGGCATGTTGTGAATGGCTACACGTCTTTGGTCGCAGAGTAGCTCATCTAAAAGTTCTCTACATGGAGTTTTAAAATGACCCGTCCTAATCCGATGAACGAGAGCTATGGTGGGATCTACACGAGCAACGCCGTTAATCTCTCTTTCTTGAACCAACTTTTCGAGAACATCAGCAACACGACCTGCACAAACCTCGCACTTCATACTGAGTTCATCGCCGTCGGAGTCTTCCTCTCTGTCTTTATTTTGATTGCCATCGTGGGGAACATTTTGGTCATATTGTCCGTGGTCTGCAACAGGCATTTGCAGACTGTGACCAACTTCTTTATTGTGAACCTGGCCATAGCCGATCTGCTCCTGAGCATAATTGTGCTGCCGTTTTCGGCGACTTTAGAAGTGCTTGGGTGTTGGGTCTTCGGCAGAGTGTTTTGCAACATCTGGGCAGCTGTGGACGTGCTTTGCTGTACCGCCTCAATCATGAGCCTCTGCATCATCTCCATAGACAGGTACATCGGAGTGAAGTACTGCTTAAAGTATCCCACCATCATGACGGAGAAAAAAGCCGGGGTCATTCTAGTGGTGGTCTGGCTATCCTCCATGGTGATCTCAATCGGGCCACTTCTGGGGTGGAAAGAACCGCCGCCTCTGGACGACAGCATCTGCAGCATCACCGAGGAGCCTGGCTACGCTCTCTTCTCCTCGCTGTTTTCTTTCTACCTCCCGCTCATGGTCATCCTGGTGATGTATTTCAGGGTGTACGTGGTGGCCAGGAGGACTACCAAGAGTCTCGAAGCGGGAGTCAAGCGGGAGAGAAACAAGTCAATGGAGGTGGTGCTGCGCATCCACTGCCGGAGCGTCCTGGAGGAATCGGCGGCGAGCGCGAAGAGCAAAAACCACCCGTTTCGGAGCTCCGTCTCGGTGCGCCTGATGAAATTCTCCCGAGAAAAAAAGGCTGCCAAGACGCTGGCCATCGTGGTCGGGGTGTTCATCCTCTGCTGGTTACCCTTCTTCTTCGTTTTGCCTCTGGGTATGTGACGCTTAGTTTTGAGTGTATGTTCGCGCTTATGTGCATAATTTGGATAGGAGCCCCCTAAGAGAATGGTCCTGCAATGCCTCCAAGGTATACTTGTTTAAATTGTAGTATTTGTGTGAAAATATTTATTAAACCATCGTTTATCTACTAACGTAATTACCTCCGGTGATAATTAAATTAACCATTGGATCCAGTCTGAGCTCATATAACTTACATTTTTCATCCGTATTTACGCATAAAATAGAGCCCATATGCTCTTAGAAATCAGGTAAGAAATTCACCTTCTTTTTACGCCGCTGGTGCGCGTTACAAAAATCTATTTTTGTTCCACGATCTGTAGTCGGAAAAATAGTCAACTTTCTTGAAAATCAAAATGTTGAAATTTATGGCATTAATATTACACGGAATTCTCTTGAAAATTATTTTACATGGGTCAGAATAATTGAAACTGAATAAACATCCGCTGTTGTTGTCATCATCATCATTATTATCATTATTATTAGCAATGTTATTGTTGTCGTCGTCGTCTTTAACGCTACTGAGAATAAAAGTAGCAACACTAGTAATAAAAGCAGGCCATAAAAACAAAAAAGGAACTTTAAGTAATGTATGACTTGCACTTAATTTTTAACATTCTAAAACTTGTTTCACCCCTAATTCTAGGAAAAAAAGATATAGATCTTCGGCTGGTGTAAGCTATGTATAAATGCATGAATGCATTCAAATGTATTATTCTATAATACATTTTAGAGATAGACTCGTTTTATTTGTTATAGGTAAACAATAAATTTTATAGGGGTTAAAAAGTACGCTTGTTTTCCGTATGCCTCTAATATACATCACGGAAACCATCATGAAAGCTGTTTAATAGTTAATGGAATTGTGTCTTTCTACCAATAAACCTAGTTAATTAAGGGAAAACGCACATTATTGAACGACGAAAATGTGCAGTGATAAATAAATCATGCAGTACTGATTTATTGTCAAAGCAATTCACGCTGGTCTTCAATAATTAAATCCCGATTTCTGCTTTTAGTTAAACTGACTCTCACCGGAAAGATGAATTTACTTTTGGGCTCTAAATTTCCTGGATGCAGAATAAAGACGGGTTTTATTATAGGTCCCTTGAAGCGCCCTGTTTAACTGCATGCGCTCTTATCTCCGAGGCTGAGCGGAGATTGACTGCTGTGCCCGATTCCCCGCTTGGGAATGTCTGTTACACCGAAATAGTATCGCGTTGAAAAGGGGAATGCAACCCTAAAACGTTAAATAGGGTACACACATATTTGGTTTAGTGTGTCCAATTAATCAGCCAGATTGATAATAGCCTTATCGTACAGAGCAGTGTATATAACACCCTTATCTTTTAGTATGAGAAACACGGGGTGGAATGGCCGTGTGTAACCTCGTTTAAATTACAGTCTTGTCAATTGCTGAGTTTAACAGGCGCATTGCACGCAAGGAGATGGTACTGGCGAGGCCCTTAGCCTAATGCTAATTACATGTATTTGGAGGTGCGATGTGTTTATCTGTTCCAATTACAGCACTAATTACCTCACAGGTATGCCAGCGCAGGTTCTCTCACCAGCTGCAGGATGCAATTTCACACTAGAAGTTCTCATTCTCCCCGAGGTCCTCTGGGACTTCGGCTTGTGGCGCTGCCAGCGATTCAGTCGGCAACACACCATGCGTCAAGGTTCTCATGGGCTACCGCGGGTAGCTGTTCCCATTACAGACCTCTCTGTCCTGCTTCCCAGTCAGGGGTTATTTACATCAAGAGGGACTGACAGCGCGGGCTCAGCGATGACGGAGAAGGACAGGCACTTAAAAGCCTGCGGTTTTAGATTTCTGCCTCTTGGCATCTATGGGAGTCCAAAGCAAACTGCTATTGGTTCTGTTGTTCAGACAAATTCATTAAATTGATTGTTGGGCTCCAAGGTTGGGGTGGATGCACTACAATCTATATTTGATTAATTTCTATGTGGGTTTTCAATGCAGCACTTGAGTCTGTATCACAAAGCATAGAACCCCAACTGAGCTCAAAAAGCTAATTATCTAATGTGATCCTAACTGACTGGGTTTGCAGCTAAATGCCCTGCCAGCCCCTCTGGATAGCGTTTTGCCCCCAGATGTAGAGGAAAGTTCCCCAATATGGCGTTTCCTAGTACACTGTAAGTCATCCACCGTCTGCTCTCATCAGGAAGCAGCATTAACATTCAGGAAAACCCGCAGGAAATATCGTTTGAAGGTATTTATGATTTGTGGAATCCGCTTTAACTCTAACCTACTTAATTTCAGAATAAATATCATGTTATATTATTATACAAGAAAAACAGTGTTTTGCATAATGAAGAAATGAAGATGCAGACTCTGGAACTGAGACGTGACATTTAGACATTTCCATGAGCATTACAACAAGTCATAGTGACAAACCTGGCCATTATTAATCCCAAAGAGGAGACACATATTTCATTTCCTGAGGCAGGAGTTCAATACAACATCCTCTTTGCAATTGGCTTTTATCGTGTCAGAATTAATCTATGTATAAGGGGCTCATTAATGTGAGTAAGAGGCAGTGTGATTATGAAGACCTCATCGACTGATGAAGGTCACTCCAACCAGGACGTCGTTATTCAACAAGGCTGGCTCTAACGCATTATATTATACCGTGTTTGAAAAGATCTCTCACCATCCTCTCCCTCGCGTTTACTTACGTAATGTATGTCTGGGGTAGAGAAAGAAAACATTAGCATTGCTAAAAGGTACATTATGCGTTTTCATATTGGTCCTGACCCATTCAAGTAACAAATTGAAATGTGAAATAGTGTGAATAAAGAGTTCTTTTTGAGAGGTTAATTAGGGCCTTGTATGTGAAGGGAGGTAAGTCAGGGTGTTTGCAGGTCAGACCTTCTAACCAGTAAATCAGATTTTAAAAAATTAATGGAGGCTCTGGGTAAATAAACTCACTTTCAGTCTCTTCCCCCAGACCCTGGCTTGACTTTTAATGTGTGTTTGTTGGGGCTGTGTGAGGTAGTGATAACATCTTCTGGCAGGACTTAGTTATCTGGGCTAAGAGTGCTTCTAACCCCATAACACACTCCGCTTGCCTAATGAGGACTTTGGGCATTGCGGATAGCGATGCCATTTTCCCGCTCCGATGCTCTTCGACCAAGCCGGGATAAAGATGGCCCCATTCCACACGCACCGTATGCTGGGAGATGGGGTTGGGGTGGGGGGGGGGTATCATTATAATACTATTATAATGCTAATTATAATATCTTCACAGGCTAATATTTCCCTCATTCTCTTAAATTAAACCGGTAGGTTACAAGTTCAAGTCCCTTGGGAGAACTAAAACAAGGCACATGGTTAAGGCTTCACTGAGTACCACACTCGCCCCAGTGCATGCTGGGACATTCACTCACCCTGCAATAACCCACCCACTGACTCATATATAAAACAAAATCCTGGCAGCTGTCAAAAATGTTTCTGTGGGTTTTTTTTTTTTTTTAATTGTCATTATTATTTGGACTTTTGCGACTGAATAATTCAGTCTAAATGAAATTAAGAGAAAACTGTCAGTGGGCTGAATCACATGCAGTTTGAAAGCATCACCATGTAGTGTTAGAGAGTGAAAATGTACGAAATGATGCTGTACTCTGCATGACAATTAGTCCGGGAATCGGTTTGTCCGCAGCGCGGTAATGGAGGTTCTGGGGGTTAACATTAACAGTGAGGTTAGCAGAATGCAGTTCGTCCCCCCCCCCCGACAGTGGCTGTCGTGACATCTCCCCAAAATGGCGTTTCCATAACGGGGGTGGTTTAGTGTTTGCCGTCAGGTCGGGAGTTGGGAAAGAGTGACACCCTGGAAATGAGATACCGGAAATGACAAAGACAAAAACGAGAAATAGCTGAAAAGTGCAGTGGGTTGGGATCTCGACCAGTTTTCCGGGGTTTCCGCGGCGACAGATAAATCGCTTAATAAACAGCTGGCATGTGTGGTGAGCACTTTTGCTCGACAGAAGTTCAACTGCATCTGTTATAGTTTTCACCTCTTTTCCCCCCGATTCAAAATCCACGGTGTCACTCCCTCCATCTCTCATTCTAATCTGTAGACGTGGCCCGAAATCAAAAATAAGCAAATAAAGGGGATTTTATGGCGCCATGGTGGCACATACTCCAGGCCACCGTGACCCTGATCAGGGTAAGAGCTGGACGGTGGATGGATGGACGCATGGGTGAAAGCTAAATAAAATGTTTGGTCAAGCTCTCGTTCATGGCAGACTAAGTTTATCCATTAGTCAGAGTAAGTTCTTATTTTAATAAAGAAAAATAGACGACCCTGGAGACTAAATATTTAAAATAGCAACTGAAATGTGTATTTTGTTTTGAAATTAGCTCATAAGGTTTATCCCATGCCTATTCTATTCTACACAATCTACACATCAAATAACAGCACTATAATGTATGCGTGTGACATACAAACTGGTTTTATGATAAACAGAGCTCAGTTCAGATTACGAAGAAAATTATCAATATAGAGTATACTTTATACTAATTTATCTTAATACCATTTTATCAAGCCATTTTTAAAAACTTTAGTAACAGAATGATTCATCTAGAGAAATGTGTTGAAGATGATAGGACCTGTTGATCTGTCATTAGTCAGGAAACACAGACAATCATGCACTCTTTTTTGTTATCTGAAAATAAAATTCTTAATGGCCATGTACGACTCATTCTGAATTCATTTTCCCAAGTCACTGAGAATGTCCGTGATTTCTGGAACGCAATTGGAATGGAATGCTTGCCAAGGCAAATAATTAGTGAAGGAAAATCGAGTTTGATGTTATCTTTTATTTTTAATTAGCCAAACATCTTGGCTATTGAAAATATTTAAGCTTTGTATTTACTGGGAATTCTTTGGCACAGTGAGCTGAATAAATCTGTCCCTTTCTCAGATAAAAAACACATTGCAGGCTTTTTATAGCCTTAAAAATATTACCCTTAACTTCAGGTTGGTTTGGCTAGAGAAAATTATGAAATCACAGAACCACTTGTGCTGAAGTGACACGGGGTATTAGAGTAGGGGGTGATGTAAGGGTTCAGGGTCCAAACTTACGAAAGAAGCTGTAGGTTTGAGTCTCATATAACTTAAATACAAATGAAATATATATCTTGCTGCTTGTAAGATAAATGTATCTGCTGATATTCTGTTATTCTACAGCTTAATTTAAACATTTGTACCCATCTGCCTTCCATAACAGCAAATCCAATACAGGATAGCCGAGCGTGTCCCATATTGTAGGGATACCGGTTGTGTGTGTGTGTGTGTGTGTGTGTGTGTGGGGGGGGGGGGGGGGGGGGTGTACCAAAAATTGTACACAGGGAGCTTTTGGCAAATAAAATTGGTGGCCCCCCCAGTCTGAGTAAAAATTAAATTTGGTTTTAAAAA
>JABFEA020000054.1:4265874-4320318 GCA_019775915.2 Cyphomyrus plagiostoma
TTTTACACAACACTGGGGTAATTTGGGTTTAGTATGTTGCAGAACGGTATGACAGATGCCCCCGGCTGGTACGTGGACATGAATTGCAATGCTATGCACAGCAACAGCAACAAGAGAGGAAAGCCAGCCCCCGCACCTTCATATGAACGGTCCCCCTTAGCTCCAAGCGAAACGTCCTGAATTTATCGAGGAGCGCCTTGGTAGGGCTGCTTACGTGGATCCTGAGCGCTGTGGGAGGGGAAGACGGGGGCGAGGTTAGGTGCTGTCAACGTCACCCTGGGACGAAACCCTCCCTGGCAGTGCCGCTGAGGCCCCCCCACAGCTTGCTTACGGCAGCCGTGGGACTCCATCCTGGAAGCCGTGTTGACCGTATCCCCAAACAGACAGTAGCGAGGCATCTTCAGGCCCACGACGCCGGCCACGCAGGGGCCTGAGAGACACTCGCTTAAGATCATTTGATCAAGGTAGTTTTATTTTTCATTTATTGTATTTTTAACAGGGATAGTGCTTAATTGATCAACAGAAATGAGCCCGAGTTAGCACTACAGGCTAATTTTCATCTTTTGTTCCTCACCAGTTCTTTTAAAAAGGCAACCTAAAATCAATATAAATTAGCTTATCAAAAATATCACATACAAATAACATACATACAGTCTAATATCCAAATGGATACAATGCACACAAACAAAAAACAGAACAATGGAGAGGGTACAATAAAGACGATAAAAAAGTCAGCAGAACAGGTCGGTAAACAACTAATATCTAGTGTTCACATGTATGATTGTTTACAAGCCACCGGTTCAACTGAGCAGTAGAAGATCCGCTTGTATTGACGTCTCCAATAGGCATTGACAATACATCCCCGTCACAGAGAATGCTGACTGGCTAAAAGCAAGACTAATACTGCAGCCTCCTCTGGTGGCACCTTTACATAATAAATATTTTAAATGGAGGGGGGAAGGGCAGTATTAGTCTCTTTAAAAAAAAAAAAACAAGAAATTAACATTGAAAAAATCGTAGCTCAAAAATCAGTTCTTTTTTTATCTGACAGCTATGAAAAGTTTCTGATCTAAAAATCAGATTGAGTATATTTATGCACCCTTGGGAAAAAGGTAAAAATGTATACATTTAAAGTGGTTTCAGTATAGATTTATTACCCTGTGCACAGTTTGCCAGACAATAACTGAAATTTGAAATGATCATGACATTTATATATGTATATATCATAGCAGTTTTCATTAAATACTCTGGTTCTAGTTAGTTTTGATTGATATCTCACAGAAGCATGTCTTTATTTTAAAAAAAAAAGAATGTGTGGGCAAACAGGTTTTGTGTTACCCACACTTACCTGAATGAAGCCCGATTCGGACCTTCAGCTGCTGGCCCAGGACATGCTTGTTCTCGAACTGCTCCATAGCCCTCACCACAGTCAGGGCCATCCTGGCAATCTCTTTGGCGTGGTCATCTCCATTCCGGATGGGCAGACCTGACACCACCATGTAGGCGTCTCCAATGGTCTCGACCTGGGGGCGGTCATGGTGAAGATGACATGAGCGTAAGCAATGTTCCTCTGAAACGGGGGAGCATGGTCGTAGACTTCCTGAGGACAGCTTGCCATGTGTCCACTAAAATATCAGAAAGCAAATATCAAGTGAAGATCCAAGGTTGGATATTCCTGACGCATCCATTTACCTTGTAGACGTCGTGATTGTCGATGATTTTGTCGAAGTTTGTGTACAAATCATTCAGAAGGTCCACGACCTGAGGGACAAAGATCTGGTTACAGGACACATAGTGACGGGACCCATCTTTGTACTCAGGAAGGGGGGGGGGGGGGTGATAGTCTTTTTGTATCCGGTATCCATCTACTGTCCTAAAATAACTTCTAGCGTCAATGACCTTGATGTGACCTTCAAGGGGCACCTGCTCCTCTGCTTTCCTGGAGGTCATGCCTCCGCCCCAGGAGAGGTCCTCCCAAACTGAGAGCGTTTGGCCACACCTGTTTTTAGCCACACCAGGCCCACACAAGTCCAAAATACTGTTTTGTTGGAACTTGTTTCTCTACAGCTATTGTTCTGAAGGTGTGGGGGGGGTGGTGGAGTGGGGGGAGGGGGCCGTGTGCTCTTTAGATCTCATTTCTCAGTTATTTGAAAATATCTGTTATCACCCATCCTTCCTGAAACCTCTGCGAGACCGACGCCGCGTCGAGCCATAATAGATGTAATTCCTTGCCGGCGATAAACGTGGATCTGTTTCTCCGTTGTTCTGTTTCTGAGTGTCCATCAGAGGAACCCAGCCAGAAAGAGGTCTTCACCTGCATGGGAGTAATACTGGACGCCAGCACCGTGAACCCTTCGATGTCGCTGAAGTAGATAGTGACGCAGTCGTACGTTTCCGCTTGCACTGTCTCTCCAGCTATCAGCTGGGCAGCAACTGACCTAAGGATACATACATGCAAAAAACCATTATGAGCTTACTAAAAGGAACTGGGTTTTTAAATTTCCTAGATTTGTCCTATGGGTGTGGATCATAGCCAATACAGAAACGGGTGCCCATTTCCAGGGAGTTGCTACAAATATCACTCCCCACCCCCACCCCCCCGTCAGCATTCCAATGTTACCGAGGTAACATTTGCGTGAGGAGGCTCTCTGCCTTCTTCTTCTGCTGCACGAGTTGGGCAGTGCGCTCCTCTACCACCTGCTCCAGGTTGTTGGCGTACTGCTCCATGCGGCAGAGCAGGTCGTCCAGGATGTTATCGCTTCCCCTGAGTTCAGATATGAGAGACACTCGCCATCAAGTCCGAGCTGAGGATGTTACTGGAAGGTTACAGACTACACCCGGAAAGACCGCACAAACCACAGACTAAAACCGCATAGACCACAAGTTTTTCAGAATGACACTCAGGTCAGAGAAAACAAAAGTTTAAGTGAGAATACAATCTGTCCATTCACCGCAATTATGTACATCATTTCTGAATATGTACATGTGCTCATTTTAAATCCTGTACACTAGTGGCCAAAGTTGTGGAAACACTTCCAATTGTTAGAGACTGCAGAACTTTATTCAACTTTTGCTCCGGTTACTTATTTAATCATCCAATGTATTTTTGTAAACATTCTTTGATTGTTCATGGACATTACCATTACCTGTATTTTAAAAACTTAATGCCAGAAACCCTAACCCTAGGTGTTTCCGCAATTTTGGCCACTAGTGTATTTTGATACGCTGCTTTCGTATCACTCTTCAGGAATGTGTGTAATGATACTACAGACTGTGCCGATTCCCCAGCTCCAGGTGAATGGCAGCACTGAAGACCTGAAAACAGACCAGCGTTTGGTGGACAATCCCAAACCAACTGAGCAATCAACTAAAAGCACGCATCACAGAGACCTCCATTAACACAAACTGTCTAGCTCTTGATTCATTCTTTTACTGCTGTTCGTCATACAGCTCCCACATATACTGCTGCCCCCCCCCACCTGCTCCAGCATCTGTGCCTGAAGCTGTTTCTACTGTCCTCTAGCTAAAGGGTCTTACACAGGTTGTCTGATTTAACACTAATTTTATTGTTTGAGGATCCATCAGATGACTTACTGTAGGACAGTGAGATGAGATGGGCATGATCAAAGACCACAGTGGCCAGCAGAGTCCCAGGTTCTAGCAGGACACAGCTGACCTCAGCCCTACGCTCTGTACACACCCAGTCGGGGAGAGCTTCTTCACCAGCGCCCTCAGTGCAGGGAAGTCTGGTCGCTCTGCGGGCCTCTCTCTCCAGCAACTTCGCATCAGGGTCTCCACAGCCTCGGGGCACTCTGCGCGGTCGACGTGTGGCCGAAGGGGGCTGCAGCCTCCCGCCTTCACCCGCTCGGCGATATCTTGAAGACACCCCAAGGAATATCAAAACACACTATCTTCTCTGTGAGACAGTCTAGTTCTGACTGGATGCTTTCTGTACCAGGAATGCTTGGTAAATCACCGAGAAAAGCCAGACACCAGAGGCTAACAGGCATTCATATGGGCCAAAGAATCTTCTAAAATGTTATGCTCTTTGGACACAATTTGGGATTCCTGCCATGAACGGTATGCAAGGATTAGTGCGTAGCACCTTCGGCCTTAAGGGTGCGCCCAGGAATGTAGAAGGGCTCACGCCGGAAGACTATCTCCTGGATGATGATGCCAAAGCTGTAGACGTCCCCCTTCTGAGTGCCATTAGGGGGCATGATGCCCCTTAGGAGTTCAGGGGCTCTCCACAGCAGACCTCAAGCGAGGAGAGACAAACAGTAAGAACCACAGTAGCGTATAAGGAAAACAGTACCAGCATGTGTTTACATAAGCAGACCCACCCACCCAGACAATCTAAGTTGGACAAAACACCTTAAGTTTTCCCCTTAACTATGACACTTAAAGTTTAATTCCTCCTTAGCTGAGGTATTTATTTATGGGTGTTGTACAACATACCTTAAAAAGTTTTCCTTAGTTAAGGAAAAACCTTAAGGGATTTACTGTATTATTTATGTACTGTATTATTTATTTACGTATTTACTGTATTATTCTGTATTGAAAAATATTTGACAACAGTAAAATTGTACAGTTTCCATGGAGACCATTTATTTGCGTTCACTCACACCTGCTCATGATACCTATTATCACCTCCAGCGTTAATTTCGTTGATAAAAATATTGACGAAAATATAGCCCGAGAAAGGGTTTTTCCATGACGATAATGAAAACAAAAACCATTATTAATATATGTGTTAAAGGAACTAACCATATTATTTGCCTGACGAATATAAATAAAATAAAAAGAGCCAGATTTCATCATCACTACATCCTTATCTGATGGACTATTCCCCCAGGTGTATTATGTTCACTACAAGTAGGTACTTTTTGTTCAACTAAGAACAACTGAGTGGAGCATATAGCGATAAACTTTGCTGAATGGCTAACGACAAGTACCAGCGCTAACTTCAATGATACATGGAACTACTGGGAAAAGAGAAGTAGCAGAGGAAAAACTGAGCACACAAAATTATTGTTGTATCTCAGTTACATTAAATGCATTTTTAAATCAATAACCAATGTACTTCTGTCTGATATAACCAGTGCCGGCGGTAAAAGGTGCCAGCGCTTATTAGCGGGGTAACATTACATCATTTTTTATTCTGTAAAACTGAGAGATTGATTTACTGGCCAGATTTAATATATGAATTATAAACATGTCGCGGGCCATGTAAATAAAATTATAAATCGACTGTCAGTGAGGTAAAATCAATTGCTCATCATTATTCATATCCACCGGGGTGCTCAGTCGCAAAACACTCATCTTGGGATGCATTCGTTTACTTCATTTCTCGCCATGTTGCTGTTAAGATACAGCCAGAGGACTTTGGTTGTTTCTCCTTACTTTGTTGTCAAGGTTTTTTGTGCAACTGTTAAGGGAACTTTAAGGAGTTCCTTAAGTATAAAACCAAGATAAGGAGAAAGAAAAACGTAAATACTTAAGTGCACATTTTAAGGAAACTTTAACGATAGAGTTAAGAATGTATCATGCAACTGACTTTATTTTACGGAAACCTTAACTCAGACTTTAATAAAAATCTACAATTGTTTTGTACAACCAGCCCCTGATCAGGATCTTATCCCCTCAAGCCTACTCACATTGCCAATGGTCCTGGTGGTTCTGGGACCCTGGTGGTCGCCTCAGAGAGCTGAGTCCAAAGTCAGTGACCTTCAGTACAAAGCGGCTGTCCACCACACAGTTGGATGAGGACAGGTGTCCGTGGGAACGCAGGGGACTGCGGTGTAGGTAGTTCATTCCCTGTGCATGTGCGTGGTGTGATAGACGAAGGGTGGGGAGCAGTATCAGAAGGTGTAGAGTAGAATCCCATAGGCCAAAAACCCCAGAATTTATTTGCTCACCTTCACGATGTCCAGCATCAGAGAGTACTTGAACGACCAGTCAAGTCTGATGGACTCGTTCCTCAGGATGTCCTAAAAGTCAAGCCATGGCACCAACTCAGCTTCCTGACAGAAAATGGTTCTGCTGGCACGGTCGGTTCTTCCGGGGCTGGACCAACGGTGCACACCTGCAGGCTGCCCTTGGAGCAGTACTCGGTGAGCAGGAATATTGGAGGTGACTCCAGCCAGGCTCCGACGAAGCCGCAGATGTTCGGGTGCCTCAGGTCCTTGCACTGCCGCCATGGTGGAGAACGCACCAAGAATCGTGTCACAAGCCAACTCCCTGTGTGTATTTATTACCGCAGTAGCCTCTGCTGGCACACATTCCCGACTTGGCAAATGCTTCTGCTTTGCGGCGCCTACCTGCTGCAACTCTGCAAGCAGGTCGCCGGTCAGGTTGACACTCCGCACGTTCAAGAACCGGATGGAACACATATTCTCCTTAAAAAGAGGATTGGAAAGGCTGGAGCAAATGAGAAGACTGCAAACTGTATTTTTAAGAGTGGATCTTACTTTGTTCAAAAGCAGTGCCTAAAATATGCACAGTGCATTACCATTAATGAATATAGTTCAATGAGCTGAATGTTCCATGATCAAAACATGGACAGATTCATAATCAATAATAAGTCTGTGGCTTACAGGACAGTGAATTATACTCTGAATAAACCTCAATCATCACCCTGGGGACTAAAAGGGACAAACTTGCTTTATACAGCGCAGTTTTGTTGGACAGCATCTCACTGTCCATGCCACTGCTGGCAGCTTCGTCTTGTGCTGAGCCGCCATTCAAAGAGAACATCTTCAAAGAGAGTAACAGGACAGAAGTATTAGCACTACAATGTCTTCTACAGCCTTGGAAGAGACGCGCACTTGTGTTGTGTTCCTTTGCCAGTGGTTTCTTATTCCCTCTACTGTATACTCATTAATATATTTAGTTTTTTTTGTGATCTGTGTTATCATGTAAACCTCCCATCCGTCACTTGAGAGCAAATGCAAAGTACTGATCCAAGGTCAGGACACAAAAATAAAAATACTGAATGAATATGAGATAATATTCATTTACCCTTCATATATAACAGCTTTTTCTGTAAAGATGAAATTCTGGAGTCTATCCAAGAGAAAAGCACAGGGCACTAGGCAGGGGGGCATCCTGGGCAGGATGCCAGTCCATCACAGGGCAAGGAGACACCCTGGACGTGACGCCAGTTCATCTCAGGGCAGGTGGACACCCTGGATTGGGATACCAGTGAATCTCAAGGCACAAGGCTGGGGTACACCCTGTATGATGTGCTAGTCCTTCTCAGGGCACCCTGGACAGGATTCCAGTCCTATGGTACAGCACTAGGTGGCGCTGTGGCACATTATGGGTGAATGGTCGTTGTGATCAAGACCGTCTGCTTAATGTGACCACGTACCGAGGACGAAGTGTGGTGTCCCGTTACGGCAACATCATCAAGGCTGACCATCCATAGCATCATCGAGGACTTCTCCTGCAGTTTGTACTTCCTGGAGCCAAACATGGGCGACGCATCAGCCTAAGCCACATGCGTGAATAACCCCTCGCCTCATCCTTGCTGCTCTTGGACACTCTTTCTCTTGGTATGAGGACTTCTACTGAAAAGTGGCAGCCTGTGGACATTTCATTCCCTGAACCTACATATAAAATGCCAATTTAGATTAATATAATGAGTCCACTTCAAAAAAGACAATTCATTTCCAGGCACAATAAGCTCTGCTCTTCTATAAAGGATGAATAATAATTTAATCTACACATTCAAAATTATCTTCATATTATAAATGATCTCTTGCATTGAAGCCAAGGGATTACCAGCTATATTCATGGACTTGATTCCCATTCTTGATTACTGTTCCTGATTACTTCCACGAGACATAGTGCTAAAAGCATTAAAACACAATTCTCCACACTATGAGAATATTATAAATTGATTCAACAATCAATTTTGTCTTTGATTTGGACATGGAACGCTTTTGAGGAAACGTCAGCCATTTTGCCTCTCAGCCTCTAGGTGGCTCCACTTTACTCGTGTCATGTCATCCTGAGCAGCATAATCAAACGTCTGTTCATGGAAACCAATAATTTTTGTTCCCCTTATTATTAACTGTAATTGCGGGCACTTGACATAACTGTCCACTGAAAGAGAACGGCAGAAGATGATTAACTGGCTCATTAAAATCAGGCTGGAGGATTTCACCCGAACAATTGAGTGGGCTGTGTGAGTGAGGGGGACACCTGTAGAGCAGGGCGATGGTCAGACTCCCTGTGGCCAGCAGGCAGAGGATCAAAGCCACAGAGATGATTAGGGTCCTCTCTGTAGGACGCACAATCACCACAGCATGATTAGCACACTACAGACACATTTAAAAAGTCTGTCTTCAGCATGTTAGACAAAGAGACATATTAACATCCTGGATACACACAATCACACGCGGACAGGAAAGGACTTAATAGTGACACGACTACACTGCTGATCATGGGATTTGAACCAGCAACCTTCTGCTGACAAGCACAGGGACCTACTCCCCCCCGGCACACACCACTCTCAGGTAAATGACTCAGTCAGCCCCAGGCTTCAACCCAGGACCTACTTCCAACCTCTCAAGCTATACAACGTATCAGCAAATAAATAACTAACAATATCCTGTATAATAAAAACAATAAAACGGTAAGCTATGTCATATAAGCTCATCTGATTTTTTTATTGCAAATACCTGTTGGCCGAGGGCAATTTAATAATCCCAAATTATTATAGAAAATCTATATTTCAGCAAAAATAAATGGCAAACTTGGGGTCTACGGGGTAGAAGTGAATAATGCACACTGATATATATTTTTTTTCTAGAGGCAACCAAAGACCAAGGACATAGATTTGATGAGTCTGGTGACCTTAGCAGTGATCCAAGCCAAGAAAGACTCAATGCAGCAGGCAGCAATGGAGCTGGGGAAGAAGGAACAAAGGCTCTAAGGCAGTGCAGTACTGACCCCTGCTGGCCAATGTAGGAAGTTCTGATCTTCCGTTAATCTAGCACTTTGCAAAAAGAATTTTCCTTAAACTTTTCAAAAGCTTGCAAAATTCAGGTCATTCTCTAGATCCCATTACATTACAAAAAAAGACGAATCCCAATCCAGCAGTGATGTCGGCAGATCATCCATTCCGCTACTTAGAGACCCGGATACATACATACTGTTCAAGGACGCCATAGAGGGGGGAGAAAGTTAGGATGATTCCTGAGAGACAGGGGCCCTAAAAAATTTGGAACATAACTGGACTGGCCTGGGTTGGGGGCCCAGTATGATATACTTTCATAGGGCCCAAAATCTCTTGTGACACCCCTGTCTACATTTAGTTCATGGTTCCCCAATTCCTTTTCTGGAAAACCAGTTTCCAACACCCTTTGCAGAATCACCTGCTCAAATTAAGTGTCTTTGCAGAATCGCCTGCTCAAACACACATACTAAACCTGGTAATTAGCTGATTACCTGGGGCCTGTACTATGAAGCAGGGTTACTGCCTTATCGGGGTAACTTGTCAGATTTAAGGTAGTCTGGGCAAAATGTAAGTGAGCTAATATGAAGTCCATTTAAACTGTGGTACCTTAAATCCGACACGTTACCCTGATAAGCCAGTAACCCCACTTCGTAGTACAGGCCGCTTGAATTTTCTGATTAGGATGTATTTCACAGGGAAATCTACAAACTGTGCTGAATTCCAACTCTCCAGGTCAGAATTGGGGGACTTTGGTCTAAAGCAAGTTATACAGCAATTACTCGGCTGGTCTTGAGATTCAAACTTATGTCCTTCTACACACATGCAAAGAAATCTAATCATCCCACCTGATACAGGTTTTACATTATTATACATCCTGAAGGAAGGTCAACCGTAGACATCGTACCAACAAATGGACAAAGCTCCCCACTAAATCCACAAGTCGGTGTGTCTTTGGGCGGGGTCTTCCTGCCCCCCGGCCACATGATCTGGACCCCCTTCACCTGCTCATAGGTCTTGTTTGTCCCAAAATAATTTGCAATCACCTGTAGAGACGACCAGAGGAACCGAAGGAAATGCTTGTTTAAGCACTTGTTGGAAGTTCAGGGTGAACAAAGACAAGAATAAATACATGCAATGCAGAGCTTCTCAGCCCTTCAGGCTCACAATCAGAACCAGCACTATTATCTAAGCATCACTATTGTCATGCTAAAGTATTTGATCCACGATGAAGTCTTGATTTTGGAAGTTGCAGTGCAAGAAAACAGTAAACATTACATATTGACATCTGGACAAAGGACATAAGACAGACAAATATAGTGTAACAATATAGTTCAAATCCAGTTCTATTGTTAAATAGCTGCAATACTAATCTCTGTCACAAAGGCCCCTTAGTCAATTTACAGCACATAGGACAATGAGAACAGCTCACTTCGAACACGCCCTCGCTGCTCTGGGAGTGGTACATCATGTAGGCCGACTCCCGGTCCCCATTGTCATCTATGGTGACATCGCCCTGAATTCCTGCAGCAGAACGACAACGGAACGGAGTCAGTCCACTTCGTCTCCCTGATGGGTCCACTATGAGCCCCACTGCACCTGTGACCGTTCTGCTCCACATGCGGCGGGTGACATTGTGGCCATTGTAGGGGTCTTCGTTTTCCGACAGGGTCTCATTCAGCGCCTGGGCATACAGCCACACGGAATCATGGGCGAGGGCAGCCAGAATTGACACCTGATTGAAAAAAACACACAAACACGATTCCAGTACAAACACCTACGCAAAACCTACACAGGTTCACGTCCAACAGCGATGAAAAGCAGGGAAACTTGTCACTAATTTAGCCATGTAATAAAATTCAAGGCATACTGGTCAGTACAAAGTGTTTTAATGACGGCATTATGCACAAACAGCCTAACTGGATCTTAGGAATTTTGTTCCTCTAAGTAGCAAACAAGCCCATGCATTGAAATGTTTATTTTTTCTTATTCTTGTCCACTCTAGTCAATGTAGGTGATTGTATGCGCATACAGAACCACTGCGATTCTTCTAGTGACGGATACAGGAGGACACCTTCTCATTCGGGTCGTATGTGTAGCCGAAGTTCTCCTTGGAACGTCGGACCACCTCGGCTGAGAAGTTCTCGTACATCTCGTTGCTGGGCTTGTACAGAGAGAGCAGGAAGAGCGCCTGGAACGCTCTCTTGGCAATGGGGTCGTCGGGGTCTCCTGGAAACATGGGGGGGGGAAGCCGGGGTGAGTGATGGGGCGGGCCAGCTTTGCACCATGCATTATGTACACTCAATGCCAGTCAAGCCATCAGGCAACACAGGTGGCCACCTAGAAAGCCATCTTCTGACAGGGCCAATTTTACACTTGGACTGGGCGACTTGCCTACAGCATCACAGGGGCTTCACTGTGTACACTTGAAAACTGTCTCTTAAAATAATTGAACTGAGGCATTAAAGCTAATCCTTTAATCTATGTCATATTAAATTCATCAGATCAAGCCATTTTGTGAACCAAAAACGCTGCAGGCTGGATCTGTGTTAATACCAGCACTAGATGGAAAACCAATAGCATTCAGATCCTACTGTTGGGTGTGGGAATTTTGCCCTGGACCCCAGCGTGGGGGCATCACAGAGATAAGCCAGGGGCTAGAGAAGGAGAGGGCAAGTCTACCTCTCCTCCAGGAGAAATCACCAAACATCTGTTTCTCCTTGTATGGTTCGAACGAGAAGAAGACGAAGTCTCCGTTGGTCTGACCCTGCTTGTGGGCCTCGATGAGGAACCTCCTCACCACCTCGCCTCGGGCTGAAATCACAATAACTGAAGAGGAGGGGTGGGGGGCAGAGTGAAAACAGGCAGACTCCCCAAATGAACCGGCACATCTAGATGGCAAGAGGTGGCCCTGCTGGCCGAGCAGAGGGAGAGAGTAATCAGCTCCGTTGGACAGCAAGCCAGCTGGGCGCCACACAGTGAGTGCAGACTCGGGGCTAGGCGCTAATGCTAATGCTACACTACAGCATGTTGGCGCGTCTGTGCTGCAACATGGCGACCCACAGGCAAGTCGTGATTAATCATAGTTACGTCCCACTGCTCCCCCAGCCACAACAGCTGCAATTCTGTGATTACCGGTTATGTGTAAACATCTCAGCTGTTTGGTGCTGTTTCATAACAACGCTATGGATTCTTGGTTCCCGAAGTTCAATCCCCATTGTACATACAGACCATCCATATCATAATAACGTTCCTGAGATCGTGTTTATCTGATTCATCACCCTTTTCTGTAGTCATAAAAACAGCACGATGCCACCAGGTTTTACTTCACTGGCTTCTGATGTGATTTTTTCAGATCTGAGGTGTTTGGATAACACAGACACTTAGTGAACTGGTTCACATTTTTACAACTTTAAAGGGGCAGTACACCCCTCCCCCCCAAAAAAAACAGTGCTTTTTATACATCTAGATTGTTGTGGTACAAATTGCCTAGTTTTGGAGATATCGGCCATAGAAATGTTGTCTTCTGTCCAATATAGTGGGAATGAATGACATTCTTTCTGTGGTGATTCAAGCACCAAAAAAATACATTTGAAAAATTCAACAGCGACGTCTTTTACTAGAAATCATGATCCGTTTAATCAAGATGATCCACAGACCTTGTACTGAGTAGCTTCTTGTAGAAACAATTTTCTTTCTATCTATCTTTTGCTTATATCCAGATGTCATGTCCTTATCTACTCATCTTTATTAAAATGTGGCCTGGTGCCAATCACACACCTGGCATGAACGGCGCCCACCCGCCACCCCCACAGCACTCACTGCGAGAAACTGCAGCCACCTGCTGGAGGATCTTGGCAAAGTCTGAGGCGTCCTTGTTGTCGTCGACATGGAAACCAACATACTTGGCCACAGTGATGGAATTATTTTGCGCAGTGTACCTTTAAGAAATGAAAACAAATCTAATTAAGTGTCTTTAAGTGATTGTCTGGACCATGTCTGGCAGTCATTTTCCTGCAGTACATTTAGCTCTTAACCAACTTTGAGAGAAACATCTACTATGTTCACGTCACCAAAAGTCACAGCAGCTAATCAGACAGCTCAGCTACTGAAGATGCAGCTTTGTGATTCGCTCACCCACCTGATTCCCTCCGCTGGTATGTTCCAAGCAGGACTTTTGTTGTAGATAATCCCGATACGTTTCCACCTGAAGTTCTCACAGATGCGGACGAAGAACGAGCCCATCTTTGTGAAAGGGCCGAAGACCCTGGTGAGCGTGGAGAAGTCCTGCCACCACGGGCGAGAACATTGCACAGGGGAACCACCGCCGAGGCCATCACACAACGTCTGCTGACATTTTTGTGGTTTTCTTATGGTCCAAAGAGCTTTTTCATAGAAATAATAGTTGCTAGTTTTGGGTCCCTCAAAGATAAAGTGTTTCAAAATCTAACGATGGGGTGAGCTTCCAAAATGGTTATGAGAATATCATATAAACCTATAAGCCTTACCTTCTTATTCAGGAATTCCTGGTCTGCACATATTGGGCTGATCATAGCAATGTTCCAATAAGAAGCAAGTCTGCCAACGAGAGAGCAAACCTAGAGAACAGGTGGATATTGAGGAAGGGCACCAGCAAGAAGCAGCAGGACCTGACAAATGCAATAATTCCATGCATTTGGACAGTCACCGAGTTTTTAAGTTCCTTGCTCAAGTGTACAGAAACTCTTCTGGGACGTCTGGGTCCAGTCATCACGACAAAATTATATTTTGAAACTCTGAAAGCATTCAAAAGAACCGCTACAGTCACAGAGGCCAGTCTTACACTACGAAGCCAGGAACCCCAGTACTCGAATGAAAAATCAAAGATGAAAAAGCTAAAGCACCGAGTGGCTCCAATCAGCCAATGATTCAAACCTGAAGAGGCTGGGCCAGATGGCACCTTTGATGAATCCAACTGCATGCTGGGACAATCAATTAAACCAAAGCAGTCTTCCCAGGCTGCACCCCTACCCCGAAGGTCTAATTCCAACCACATTTCAGGTCTGGCATTAACAAGCGGGGTTTACCACCCCTTAGGCAGCCGCCTCACCTTGGAACAGGACGGACCAATGAAAGCGCTGAAATTGTGCGTGTGCTGAAGGTCGACGATCTTCCCAGGTCCCATCACCGAATCACAGTGGTCATCCAAGTATTTATAGTCAAGGTGGTGTCCTGCAGTCAGTGAAAACAACGCATGCCACAGAGTCACATTAATACACAAGCTCACATGGCAGGCTTGCACGTACCACCATCCCCAACATAACAAAGTTCTAAGAGAGAATAAATAATGCTATTTTTCTAGCCAAACATTTCATATATTCCATATGCTAAAGACACAACAAAGTAGATGTGCATCCTGCATATCTGCTCTGAGGCTGGTCAGGTGACCTGGAAGAAGTTTCGGGTCCCTGTTGACTTTATCGATCGCTATCAGGGCTCCAGCCCCGGCCCGCCCGGCACTGAAGGGAATAGATGTGTTGGGCATGGAGAGCAAGACCGTGAAGTTCAGCCCAGTTGCACCATGTCGCACTAGCAGCAGAAGAATCTGGAGCCACCAAGCCCGGGCAAGCATCTCCATTTCTGTCAGGCAATAGATCAAAGGGTCATGGGTCACAGGATGACCTGCGAGTGTTTCTACAATGCACGACTACTGCGAAATTGCAAACACACACACACACACACACACGCACGCAAACACACACACACAAAGGAAGCCAGCAATCGTTTAAATCCAAGTCTTACATTCAGGGTTGCACCTACAATCTCCCCCTGATAGAAAGTCTCCTTGTCTATGCCCCAATTTTAATTTTAATTTTCCATATTCAAGGGTCCGGTGCTGGGCCACTGAATCTGATAGGGTCCTTATGACTCCCTGACACCCGTGCATACACTCCACCTTGTCTGGGTTATACATATTATAAACACCCCAATTATTTGCAGACTTATTTGTCTCAGTCAAAAGTGTAAAAAAAAAAAAAAAAAAAGCACTATCGCCATAGTTAATTAAGCAACGGAAGCTTTTAATATAAAGCAACTCCCATCAGACTTAATTGAAATAATTTCTGCGGACCTTTAATGTATGCACATGGCATAATTGCTGCAACAATAAAAAGCTCTACATAACTGAAGGGGGTGAATACAATTTCCCCTGTAACATCCAAGATCATAATTTGTTCTCCCTGAGTGCAATGCAACCGTTAAGTAGAAAATAAACTCACCGTTTAATCAAGAAGATCGGAAACTATACTTCCCTCGTGAAGATACGCATAAGTAAGGCAACAGTTTTTAAATCAAGCCCGTTATAAGTTCTTCAGATCTGTCACACAATTTAGTCCGGATGAAACGCGCAGGGAGGATGGTCCTGCTGAGACCTGGAGCGCCCTGATTGCCTGCCATCGCTCCGTGCTTTTCCCGCTTGCGCTGGGAACTTCCCATTTTAGGTTGTTTAGTTTATAGACATGAGAGAATAAACAGTTCAAATGACGTTTAATGGGAACGTTAAAAATAAATCTATGGAAAAAACTGCAATTGCGCTGTTTCACTTGCGCTTTACTTATTTGCCCTACAAGTACAAGCACTTGAGCGCGTGGTTTTGCGAAGCCAAAAAATCTAATGCTTGGACGCAGCACTTGTAATACTGCTATTTTCGAATGCTAAAATCAAACTGGCATGGCATGCTCGTATCTATGAACACAATTTTGATTGACAGATGCATAGCGAGCTATTTATTCGGTCTTTCCATAGCAATATGCAGACATATCCATTCCTCATCTGTATAACGAAATCTTTCTTTGGTTATGGGAGAGGTTATGGGAGATGTCGTGCGTGCATTTTGGACCGTGAGACTGTCATCTCATCGGACCTTAAGATACTTGAGTGCAGAAGTCTGACATAAAGATGAATGATATCTGGAAAGTCAGTGGAAACATCTTTCAGCGATGGGAAAAGCTTGACCTATCTGTGGCTCGGCACGTATGCATAACTTCTTATTATGCTTAATCGTTTATTTCTTGACGTAAACAGGTTTCATTCAAAAGGGCAATGTAAGATGATCATTAACGTAAGGGACTTATTTGTGATTACTTGCCTGATTTGTATGTCGCTTTGGACAAAACCTGGATAGAAATGTACGCACTACATTTTCGTCACTTAAAAAATCAACCAGTGGTGTTAATGGTGAAAATACTGGTGGCCGTTTATCCATTTCGGAGAAAAAATTTACGTGTTTCCACCTGTGTTCTGTTGCGCTGATATTTAAAGGTTAACTCGCAGGTTTTGCGTACCTGGATTTTGTCCAGTATAAATTACACGTATAATGAAATAGACAGAAAATAGCAGTGTAATGTGTTTCCTCTCCTCAAGGGTTTGCCTTGTTCTCCTTTACGTATAGAAGTGTTCGCTGTGAATGAAATCCTTTTCTGTAGATGAAATCTTTTATCACCGACACCAAAACGTACTTATGTATTTCAAGGGATTTAGTTCCTTTGGAAAATGGGAAGAAAACGTCACGGAAAACCCCGTGTGTTAAAGTGCGATTTTGACATTTGTATTTTTTGATTGGCAATCCAGTTGTGTCATTTACGGTTAAGCGCCGTAAGACCATCAGTTGGCTTTATTGCCGTTGTTCCGGCGACAGCTGCATGTTCATTCTCATGCCAATAGGTGGCAGCAATCATCCTTCAAAATACTGAGGGCTATAGCCCGGAGTGATCGTACCCAACCACCCCTATAGTCGTTCATCTGACTTTTACACCAGAAATAACACTTTGTATTTTTTAATTATATCCATTTACCTTTACTTATACATCAGATGCCACTGCCAATACCTTGTATATCAGACCAGTAACATTCCACTGGAAAAATGGTACTTCAGGAAGTCTGAAGGCCCCCTTGGCCTGATTACAAGGTCCTATCAGCTGCACGCCACCGTGCAAGTTTTCCATGGAAGTGCAGTGAAACAGGCTCAGGCTCAGGCATGATGAAGACTTGGTCATTGGCGCAGGCCCCGTACTAATGCACACCTGACTTATTTCTGAGGAAAAAAAGCAGCCAAAGGCTCATCCTTTCCATCATACATTTTTAAAGGAGAAAAGTACTTGCCGACACTACAGAAACAATTTTTGGTTCTGGCTATTTTAAGGAAAAGGCGGCAGGCATACTGCTGACATGAACATACCATTTATTCCTTCCAAATGACATCTTGTCCTTTCAGTAACACAGCGACAGTAAATACAGAAGGCACTTACAAAAAAAGTTAAAATCATTTAAATGTTATATAAACATGTTTAGATCATGAGATAATGGCATCCACAGTCTACACATCTGTAACTACATACAGTAAAAACGATGTTTAATGCCCCTACGGTTTTTATAGTTTAAAATACATTAAGAAATAAACATGTAGTTGTATTCACTAGTCAGTGGTTTCGTTTTACATGTTAGGCTTGGCGATTTCTGCATTGTACAGATCCTGGTACATCTCGACGAGGCGTTTGGCCTCTCTCTGGCCGGACAGCAAAGCACCATGGGTAGTGGAATAGTACTTCCTGTGGGTGGCTTCTCCAGCGAAGAGCACCTGCAGAGGCTGTGGATGAAGGAGGGAGGCATGGTGGCGGTGAGAGTCAGCCTGAGCCGGCCGTGGCTACGAGCTATTACTGCTGCCCGCGTCCGGGTTATTTTTGGAGCGAGGATGTCTCTGTGCGAAAAAGCCAGCTCTCCAGGAGTATAAGGGGAGTGACGCAAACAGGGTCAGGTCGTCCTTTTCAGCAGAGCGGCAGGTCAAACAGTAGGGGGCGCAGTGATGCAGGTCCTGGGGGGCAATGATGACCTTTGCCATGCTCTGTTCACTCACTGATTATTGGGGGGGGGTCTACTGGGGGGTATTGTTCGTGGGAGGGCCTCAGTTGAGTTGCCAACCTTGAGTTTGTTTATGGATTTTACATCCATGGCATGGGGACACACAGATGCTCCCGGGTTACGATGGTCTGTGTTACGATATTTTAACTTTATGGTGGGTGTTACAATTTTGAATTTCAATTTTGCTTTCAGCTGTTTACGTTAATGGTGAGTTCCCATACAACCATTATGCTTTTCATTTTCAATACAATTTGAAAGAAATATGTTTTGTGTTAATGATTTTGCTCAACTGTAGGCTAATGAGCATGTTTAAGGTAGGCTAGGCTAAGCCATGATGTTCGCTAGGTTAGGTGTACTCTATTAAAATGCATTTTCGGCTTAATATATTTATGCTTCACGATAGGTTTATCGGAATGTAACCCCAGCGTAACCCAGGGAGCGTCCGTATATCAGGCATGAAAACACGGAGAATTTTGTGGAAATCAACGAACTGGTATGGCTTGGGTGTAGCTAGGCAGTATGGGGCGGGCAGGTACTCACTGGGGCCTTGGTGCTCTTGGTGTAAGGCAGGGGCATGGCCAGGTGCTCCACATCACCCCCACTGGAGCCCACCCGCGTGAATGAGTATGAGCCCCGGATGTAGGGATTGCTGCCCCAGGATGAGCGCAGGATCCTCCGGGGCTTTGGAATGTTCTGGTTCCCTAGAATGGAAGAAGCAAGAACAGCAAACATTAAGGCAATACGGAGAAATATCCATTCAGTGCAGTAATTTTGCAGATCTCTGCATACTTGACATGGGCCTCAACAAAGATTGTTCACATAAAAAGTGGGGTATTTTTTCTCATTTTCCCGACCTATCATCATAATTACTTGTTATAAATAAATATCCGCTTTACAATGCGTGGGTACCCTGACACCTATCAGAATAATCAATGTCATGACAACCGACTGGCCAATGCACTGTTTCCAGGTAACCACTGTCCACAGGACAAGTTCCATCAAACACTCTGCTAGCCTTCTTCCATATCTCTCATTCTCAAAGCCAAACCCAACCTAATCCCAGCGACGATGGAGGTGGGTAAACCGCACGCCCCGAAGTGCCACCCTCCCAGGAAGGATCCGAATCCAATTTCAGGCCACTAATTAATCGAGGCTGCCACGCAATGGGGGCTAATCTCAACGAGGGGGGCCAAGGAGGAATCAAGAGTAGGTCGGCCCACTTCAGAGGTGACGACAGGGACCGCTCTGCAGCCCCGGGGGACAGCCGCACTAGAGGAGAGCTCCCTGTCTACCTGAAGTACTTCATTAACATCACCCCCCTTCAGGAAACCAGACCGACCCCATTAACCTGTCCCTGAGGCGCTCACCTCACTCGAGGTCACGGCTCTGTGGTTATGGGATATCAATCGGGATATCAACACAGAGATCCACCCCCCCAGGTCACCCCTCCCCATCCTAGACACCAAGCAAGCTGAGGCACTATGAAATACAGCATGCCCCCAGTCCGTGGCCTGACATCTGCTCCAACCTGTGAACTTGCGGAGTAGTTCGGTGCAGATCTCCGCCACGGTCTCGTCGTCGTAGCGCTCCATGATGAGTGCCTCCTCGCCGCAGATCCAGCCGCTCAGCATGTGCCCGTAGCGCCCGGGCGGGTACAGCACGTCGAAGCTGCATATCTTGCGGTACCACAGCTCCTCGGGGTAGACCGTCTGCTCCATTTGAGCCTCGTCCTCCCACACAAACTGGATGCTGTTGCACTCGGGACTCCAGAAGGGCTCAGCAAACTCCAGGAAGATCTTGTCGGTGGTGCTGATCCCCAGCTTCTGGATGGACTGTACCTTGTCCTCGGGGAGGCTGGGGGAGAACAGTGACTCGTGACTCTTTTTCAGCACCCCCAGCGAGGCCGTGAAGATCACGTGGTCAGCGGCGATACATTCGCGGTCCTCGCACTCCACGCGGACGGGCCGGCCCGGCTGGGTGTCAGCATTGTGGTCATCGGTGTCACCGATCTCTTCCCGCTGAGAGTAGTTCCAGTGGATCCGGCGGACCGGTTTGCCCAGTCGCACCAGCCGCTCCGGGATGCCCTGGGCCAGCAGCTCCACGATCTTGATGAAGCCAGCCGGGATCACGTAATGGGCTCCGGGGATCTCGGTCCACTCCCCAAACTCGCTAAGGGACACCTCGTCCATACTGGGAGAGCTACTCTCACAGCTCTCCACCTGAATGGGGGGAGACGGGGCAAAAGTCACTTTGAGACTCCCCCTGATTCCCCCAACCACCCACTCCCACTTTTTGAAGAATATACTCCCCCCCATTTATAATATCACCTCGAGGGGTGATGTTTTCACTCCATTTTTCCACATCATTAACCCTTCTCACATGATGTATGACTGGGTGTGAATTTATCTATGTGGTACCCCTACCTTGTGCTGCCTGGGATAGAGTCCATCTCTCCACCCCCCCCAGGGATCTAAGCGGTTGGCAAAGGGCAATAATTATGCCCCCACCCATGATTTTCATAAGTGAACCACAGTTTCACGCACAGTTCACTCTATGCATCAACATTTCTCATTATGAGCAATTAAGCTAATCAGGCCACATGTTTAATTAAAGCATAATGAGGTAATTGTCACCATCTGAACGGATCAGGATGACTTTCCAGTCACAGTGAAAACAAAATAAGAACGAGAACTTTGTCATTTCTGAGTCAGACCTGGGCCGGACCTGAAAGAATGAACCAGAAACACAACCTCTAACCTCTCAGCAGATCAGAATCTGACAAGCAGACATGCAGATGGGTCCCTCACCAGAGGGGTCACATTTGTGCTGTCATACATGTTGTAGCACTTAGCGGTTGGATTGTCGAGAATCGCTCACAGTTTCACTTGAGGCGTTGAGAGCGCTCCTTACTTCGGCTTCAAGTGGCCCCCTTATATGAAGAGCACTTATGCTCCGAATGGAGCCAGCAGAAAGCAACACGGGTGTGATGGCTACACTGAGGCTGCCCCCTGGTGGAAGGGAGCGGCAGCACTCGCCTTCAGGTACTGCTGCAGCATGGACAGCTTAAGCCTCTTGGTGGCCTCCAAGTCGTCGGGGTCCAGCATGATCCTCTTGCGCAGCACATCGCGGGTGAAGATGCCCACGCTGTTCTGGCTCTCGGCTCCAACGGGCTTCCCGTTCTGGAAGAACTCCTGGGTCAGCTCGTAGACCTGCATCAGAGCCCCATCGGAGATGTCAGTGCCAAGGCAGTGACGCGATGACATGTAATGGGACAAAACCGGCTAACTGGAACCGGTACCCAATTACCCCAACCCCAAGGTCACCCACATTATCGAATATTCCATCTGAAGTCAAAAGCATGAGCAACCTTCACCATACTTTAAACCAAAGTATGCAGAGATGTATTCACTTTCCCAGCCATCCTCTGAGATCATGTTACTCCGAGGGCAAAGTTTAATGACATGATTAATTCACTGTAAGTCCCTTCCCCCAATGGTACAACAGCAGCTCCTCTCCCGGGATGCAGCACATAAACGTCACCTACGTTATGCTCTACATCATATTCCCTCTATCTTTTTGGATCATATCTGGATCATAGGGTAGTCCGTGGCATTTTGAACTGATCTAACTGCTTGTTCCAGGGGGTGACCCCATCTGGGCCATGAGTAAGATGATAGCGAGTCGCCCCAGACCACCTCATTATGAGAGTGATGACGTGAATCTGGTCTGTTCCAAGAGCGAGGGCTGACACACAGTCTCAGGACTAAAGCCTTTTTTTTCAGACCCAGTGTGTTTCTGGAGTGGTTCTAAGTATGGTCCACCTGAGTGTCCATCAATGCCAGCAGAAGGAGGCTGTCTAGAGTCGTCAGAGTCATGCAGTCTTTCAACTTGCGTAGACGGAAGAAGTTTCTCCAAACAAAACACACCCTTTAGAAGCCTGGATATCCTCTGTTTTACGGACACGCCATCAGAACTTAAGCCCGGCAGGGAAAATCGTTGGCGTGGCTTCCCAAAATAAATCCGGTGTACCGGATGGAAACGGGGTGGCTTCCAAACCCTAGTAACGTGACGTCTGACTCTGCTTTGCCTCCTCTATGGTACCACAAAGAGGTGAGCATACAGTTACGGGTATGGATGTGGAGAAGCTAAATGGGGCTAAAGGAGTAGAGAAAGAAGCATTCATGAAATCTCAGGAAGGGAGTTACTGTTGTACCCTTCGTATATTTCAGTCGAACCCTAACAGCGTTCAAACTTCATTGACTGATTTATGTTCCTTCCTTGACTGTGCCCCCGCACCAGTACCCCCACAGACCTCATTGTACCGGTCCCTGAACTCCTCCACCAAGTCCTTGGGGATGCGCTTGCCGCTGTTGGTCTGGTAGTGGGCCACGCCGTTCTTGGTGTACAGGCTGATGCGGCCCACGCTGCGCTCTCCATCCGTGGTGTGCTCCAGCAGGCCGTTGTCCTCAGCCAGGTGGAAGATGGGGTTCCCGTGGGCGCCATGGATCCAGGTGGCTCCGAGCTCCAAAGTCGCTTGTCCTGAAGCGTTAAAAGTCAGTGGTATTAGCATTTAGCGTTAATTTCTTAGCATAATTAGCGGCAAAGCTAAAGTAGTGAAAAGGAATTCACATCAATACATAATCCAATCAAAGTTCATTGCAAATATATTTATAATATGAATCTTGCTCAAGGGTGTAACAACAAACCTCCCTCTATGAATCAGACTTGATTTAAAGTGAACAAAGGTGGAAGTTTTCCATGTGTGCACTTGTAGGGTTCACACAAATGTCACCAAACGAATTCTGTCACTTAACCACTATCAAATATTAAGCCTCAAATTAATTATTTAGTCCTTACAAACAGCAGCACACCCGCCACGGCTAATCCTCCATAGACCAAATGACATTAATGTCCGTCACACAGATCACGTGACCCTTACCGTTTTGAACACTTTGCACTCTACCGCCGATTCGGTCCGAGGCCTCTAGTACCGTGACATCGGTGAAGCCGTTCTCCAAAAGGGTTTTGGTTGCTGCAAGGCCTGCTAGGCCAGCTCCGATAACTACTATTCGAGGTTGCCGCTGACTGCGTAAGCCACTACTAAGGGGATCATCAGTGCTGTCTGAAGATATTTCACAACTTTGCATGCCTTCCGAGCTCTTCTTCTAGGGGTCCTGTTGAAAATATAGAAACAAAAGAGGAAAGATGATTAATAATATACTCACTCTGTCCTTGAACAAACTCCATTCATCTCAGTGCCATCCCTTCCACTCCATTGAAGGACTTCATGACGTCATCGCATTCCCAAAGGTGTGTTCGCCAGCCAAGTCATCATCGCATTCCCAATGGTCTGTTTGTTAACCACCCATTCATTCCGCATCTCACAGCTCCCTCTGAAGACCCAAACAAGCACTTTATCCCTCTGAAATAGCTTCCTTTGAACCCTCACACCGCTAAGCTCTTCAATAACAGGGACACGTTCATATTTGAATTCACGCCGAGTACTTTTAATCTCAAGGAAGGGCTAAAAACGATCTGTACACATGATCAGCCCAGAGCAGCGGCCCTCCACTGCGTTGTGTTGTTTTCCCATAAGTCCTCATTCTTTGGATACTGATTAAAACCAGGTGGGAAAAAATGGGCGCGTGGCACAGGGAAATTAGAAGGCCCACTCGCGTGAGCGCTTGTGCCGGGTGCAAGGGCCGGGCACGTCCTGACGAGAAGCAGGCTCCAGGCTCCGGAAGGAGGGTGTCACGCCAGAACCGGGGGGGGGGGGGGGGGACAGGGTTTCCGTTTGGGGTAGACAAAACAAAAGCCTTGTGTGGGAGAACAAGGGGCGGGAAGGTCTGGAAGGCAGAATCAGAGCAGCCGCGCCTCGTCTGCAGTGATGCGCCACGCAGCCCTACCCCCTCCTCTCCGTTGTGCCCACCCTTCCATCGCCAAGGCAACACTGAGTGCAGGGCCACACACTCGGCCTGGCACAGATATGTGCAAAACTACACTTGCACACAAAAAATAATAACAGTTGCAATATTGCTTCAAAAAAACAGATCCAGGTGGGAAACTATAGCATTCCGGTCTTAGGCTAAAATTTAAAACAATGTAAAGGAAAAAGAAAAGAAGAAAAAGAAAGATCGTACTCGAGGGAAGAAGCCTGTCATTTGCATGTTCTGTAAAAATGATAAGAGATGTGTGGATTTGAGCTAAATGACGGGGGGGGGGCGGTCATGCAATACCAGTCACCAACTGGTTTCACCCACTTCCTGTGAGTCTGGCCCTTACCACGGTAATGCAGGCAATAATCCTACCCAATTCCAAGGCTCATTCATTTCGAAGGACTGGCAGCTGTAAACGGCCTGCCGTTGATGCAAACGTGCCCGTATTGCATTACTGCATTATGTTAATTCTTGTTTTTCTTTGCCCTGACCCACACAAACAAACAGCCCTTTCTGGTTGCGAGATGCTCAGAGCACGGCGTGTGTGTTTTCACAATGACGTGCGTGGCATGAAGTCTCGCGCTATTAAATGCTGTCCTCATGGGCCGGCACGTTCTGTACCTGGCACCGAGCCACGCCTCATGCCTTTGTGTCCTTTTTTTGTTTTAAGTGGTTCCAAGCGAGTGTCAAGTCCCGGGGGCCATGTTTCGAACCCTGGACTGACACTCAGAAACCGGATGAAACTTCCAGCACAAAGCCAAGCATTGTACTGTGCTCTTCGTGCCAGAGCCTCCAGTCGAGTTTGATGGCTGACCTGCCTTTTACAAACCCTATTGCACCCCAGCAGTGCACTAGATGCTCCCTTCTGGAGTATTTCTAAATGTTAACCCCCCCCCCATCCAAACGCTAGGAGCTAACTGTGAATAAAACAGTGATGTGTTAGCAGTCTGGCAACACTCCCAACTATAAAAACAAGAATGGTAACAGCATTTTGCCACATCCCATTCAGAAATCTCAGTTCCCTGGCTAACTGGCTTCTTGGGGGGGGGGGGCGTCGCATGCCCCAAAATTCCCAGTGATCAAGGCGAGGAGCCGCCTTTAACTTGTGTCATCATTTCCACCTCCCCACCGCATGCTAGGCTCAGCGATGCAGACAGGGCAACTGGACCAGCCACAGTTAAACTGAGTGCTTCCGTACGGATCCCCATGCAAAATGCTAACGGGTCCCAAAGCCGGTACCATGTGATTTCAACAAAGGCACAACAGCGTCCCTCAAAAACAAACAGTCAAAATGACACTGGGAAGAGGCAGGTGATCCTGGCAAATGTGACACTTATTGAGGCTGAATATGTATAGATGGAAATACTCCTATATGCCACGTATTTAACTCACACAATATTTAGGGCGTAACTTTGGACTGAACATGAGGGGGGGTTGAGCTTCCAACCCATTAGTCATGACAATTTGATTATTTGTGGGGGGGTTGTATTGGCCGGTTCTGATTATGGAGGGGGTTACATCCCACCCCCATTTCCCCCCAATTTAGCCCATGCTCAATATATCTGGCAAAGGGTTAGTCTGCTAAATGGCCTGAGAGAATTAATCCACCTCTTCTAATCACAGGCGGTAACGTCTTCCAGTACCTGCATATATACAGAACTACTCAGCTCATTAGCCAGAGGAGAAAACACCCGATGGATGTCAGCGTCACAAGGACACCAAGTGTCCCCAGTGTGCCCCAATTACGAGACCACACGTGAAAATCCCCCTTCCCTGCAATGTCCCTCTAATTTTAATTCAGGCTTTTGCGAGGACATCCACATCCAGAGGTCAGAAGGGTCCTCGGCGAGAGCTGCGGATTTGAGCGAGTCGATTAGCTACACAAGATCAAACTTGTATTTGCTTTTCCCTTAAAACAAGGATTCACCTGCCTGTTATTGTTTCAAGGAAAAATGGGTCAAAAGTCACACCTAGAAATATTTTTTAAAAATCGAAATGAAACCCTGCTTGACACAGTTCCACCCAACCAAAAACCAGCCGTCACTTATCTCCTGCAGACTGAGGGTGTTCCTGTGACCGGGGAACATCTCGGTGGTGCGGAGCGCAGGAGCACACCCGGCAGGCCCAGATAAGGGCAAATTTAATGTCAGCACCAGACTCCAGGGTTAATAAGAGCCGCAGGAACATAAAAATAAAATCAGGCCGGGGGGAGATAAAGGGTAATTTGTGGACTATCAGAAAACAAAGACTGAAGAATCGGGTTTTCCGAACCGTAATTTAAGAAGCATTCCGAGCTCTGCCAAAAGGTAGAAAACATCTACTGGCAACTGCCCCCCCAGCCGATCTCATTACAGTGCTGGTTACTGCATTTAGCACGTCGAAAGCTCTCCTTCTCGCAGGATAGCAGACACTGCATGACCTAGAAACCACTATATCCACACATGCTGCTTTTCCGCTTTTCCACACCAATAGGAGCGGATGAGTAAGTTCTTGAGGTGACCGTCTCAAGGATGACCAGCAGGGGTCAGGTCATCAGCGCCGGTCCCCTCTATATATTTCCATGCTACTGTCGCTAACAAAAGTCTTTCTTCAGTAGGGTCAGAAGGTGCAGCTGCCCCCTTTACCGTACCCTCTGTGGCGCCACTATCATCTTGAGAAACTGAGTGTACTTGGATGTCATCCTGACCAGCTGGCCAAGTAAACATCCTCCCCATGCCCAGAGATGGAAATGCCAAATGTTATCCCTGTAACGGATCACTGCTGGACTGTACTGGCACACCTCGGAAACCACGCACAGCCATCACCCTCGCCTCATTCAGCGCCCAATTTCCCTCTCACCGGTAAAGGGAATATTTTTCCCCTGTTTTTCCACTTTTTTATCAATATTGTTATACTTTTTAAATCGCAAAGTTATTTCCTGACTATATTCTCTTAGCTCCGCAGACTTGGGGTCATTAAGTTGCGGGTCGCAGGTGTCCCGCATTACCCCCCACTCTTATGTGTCGGGGAGGGGGGGAGGGTCCCCGAGCAGGTTCGGCAGCCCGGCTCGGTTCGGCCCGCTCCCTTCCCGGAAGTACCCCCCCCCCCCCCACTCCGCTGTGACAATTCTGCCACGTAAAGCAGACTGACCTGCCAGCCGGCATCTGGGCGTCACTACGGGGTTAAAAATTAACTACTTTTACTAAGCGCTCGCTCGTGTCACTTTGTCAGCTAAACGCGAGGAAATTCCCCTTCTAGTTATTTTTCCTCACAGTTTCGGTGTTTCGTAAGTCCAATTATTACCAAGCATCCTATATTGTCAATATAACTAAAATACCGCGTATCGGCACATCTAACGAATATGTTCCTAAATGACATATTTACATGATGAATAACACATTGTAATATGCCTACGTTAAACTGCCGGACATATCGTATTTACAGCTGTCAGCTCTGTACTCCACGGCGGTGTTTACTAATTTGACGTTCGCCGTGTAACATAATATTTATAGACTGAAAACCACGTTAATGAGATGCATAAAACACGAGCGCCGCGGAGCGTTAAGACTGACGCTACCTGACTCCGTTCGTCTTGGGGATGAAGCGCCTCGATGCTGCTCCTGTCCTTTGTGTTTCCCCGTCTCCGACTGCGCTTTGTATTTTCGTGTGCCTTAAAAACCAGAAGCAGCCAGTTCGCAGTCGCCCCTACCTCCTCGCTAAATAAATATGAGGAGCGGTGACGCGCTTGTAAAGACCAGCCCAGTATCGCCTTTACCGGCTCCGACCTGCCAGAACAAACACACCCCTGTGCCGCGGACTGCAAAGATCCTGTATTACAGCCATAAACACGCAGCTGTACAATAAACTAAAATCATTACGCGTGACACGTTGCACTAGTCTTGTGCAATGGACTGTAACCGCCCTGCAGTACAAACCGTAATACTCAGGTGCTACATAACGGAGAGGTCGTGTACTATGGAGCCTGATAGTCTTGTAGTAGAGACTGTAATGCTCCTCTACTCCGGACTACACGAGTGATGTCATCGTTCACAAGTGTCGTTTGTCAAGAGGAAATGAAAATTAAGGTCGCCTGCCCAGTCACCATGTTCCCATATTTCCTTAGCGAAGCTGTCAACAAATGAAGTTGTCACCAGATAAAACAAAAAGCAGTTTATCTGGGTAGAACCTTTTGTTTAACTATAACCTTCACATGCTTTAATCTCCTCGACTATAAGGTGCAGTATTTTGTCTATAAATGACTGACTGTACTTTCAGTATAACATTTATCTTATAAAGGAGCCTCCCCCCAAATGTGAGACATTATAAAAGTCACTACCTTCCTCTCACACCACATTCAATTATTAGAAAAATGAGTTCATTTTCCTAAGTTTGTTTTAAACTGAAATGTAATTTACACATAAAATCAGTTAAAAACCAAACATTAAAAATGGATCTTAGAAAAGTATGATCCCTGCAGGTCAAAGAGTAAACTGCTTGTAAATTAAAAGATGTGTAATAGACACACCACAGCAGTCCTCAGAGTGTACAAACGCTGTTTAACAAGGCGACTTGTGAGGTGTGAAGATATACTCGGACCCACTGTTGCAGTGGGCCTTGTCCTGTAGGTACACCAGGCGCGTGTACTGGGAGTGTGTGGACCACCAGGGGGAAAGAAGAGGTGACTTTCATCGTCTATGAAAGTGCAGTGCTGACGATTCTATGCAAACTGAAAGTGTGGAGAGCAGAGACCTTTCTATAGATTAAGAAAACTCAAACAAAAGGCTACGGACATAGTATACCCTGAACAAGCTCAAACAGATGTTTTAAAGAAGAAAAGAACGTTCTTGCATAAAAAATAAAGTGAAATAGCATGGTTTCCTTTCATAGATAAGTGGTAGAAATACTGCATGTTTGTCTATTTTGCAGAGCTCATGTGTGCAGTTTTCTTTATTTAATCGTGTGCATTGAAGTATTTTAATTTCTGTGGTGTATGGTCACCGTTGAAGCTCTTCATGCTGCACGCTCAGTGGCATCATCAGCAAAAACGTGGCCGATGTAACCAAGGAGACGGATGAACAGAAATGTCACTTTAGTTCAAGTTAACCCATGATCGGCGGAATTCCTGCTATGCAGGCTACGGTCCGTACCCCCTCGCTCCTGTTCCGACTTTCAGTCTTGGTTAATTATATACCAGTCACATGCTGGTCTCTTAAAGTCTCAGGACTCTGACGCTGGCTTCTTTTTGACCGACTGTACAGTAGATCGCCAAACGAGGAGTTATTCTTGTGTTTTAATTATAAGGGTGAGCCCTGTCTGCTGACAAGACTGCAGAAGTTGTGGTTATGCACACTTGTGTAATATCTACCAAATCACAACGCAAACGAAATCAAATTAAGTCATTTTTTCATGTCCTGAAGGGAAGCAGGAATGGGGACGCTCTTCTGTTCCTTCCTCCGGCTGTCTCTGTTCTTCTCGCCCTCGTTCTGGAGAGAGGCCAAGGACGAAACTTTAGCTTGTTATTGTTTGGGCCAGATTGGGGTCACAAAGTCTCAGAGAGACTTTTCTGAAAACCGGCCTCTTATTGCAGCATAGCTTTTATTTAAGAATAACGGAGGTGATGTTCATAAAGGTGTAGCCTGTGAACAACAATGAAAAATCAAGATTGTGTTATGAGACAAGTGATGGCGTAATCACCACTACATAGGGAAAACAACAGTAAACTGAAATTGTACTTTCTGCTTGTCATTACTCTGATTTTGCACTGTTACATGAGTACCATTTTATTTATATTGTGCATTTCTATGACCATCCATGTGTGTGTCTTTATTTAATGTCCTTGTCTATGCATATTGTGTATTTCTATGTCCACCTGTGTGCACATCTATATTTGTTGTCCTTGGGCATACATATTGTGTATTTCTGTGTCCATCCGTATGTCGTCTATGTCGTATGCCGTCTGTCCCTGTCTATGTATATTGTGTATTTTCTATGTTTAACTGCTGGCTGTAGTGCTGTCAAATGACATTTCACTGCTTTGTGCATGCAGTATCTATAAAGACCCCTATTTTACCTATTTGACCTATTTCTGATTGCCCAACAGAACAAACTAGAACCACACAATAATACAAAATGAGGTTTGTATTGGTACACAACCCCTTCACAAGGGCTTGCTGTCCAGTTTGGATCCCGGGCTGAGTTATTCCTTGCTCCCAAGGAGAAACTTCCACTTCATCTTGTGGGAAGAATAGAACTTCTTTTTAATTTAACTTAGGAAGTTTCTGTAACAGGAGCAAGTTATGTGCCAGCGTGAGTGTAGCAAGTTGGGAAAATGCCCACTTGTTGAATGGAAATAAACAAAGCAGATTGTGCCCTTTCACACTTTAATCCACGTGTTTACTCTAGTGGCATGTGATCTAAGGCCTTTCTTCCGTGGCCTTGGTAGAAATCACAAGTGGATTACTGTTGCTTTGCACAGACGTGAAACTGGCCATTTGCTCGGATAGTTTTCACGTGCCTTCGGGCATCCTTCACGATGCCAGCAGAGTCATCCCCTGTCACACGATGCCCATTTTCAATAACAGCATTTTACAAACAAAACGAAACTGGAGAGGAGCCCCGCGACGTAGTATGAGGAGAGAATAACTCTGATGATGCCAAGCGAGTAGATGTTAATCGTTACTAATGATCACAGTAAGCTCGGCTATCAAAATTAAAAGCGGCTTTCCATAACCTCAAGCTCATTTGACATTTGTAAATGTACAGTATGTTGGAACATGTTACTTTTTTGCATATCCCATGATGCTCTGCTCTTTTAGGACAAACACAGAAATATAAAGGTGAGTGTGAAGCTTGGGGTCTAAGCATATCCATTTATCTGGGGCCCCTGGAGCTTATTTGAGGGCCTGAGGGCCTCGCTGAAGGGCCCAACGGACATGTGACTACTCTGCAGAGCAGAACATGTAAAGGAAGAAGACGCCAATTATTACGTCCAGCACTGTCCGCTCCTCCTGGGTGCCACGCCCAACTAATTACCTCTTGTGATCTCCAATTGTTTTCACCTGTGTGGCGTTGCCGCACACCTGTCCTGTGCCTGTCTAATGTATTTAGGTCTGCGTCTGCGTCTCTTCCGGCAGACGCGGCATTGACGTTGTTCATGGTTGGTGTGTTGTGCAAATAAACCCTCGTTTCCCCGTATTCCGGCCTTGACTCCCTCCCTTCGCCGTCTTGCACCACCAGCGTACGCAACAGAATGCTGCGTCTCCCTAAAAGCACGGAGCAGCAGGCCGAGTCGGAGAGGCTTGGTCTGCTGCAGGACTTCGTGCGCTGGCGGTACCAGCCCGAGGTGCGGTGGGACCCAGTGGCGCTGGAGCTGGCCAGCCGGGGTGTCGATCTCCTTTCAGAGGAACGCCCGACTGGTCAGCAGTATCCGCTTACCCGGGCACAGAAGCTCCTCGTCCAGCTTTGGGACCGGATCAGCGAAAGACCGGCAGAGTTCGCCGCTCCAGCGAGGGTGGCTTTGGGAGCCTGCTCGTTGATTCCGGCCACGACGGAGCGAGGTGAGCGAGGGAGCTACCCAGGCGCCTGGGGGGATAACGCGGAGGACGAACCGCCTCTGCTGGAGCGGTACAACTTTCGGCCAGAACGCGTTGCCAGAAGGTGGATAAGCCCGGTGAGAGACACCGTCCCAAGGATCCTGAGGGCTTTTAAAGGGGCAGTGCCCGAGCGGCCGGTGCCGGACCTGCCGCCGCTTGCGCTGCCTGAGGCGGGCTGTGAGGCGCCTCCGCAGCCAGTTGCTGCATCTCCAGAGGTCGCCAAGCCCGCAGCCACCGCTGCCAAGCCCGCGGCTCCCTCTCCCGAGGTTGCCGCACGCGAGGCTGCCACACCTGCACCCTCGCCTGCAGCTGCCTCGCCCGAGGCTACCACGCCTGCACCATCGCCTGCAGCTGCCTCGCCCGAGGCTGCCACGCCTGCACCCTCGCCTGCAGCTGCCTCTCCCGAGGCTGCCACACCTGCAGCTGCCTCGCCCGAGGCTACCACGCCTGTACCATCGCCTGCAGCTGCCTCACCCGAGGCTGCCACGCCTGCACCCTCGCCTGCAGCTGCCTCTCCCGAGGCTGCCACGCCTGCACCCTCGCCTGCAGTTCCCGAGGCTGCCACGCCCGCTGCTTCGCCTGCGGCTCCCGAGGCTGCCTCGCCCGCAGCAGCCGCTGTCGCCGCAGCTCCCATGGCTGCTACGCCATGCCCCTCTTAGGGCGCGCCCAGAGTGCGCGCCTTTGGGGGGGGTTGTGGCCCCCTACGGAACAGCCCACGGCCCCGCCCATGGTCCCTCCTGTTCCGGACTGTCCCGCGGCCCCGCCCAGGGTCCCTCCTGTTCCGGACTGTCCCGCGGCCCCGCCCGCGGCCCTACCTGTTCCTGCTCGTCCCGCGGCCCCGCCCATGGTCCCTCCTGTTCCGGACTGTCCCGCGGCCCCGCCCAGCGTCCCTCCTGTTCCGGACTGTCCCGCGGCCCTGCCTGTTCCTGTTGGGCCCGCGGCCCCGCCCGTGGCCCCGCCTGTTCCTATTCGGCCCAAAGCTGCAGCCACAGCGGCCCGCGACCCGAGGTCCCGGACAACACCATCGCTCCTCCCCTTGTGGCAGAAGAGGAGGAGCTCGAGTGGGACCCCTCAGGGATCCAGTTACTGGATTCCCCGGATCCAGGAGGACACTCGGAGCAACCGCCAGTGCCACAGAGGGGTGGAGCCCAACGGGGTCCCCGCCTCTCTGTCTCCCGGAAGGGTTGGGGGCACCTAAGGAGGGTCCGGGTCCCTCCTGTCCCGCTCTCTGCCGCGCCCATGTGCCCCCTGGCAGTCGTCCGCTGGCTGCCTGCGGGTCCTCCGGCTCTTGGTCGCCGCTGGGCTCCTTTCTGGTCCCTCGGGGCCGGTCCTCCGTCCTGCTTCCGGCTCCTTGTTGGCCGCCTCTGGGCCCCCCTGCTCCGCCTGGGTGTCGGACGGCACCTTCGCGGGCTCTGCCTGTGCCTTCGCCGTCGCCGGCTTCCCCCTGCCCGCCTACATCGGTGTTCCCTCCGGCTCCCTCCTGGTCCCCTCCTGTGGTCCCTCGACCCGTCCCCGTGGCCCCTGCGGGGCCCCCTCCTGCTCTGGCTGCTGCCCGTCGCCATCCTGGGTGCCTTCGGGCGCCCGGTGGGCTTTCTGTCCCCCTCCTGCCCACTCCTCCTCCTTTTGTTCCGCCTCCTTTCGTCCCTCCGTTCACTCCCGGCCCTTTTGTTCCTCCTTTCGGTCCTGGCCCTTCTGTTCCCTCGGTCTCTCCCTTCGTCATCTGCTTGTCTGCTTTCCCTGTTCTCTGTCGGGTTCTGTCATGGTTTTTGTCTTTGTGCTTGTTTTGTGTTTCGGTCTTGTTCCCTGGTCTTGGTTAGTGTTCTGTTTTGTTTTTCCAGGTCCTGTCTGCCCAGTTCGTCTCGTCCGTCGCCTCTCCTGGGGCGCGCCTGGTGTGGCGCGCCTTTGGGGGGGGGTTCTGTTACGTCCAGCGCCGTCCGTTCCTCCTGTGTGCCATGCCCAACTAATTACCTCTTGTGATCTCCAATTGTTTTCACCTGTGTGGCGTTGCCGCACGCCTGTCCTGTGCCTGTCTAATGTATTTAGGTCTGCGTCTGCATCTCTTCCGGCAGACGCGGCATTGACATTGTTCAATGTTGGTGTGTTGTGCAAATAAACCCTCGTTTCCCCGTATTCCGGCCTTGACTCCCTCCCTTCGCGGTCTTGCACCACCAGCGTACGCAACACCAATATGGCACATATGCAGCTGGACAGTGGCTGTTACTGAACATTATGGACTGCAGGATACAATCATTATTAACACTGTTATTTTATTGCTGGCCTGTTCTTTAAAACAAAGCTAATTACCGTGTCTGACCCATTTCAAGAGCTGGATACAGAGCGGCCCAGAAAAAGTGGGGACAGCATAGGAGCAGGGGGCCTGGGATTCGAACCAACAACTAGTGGCTCAGAATAAGTGGGCCCTGGGACTTGAACTAATATAAAGTGCAGACAGTAGACATTAGACATAAGACCATATAACAATAACAATCCAGTCGCATCTAATGTACATGTAGATGTAATACAAAAGAAGCTCTTGTCTGCATATCTGTAAACACTGGTGGTCAATACATTATATATACACACGGTTTATAATATTGCACATGGAAGGACACAGCAGCATCTGAGCTTATTGTGCAGTCACGTGAAATATCACACAAAACAATACGACAGGGAACAGCGCCGGAACAGCAGTCCTGGGACTCGAACCAACAACCATCACATTGCTGTCAAGTATGGATATGGAGTCGGATGACAGGGGGGCAGGTTGACACTTTCTTACAAGAGGACAGATGTGACTGACAGGAAGTGGTTTACAGAAGCGTGCGGGGTCATCGTGGTACTGTCATGTACCCCTATAGATGATGTTTGGACCAATCACAAAGGGGCTGACATTGTTTCAGAGTGTGTGTTTGCCTTCTTCTGGTTTCCTAGGATAAAAGGGGCCCCGCACATTTTTAACGGTGCCCCACAGCTGCAGTCCACTGCCAATCTGGCTCCTAATTACAGTCCTTCCTGAACTTCAGAGCAAAAAGCAGGAGCGTGCGAGTGTGCACTTTGCAGCGCACGACGGAAATATCTCCGTTTGCTTTGAAATGGGGGCCCCCGTAGGGGCCGTCGAGGGCTAGCAGTGATGGAGCGGATGAAGAGGAAGTGAAATCCAACAGCTACCATGGGCACACGGAAGGCAAGAACACGGGTCATTCTGCGAACTCATGCAAACGTGACACAGGGTGACAGCGTTCAAATGAATGAAGCAACGGGACAAAAGAAAAGAAGCAGTCAGACGAACACCAGCTGGAATGTTTGTTTTGTGGGTGGGCAGAGAGTGGAACAGATACCCGTTACATCTGTGACCCGCCCAACCTGCCAGCACCCAATACAAAGACTTGGCATGGCCACAGTCAGAGGATTCTGTACCGGTGACACGGATAGGTTCAGCCCAACAATAAACTGTAAGGGGAACTCGACCTGCCCTGGGAGAGAATCCAGAAGAGGCAAGAAAAGAATAAAATGCAAGACATAAAAGATTAATGAAATAGATTAAGACATACCCAGATGTTGATGAATCAGGGCACACCTAGCCGGTGTGGGCCACAAGGGAATCATTTCAGAGAGGCTTTTGCTATTGTTGTCATTCCACGTTGCTATGGAGACAGACAGTGTAGCATCTAAGCTAAGCACCATCACCATGATTTTGTGGGTTCAAGTCCTCCGAAGAGCTGTGCTGTTGGACAACTGAGCAAGAAACTTGGCGAAATACTCCAGTAACACAGTCACCGTAAACAAACCTGCCACCACAAATCTAATGTTAGGTTTAAACATACAGTAGATTGGTCAGAGCAGACATAAGGATACAGGTCACCTTGAAGGGGGATGTCAAGCATTTATTATGGTAAAGACACTCGGGACAGCATATACCCTGGATGTCAGAAAGCCAGGCAGCAGAGAGTTTCAGAGAGACTGGATGACACGTAAAGATAAAGCAACAGAATCCTGCCTCCGTTAATCGGCCTGTTACTGCCAACTGTTAACGCCGACACCCTAAAGGCCCCGGGCTGCTGAATAGGCAAAACGGAAGAATGTTCCTGTGGGCCGAGGCAGGCTGACATAAAGGAAGCTCTGTTTCTCTCCTCAATAGCCCCAACAGACCACACAGCATTGCTCCCCCCCCCCCCCCCGGGACAAAAGACGGAAAAGAAAGTGGCTTTTCAGAGTAGAGGAGGCTAGAGCTGGAACTCCGGGGGGGGGGTTATGTCAGTTGGGTACAACTGTCTTTTATCGCTTGCTGAATGGTTTCTCTGGGGGGTCAATACAAGGCAATTGCTCCCTCCCCCATCCCTTGGCTTTGGTGCTGTCCAAAAGTTCACAAACGTGGAAAAAAACATTAAATAAACGCACACGCACACACAGACACACAAACCGGACATCAGAGAGCCATTGAGGAGCGCTCGCCGCTACACGGTTGGTTTAAAAAGAGGGGAACTGGGAGAAATTCCCCACTTCCTGTCCGGATAGACCCAGATCGGCACTCAGGGAACGGGCGCCTGCCCAGGATGGAGGAACCGCCAAAGCGGACTTTCACGCCCCCCGGGGAAGCTTCAGGGATTTTCAGCTTGCATCCGTTGTGAAAAGCCACGCTGTAAAATACGGCTGGCGGACATTTTCCCTCCCTAAATATCCTCAAGGAGTAAACAGCCATCCAGTGATAATGTGGCACTTGGCGCCCACTCTGAGCTAAATACTGGGCGCAAAAAAAGGAGGGAATGATAAGCGGGTATGGGTAAAGGGTGGTACTGTGGGTAATGCTGTCACCCCTGCATATCGGCTGTCCAGCACCCATAATGGCAGCCGTTGATTTGGACTTTGGGACAGTGTAAAATCAGACATTTTAGCTAAAATGCAGACCAGGATGGACTCTCTGTAGGTACTGAGACACTTTATAATTCACCTCGCTTCAGAAGCATTGAGGCGTGTTGGCCAGCTGGTTGGGGCACCGTAGCTGTGATCAGAAGGTCAACAGGTTGCTGGTTCAAATCCCAGAGACTGTAGAGCAGTTTTGCTGTAAGGCCAGAAAACCAAGCTTTGGTCTGACCCTGTTTTTGGTCTGCAGGTTTTTAATTAATAGAAAATGCATCGTGGCAGCCCAGGTAACTGATGATGCACCTATTCAGAATTACAACTGAACAAGTTTGGCAGAACAGCACAACTGCTGGCTGACTTATGATGTTCATGATGAACTGTTTGGAATTTTCAAAGTAACATTCAGAACCTGCCCTTGGAACATCCACAGAGGGTTTTATATTACAATGTACTACAGAAATGTTTATTTTCGCTCAGAAAGATCCAAAAGAATTACAGAAGATGACCTCAGAAACTGAGTCGGGTTTAATGAGCATGTTTGGATCTCTGTCAATGTTAATTCCTGCCTAAAAAAGCACAACCCACCTTTAAACATGCAAAACACCTTAAATCATCTCCTCCGTATAAGGACAGTAAACCCTGTTGCCATTATAAACATCACCCATGTGGTAATTCCTGAAATACTGGCCCAGTTATTGCCGATCTGTCAGAATATACTGATCAGGCCAACATAGCTAAGCAAGCTCTGCTATCTGCGGCCCTCTGTCTGCTGCCAAAATATCACTGACTGGAGCACAGCGTGAGAGTGGGCGGAGCTACAAGTGGGCGGGGCCACCGGCATAAACACACAGAGAATATGGTGAACAGAGCAAGTGTGGTTAATGCAGAGGAGAAATCAAAAATGCTTTTCAAGTGTTTGACGAAGCTGCTTAGTCTGTGGCGGTCAGGTGAGATTTCTAACTTGGACATGGGGGGGGGGGGAGTGGTGGGTACATCACCACCCCCCCAAACACACACTCATACATACGGACAGCCACACAGAGACGAAAACAAGCTGAGCCAGAACGGGGCACCCTGTTGCCCTCACCCTCCCTGGCCACTCTGGGAGTTCTCATTTTCTCTGACTTTCTTTCTTCCTTCTTTCTTTCCTCTCCCGCTCACGCTGTGAGTTATGCAATCGGGCAGAAAATCCCCCCCCCATTTAAGAAACCTGAACTGGGACTGTGTGTCACAAGTAATCCGACCCGCAAACAGGCTGCACCCCCTGCCCATACGGAAAACTGCTTGCCACGTTATCGTGCGGAAGGCTGGCAGTATGAAATCCTACTGTGCTTTTTTTTTCCTCTGCTTTGTGCCATTTTTACTGGGAAGGAAGATGTCCCAGTATGTGTATCCCAGTATGTGTATCCCTGCACCAAATCTACCCAGTTGGCTGAAGGTGGGGAACCCGTAATGCCTCCAGTCTAGAGAGAGCTGGGGTCAAATGTCACACTGGGGTCAAAGGCAACACTGGAGTCAAAGTTTACACTGGGATCAAAGGTCATGCTTCACTGCACAGGGTCCGTGTCACTGTACACAGCCTGTCTCCCTACACATGTCACTAACAACGGAACCACCATTGACTCCTGTCACCAGAAGCATGGGTATTTAAATGGGCAAGTATCACATCAAGCTAGTATCGGGAAAATTCATTGTAGAGTCTTAAAGCATTTATGTAAGTCGCTCTGGCTAAGGGCGTCTGCCAAATGCTGTAAATGTAAATGTAAGTATGAGGTGACTGATCTCTAATTACCTTACAATGCACCCCTGATTGCACTTAAGCACAAGTTTACCTGCATTGTATTAGAAATGGGAAAAAGTGCCACTTTATAGTACTTGGTGTTCCTGATGCCCCTGAACTGCAGCCCCCCCCTCACTCCCCCCAGCCATGATGACGGAAATGGGCCTCGTTCACCAGCCCTGTTTCCATTTTAAAGATCCTCCCATCCCTCTGTGGCTCTGACTCAGCACAGCAGCGCCTGCGAGTTTCAATCTCGCCTAACAGTGGCTTCCCCGCCACGTGTGCCCCCCCCCCCCGTATCCACACGGCAGAAGAGGCCTAACGTCTCCCTCACGTGCTGGGGCAGAGTGACCCTCAGGCTTCCCCAGGCTGTAACTGAGAGCCCAGACACCAGGCACCCATCCTGCCTCACAGCAGCCAGTTATCTCGCTGAGGTGCTGCCGTACACATCATTTTTATCTGCTATGCTTGTCCATTTATGTGTCAGCGCATGTTGTATACTGTATGTTCTGACCATCCATGCTCTCTGCCTTCCCACATGTCCGGGTGGTGCCCTCAGCTGGAGTTCTGGTTCAGTCCCATGGAAGGGTGACATTGTGGTTGTGACATAGGAACTGTAACATTGTGGGTGCCGCCTTCAGTGCCGCCTACACAGGCCACCCTGGATAACGGACTCATTGATGCACTTTCTCTTGATCCTTAAACGCAGCTTATGCATAGCCTTTAGCAAGCAAGTCCTCTCTCTCCTTTTTCAGCAATGTTAGTATGCCTGGGGTAGGGTGACCAGATAATCCATATCAGGGAGGACACTTTGAGCTACTTCAGGTTTTACAAACTATTTTTAAATTAAAAGGCTCCTGTGCTCAGCTAAATAGTTCAGCTCTTCTTGTGCTTTGACTGGTTTGTTTCTTTGACTAAAAGACTCATCCAGCTGTGTCACATTAACATTAGTGACACGTGCGTGATTATAGGAGACTGACCAATCAGCACACAGCAAGAACTCAGTACTCACATGAAATTCAGATCCTTTTAATAGAAATGGTAGCTTACAAATCCCATCCGAGCTCAAAGTGTTTTCCCTGACATGGATTATCTGGTCACCCTAGCTCAGGGGGGTTGGGCAGCCAGTTGACCTCCTTAATTGGGAGTTTTTGGTTCCTCTCCTGCATTGTCATTTGGCTTTCTTTATTTAATTTCTTTCCTTCCCGTATTCCTCTCCTTAATGTTTCACGACACATCCATGAAAAGCACCTTTGGGCGCTTCTATTGTGAAATGAATTAAACTGAAAGTGAAATCATAACCCAGGGAGAAGCTGCAGTTGTTTTTTAAGCTCTATCATGGTTCTCTCAACTTTCCTTTTTGGTTTGCTGCTATCACTAAGCTTCTTAGGACCATTGGTGTTCTACATAAAACCAAAATAAGAGCAAAAAAAGCAAAAACACAGGAGAATATTCACAGCAGAATTCAGCGGAGACATTCGCTACGCCAGTGTTAGCGGCAGACTGCCTCATACTCATGTAATCAAAGACACGTGCTTTGTCAGACTGGTTTTAGCACGAAATGGTTGGTTGGTCTAGAATTGAAAATATGTTCCACAACCGAGACATTTTTTGTACTGAACGATATGGCAGAGAACCGAATTGCATGAGAACAAAGGTTCCACAGGCAGGATACTGAATGAAGGAAATAAAATACAAGGCTCCCCACTATTGCAATATGTAGATGCGCAATGGAAATCGGAATTCGGTATCTGATTCAGTTCACCTGCTGTTTCATAATTCTGGCTGCTTCTAACGACAGACTTATGGAAGAGAAACACTCAGAAAAAAACAGAAGCAATTAGAAAACCAGTCATCAGACGTGGTGACATCTGGGAGCGTGTGAGCCGCTCATGGCAGCAGGTTATGCCATGCAGGTGGGACGCGTGTGAAATACAGACGTTCCACTGCCCTGCCACATTTCGTAAATCTGAAGTCAACAGCTCGGATGACCTTCCTTTGTTGTTGTGACTGGAGGGGAATTGCAGGAAGGATTCAGCTCGGAGATCTGCGTTTGATTCTGCGTTCAGGGCGGCTTCCCACCGTCCGCTCCTTCCCCGATGCCCCGTGGGGCATGCGGTGGCAAGGCTGTGGGGCCGGGGCGGGGTGTGGGCAGGAGGTGGGGTTATATTTAGCCCCGCGTGCCACCAGGGGGGGAAACAGTAGCATGACCCTCGCTGGGCGTGTGCGTAACGACAACAGGCCTGGGCTGGCAGGCCGCCGGGGTGGAAACGGTCACTGTGCAGCTCAGTTCCTCCACGTTTTTAGTTTTCTTTTTTTCTACCCTGTCATTCCGACGAGAGGCAACGGTGCAAAGGAGACGGTCGTTTCGCCCATCCGCTGCGCCCGATTTGGGTTTTAATTATAGCCCTTCCCGGAAATCCTCAGGCTGCCTTTCCGCCGTGTCCCACAGTGGGATCTACACCTCAGCGGCAATTTGCTGATAACACAGAGGTGGGGGAAGAAGGTCTCAGAGAAGGTGGAAGCAGACTGGAGTGGGCACGCTCACCCCCCCCCCCAACACACACACACCCTCCACACCAAACAATGGAGGGAGTGAACTTCAGATCCGATGACACATGTTCAGCTACAAACACCTCCCCTGGGGGCACTCCTTCAAAGGGACTTGCTGTATTTACCTGCTCTGGATGGTGCCCAGCCGTCCCTTAAAGTTCAAGAAGGGACGTGACCCATGCATGACCTCACTGGGGGCAGTGCGGAAAGGGGGCGGAGCCTGTTGTGGTTGGTGCACAGGGGTGTCCGTGGTGCCCTTCGCTCGGAGAATCTGCGAGCCACATCTCTGTAGCTTTCGAATCTCACGGCCAGTTCCGTCAGGGAACAACACAAACAATCACTCTGTCACGGGGGGGGGGGCACCTACAGGTCTCACCTGGAACACTTTGAGGTCTATATTTAAACTGTCCTCACATGTGGAGCATCACTTAAAAAGAAACAAAAAAGACCTGCAGTGAAAACAGCAATATTAGTGAGCAAATTCAGAGTTTGATTGAGCACTCCAGACCACGGACCTGATGAAATGAGGAAAAATCAGTGTTTTTCTAGCTCAAGATGAACCGTGCTGACCCTGTATGGGTGGGTAAACAATACCGGCTGTAAAAACACCAGCTATCAGCAGCTGGTCCAAGTCGAGAATGTAAACAGTGGCGGCCACAGCCGCCCTGGTCACTGACAGATGGGCCACGCACACGAGAATCCGTGCTCGGACACACGTGTGTGCGGCCGAGGTGGAAGGGGCTCGACGCAGCAGCACTGCTGCTCAGGCTGCCAGCATGTTGCCAAACCTCTTGTGAAAGTGCTGTGGCGTGTCACTTCCTGCTGAGTGCCGGCTTTTGGCTGGCCAGCATCGGTTCACTTCTGCTATGCATGGAGAAGCTGAGGCGTCCAGCAGAGAGCTGATTGGGCTCTGACGCATCCCATCAGATGCAACAGCCTGTGGTGATAACACACTGAACCTCAAAACCTGTGCTGTTACACACTGAAACACGGGACCTGTGCTGTTACACACTGAATCTTGGGACCTGTACTGCCATGTTTAATATCTTAACTGAAAAACATACATGACAGGAAATCCAAGGATTGTCTGGAAAATGGGCTTCTGTATGATGTTTTGTCTGGGTGACTTCCCGCTGTACTCTGACTGACCCCCCCCCCCACACTGTGTCAAGGTTTGGGGAATGGGCTTACTGGTGGTGGGGGGGCAGTATCAGGATATCCTTCCTAGCATGGCTGCTCTGTTTTCCAGTTAGAAAACACATGCAAACACAGACACATGTGATTTCATATATAAGTGAGATCTGATGCCAGCGTTTTTACACAGTCTGCACCACTCCTTTGTGCCTCACATTTTCTTCTTCCATGGGCAAAGGTAAAGCTTTGACACGCCTATACTATACTAGGCTTTGTTTCCCAAACTTTTCCGCTACCAACATACATACACTATATGGACAAAAGTACTGGGACACCAGGCCATTATAGAGACATGACCTTTTATGACATCCCATTGTAAATCAATACACATCAATATAATTATGTTGGTCCCCCCCCCTCTTCTTCTGGGAAAGTTTTCCACATGGTTTCAGAGTGTGTCTGTGGGAAGCTTTGCCCATTCGTCCTATAGAGCATCTGTGAGGTCAGGCACTGATGTCGGACGTGAAGGCCTGGTTCACAATCTCTATTCTAGTTCATCCGAAGGGTGTTTAATGGGGTTGAGGTCAGGGCTCTGTGTGGATCAGTCACCCGGCCATGTCTTTATGGACCTTGCTTTGTGCACTGGGACACAGTCATGCTGGAACAGAAAAGGACCTTCCCCAAACTGTTACCACAAAGTTGGAAGCCTAGAATTGTCCAAAATGTCTTGGTATGCTGAAGCATTAAGAGATTCTTTCACTGGAGCTAAGTGACCCAGCCCAGCCCCTGAAAAACACCACATACCATTATCCCTCCTCTGCCAAACTTTACAGTTGGCACAATGCTGTCAGGCAGGCATCTACCAAACCAAGACTTGTCCATCAGACTGGCAAACAGAAAAGCGTGACTCGTCACTCCAAAGAACATGTTTTCACTGCTCCAGAGTCCAGTGGTGACGTGCTTTACATCACTGCATCCGACGCTTGGTATTGGTGATGTGAGGTTTGTACACAGCTGCTTGGCCATGGAAGCCCATTCACTGAAGCTCTTGGTGCACAGTTTTTATACTGGGGTTAATGCCAGAGGAAGTTGGAAACCCTGCAGTTATTGAGTTCACACAGAGTTGGTGTCTTTTACGCAGTATGTGCCTCAGAACTCAGCTCAGTTACTTTATATGGTCTGTCACTTCGTGGCTGAGTTTCTGTTACTCCGCCTTGCAATAATTCCACTTGCAATTGACCATGGAATATCTAGCAGGAATGAAACTTCTCAAGCTGACTGCATCCCTTGAGAGAGCCACGCTTGAATTCACTGAGCTTTTCAGAACAGCTCATTTTTTCGCAAATGTTTGTAAACCTGACTTCATGGCTTGATTTTATACACCTGTGGCAATGGGTCTGAATGTAACACCTGAATTCAACGATTAAGAGGTGTCACAATTCTTTGGTCCATATAGTGTAGTTGGAAGCATTCAGTTGCATGGTTCCAACTATGTAAGTTGCTAACGTAGTTAACAACTGTGTTTTTGGAAAACGCACTCCTGTTTGGGTAAAGGTTTTTCCCCCCGCTGTGTGTAACAGAGATACAATCAGGTTTTTAAAGAAACAGCACTCAATTCCTCAAGAACATACCTAGAAGGATAAAATATGATTCATGCAACACAATTGCGTAGCGCCCCCAGAGATCCGTCGACAGCTGTTTGCATTTGTGCTACAGCGCAGAGTGTGCTTCACTCCATTTATTAAGATCGTGTGTTGCCACCATGTGGTCATATTCTGTATTACAACATTAAGCTATAACATTCTCATGTATTTATTTAACACATTCAATATCAGTTGCCGTTTAGATGTTACCAGGGCTTAATTTGTGTTAATTTGGACCTCTGGCTCATTCTGCGCTTCGCCACCTCAAACAATTCACCCAGTACAATTAAACATAAAGGTGGAGTCAAACTTTGGAATAAATACAAACTGAAATAACTAAATGTATATTTACAAAATCGGTTGTGTTGTATGGTTTTTCGAAAAACATACATACGTTTGAATTAATATGTTTCGCTTATCTGACTTGATTGGAATAGAAAAAACCGGACTACGCACGCGCAGAAAACTCTACTCTTTGCCCACTAAAATAGATGAGATTGCGTTCTGGACTACGACACTCACCTAATGAGGTAAGTCGTTCTTACAGTTTAATGTAACTAAAAGGTGTCGATACAAAGTATTACAATGTTACGCGTTTAAGTAATCAGACTTAATTGGGCATTCTCGTTGTTGTTGTGTGACGTCATTCAAAGTCAGCATGCTCTAGCTCAGTGTTATTCAAATCATGTTCCACGAGGTCCAAGCCCTGCTGGTTTTCCAGCCTTCCTTTACGGACAGTCAGCCTCTGACCAATCAGAATCAGTAATTATTAAACTAACTATCTGGGAGAACTGAAAACAAGGCCTGTATTTGGAATCGAGGGCAGATTTGAAGAACCCTGCTCTATCTTCTCCTATACCACAGGTGTCAGACTCCAGTCCTGGAGGGCCGGAGTCCTGCACATTTTTGGGTTTCCCCTCGTTTAACACACCTGATTCAACTTCTTGTGCTAATTACCACATAGCTGTTGAGCTGAATCATTTGTGGTGGAACTAGGAAAGAAAAAAGCTACACAGGGCTGCGGCCCCCCAGGACTGCAGTTTGACACCCCTGTCCTATACGGTGGTCACAGTTGGTCTCTGATATTTATGAGCTCCGACACCTCAGAGTCTACATATCAAGCACTGGATATTACTACTATAATTCATCATTACAAAACCAGACGTTTTCCATTCCACAAATGTTCAACACGTCTTCTGGCATGTCCATACGTGTCTACATTCTATATGGCACCATGTGATATTCTGTGGCCTGGGTCCAAGGGGCGGCGAATCAGCACCCCCTTGCCGATTTAATGTTTCATCTGGGCTCAGGGAGATGCGCTAAAAACATGACCCCCCCATTTCCGAGGGCTTTTAATGCCAAAAACATGTACAAACAGCCTGGAGACCAAAAGGTACTTTACCAGCAGCCCAGAGAGCAAAATGAAGACTAGCTCTCGATATTAATTATCTATCCATTTTCTATACCCACTTCTCCTGTGTTGGGTCACGTGGGTCCAGAGCCTATCCTGCACACTATGGGCATCAGGCATGGAATAACCCTGGACAGGGTGCCAACCCATCGCAGGGCACCCTCATACACCATTCACCTGCACATGCACACCCACGGGCAGTCTGGTCATTCCAGTTTACCTCTACATGTCTTTGGACTGTGGATGGAAACCGGAGTACCTGAAGGAAACCCCACAACAACATGGGGAGAACTTGCAAACTCCACACACATGGAATCCTAATGGAGACTCAAACCCTGGTCCCAAAGCTGTGCTAAGCACCGTGCCACTACAGCAGTAGCTATTTTAATGATAACTTTTATAGCTGCTAAGCAGTGCATTATTATTACTACTATTATTATTATTATTAAGAATAATAACCAGCTTAACCAATTAATAAAAGCAGAGGACAACAGTGACAGTTGGAAACAGAAACAATTAACACAGAAACTAGGAAACAAACCACACACTAGGGATACAACCCAAGGATAAAGCAGGACCAGAACAGAAGCAGGGCAAACCTAGGACAAGATGGGGAAAAAAACAAATAGAAAATAAACACTGGGGAACAGAAAAACAAATATCGCCTAGCAGATGGGGTTGGCCTCATACCCATAACCAAGGGGTTTATATTCTCAAAGTCACATACTCAACCCATTGAGTTATGCAGCGGTCCAGAGGAAACAAAAAAGTTCTGGGGCTGAAAGACTAGAAACAGGGAGGAGAACAGGCTGGCCAGCGACACCTGCTGGCCAAATGGAGAGGAGACATGAAGGGTAGGGTCAGATGACTGCTGACCCTGACATTGTTATTATTATAATTATAATTATAATTATAATTATTATTATCAATGTTATTAATATCGAAGTCTTGCATTAATGGTGACCAAAGACCCTTTGCAGACATCCCTGTGTGTGCGTATGGGCACAGCGGACTACAGCATAATCCTGTTACTGCAGCTTCAGTCACCGTCCGCAGGCCGCATTGCACAAGCCAGGAGATGCTCAGGCAGAATCCCCCCCTCACCACCACCACCAAAGCACGATTCCGAGAGTGGGCCCCTCAAATGAGTTCCTCCCCGATACGCTGGTACTCTAAGTAATAAATCAATCAGACATAATTGACTTTGAAGACCCCTTCAAGCATGCTGCTGTTCGCTAATGGATCCACGATATTTCTGATATCTCAGCCATCATCGCCCCCACCCCCACCCCAAAAAAAGGCTTTTTAGTAGATTCTTAATCATAATACCTTTGAATCTTCACCCCGATCCTCATTAACTGCAGAACGGCTATACTTTTGGATATCAGCTACCCCTGCTAATGAATCTCCACGCAGCTCCTGGTTCAGGAAGTGCCGAGGTGAATATCCTTCACCTCCCATCTGTCACAGCCCTATGAAGGCCTGGTCCCTTCCTGCGGCTCCCTGCACCCGATTTCCTGCAGCAGCACAGCTACATGATGTCATGGTGTAACGGTGAATGATAATGGTGGTTAGCGCAAGCGCTGACCGGTTAGCGATGCGCTCATAAGCTTCAAGGTCGAGGGGGGTGGAGGGCTGGGGGGGATTTCGGTCCGGCCTTTTCCCTGAGTTCGCATGTTCTCTGGGAAAAGCACTGAAAACACACATTGTATTATGCGTGCATGTGTGTGTGTATATGTGGGTCAGATATACACTACATTGTGAGGACCATATGTCCCCACAATGTGATATAAACCTGTGTATTTTGACCTTGGGGGGGAGGGGCATTTTTTCAGTCCTCACAAGGGAAAATTCAATTTTATAATAATCTGCAACTGCATTCAAAAAAATGAAAAAAGCCAAAAGACTTGCTTGGTTACTTATCGTTACAGTTAGGGCTGGATGGGGGTTAAGGCTATCATTGCTGGGATTAGGGTTATTCCCGGAGGATTGAAAGGGAATGGAGAGTCCCCACAAAGATATGACTACAGATCTGTGTGTGTTTTACATCCTGCTATGACATGGGAGCTTTGAAGGAGTGACATCCACCCCCCCTCCCAGGTAATAGGCTGTAGCTGAAAATGGTGGATGAATTTCTCCTCATTCATATTGTTAGTTATGGGGGGGGGGGGACTTGGAGAGTATTTTCTATATTTTTTTGCTATGCTATAAAACTATTTTATATCCACTTATCACTGCCAGTCCAGGTTAAATTGAAAATTACTTCTTAATGCCTGGATTACATATTCTACATTCGTATTGATTCAAGATGCTGATTTAAAGTAATCTCATCACCAGAGGGAGACAGAGATAAATATTTCACAAAGTAAAGCTAATCTTTCTCAATGGCTAAGTCTTGCTCAATGAATGGCCTTTAAGCACAAACTGAAGCACGCACACTGCTATCTTAACGCATGAAACTGATCTTCCAGACCATGCGACATCCTCCTCTTCTCATTCTCAAGGGCACTGCAGTGTCCCTGGCCAATTATACGGATGCCGGTAGCAGAAAAACATTCGGATTTCAGATCGTTAAGAAAAGAAGATCGACTGCTTTGAAATATGGCTTCATTGAAATAAAATGTTATGTTGTCACCGACATAAGTAATGTTGCAGTTAGAATTTAGTTAGCATTATAAGATATTATTTGTCTTTATTGTTATTGTTATTATTCGTCTGTTATTATTATTGATGTTATTCGTTAATTGTTATTGCTATATGTCTTTATTGTTGTAATTATTGTTGTTCTTTGTGCTGTTGTTACGCCGACAGCCCTGACCGGCATAAATTGTTGGAAGATGTAGGATGATGATGATCGTTGTTAATTTTATTTCATGGTTATATAATTCAATATGGCTCTTAGCAGTCCTGCTTTCGTGCCTGTGACTGGCCAGGTGGATGTACAGTATGTACTCAGGAGGTGCACAAGTAGACTCTGCCCATCAAAAAATTATTCAAAACACTTGATAAAGACTCTGGGGTCTAGGGCTGATGAATCATTAATCCTATACACACGATTCAGGCGGGGAGGTGCCCACACTACCGCCAGAGTAATCACTCTGCCTTTCAAAATACTCCTTCTCTGAGGACCCTGTTTTTACACCCACACTACTCTTTTACAATTAAGGGAAATGTATTTGTCTTATTTTTTTCCCTTTGTTCCGTTGTCCTATTTTTAGGTTCTAAAGTGTCTTTTTTCAGCTCGGGCATCAGTGACAGCCCTCAGCCCTCTTCACCAAAAGCGGACTGAGTTTCCTGTGCTACCTACGAGTCGTCAGCTATTCGTCATGCGGTGATTCACATGATTCCATGCGTCCTACATGGAGGAGCCCAGGCAGTTGTGGTGTATACCATGTATTTGTATAGGGCCCCTATTTGGCCCTCTATTGGCCAAAATCAGTCACTACTCTAAATATTAAATAAATGCCTTATTTAGGAGACATGGAAAAAGACACCTCTAAAGGGCACCCCAGGAAAAACAAACCCACCACTGAGCACAGGTAACAGGACGACCGACACGGGGAATTAAATGGGAGGGGTGGGGCGCTCTGTAGTGCAAATGCAGCAGTCCATTTGGCATCCACACTGACGCTGCATAATTATATAAGCCCCCCCAAAATAATTCTAACTACTTGCCCAGAGTGTCAGCTGAGAACACAGCATGCCAGAACCAGTCCTGAGCAGACGAAAAAAACAACTCGTTAGCAAATGACACTCATCACCCCTGCATCCAGATCTGGGCACTGAGATCGATTTGTACTGTCTGAGCTGATGAGGGTGGACTATCTCCCAGAATGTTTTTTTAATCTGTTTAATCTGCTGTTTTATTGGTTGTTAAATTACTGGTCTCTCTCCCAGAAAACAAAGAGAAGCCTTGTGGTCACTGTTTGCCTGCCAGCGAGGTTGTTCTGCCTCATTAAATGCAGAGTACCTTTTATTTGCCAACTATGTCCACAAATGAAATGCGCGATCTAGCAAGCTTGGAATCCAATTTAAGGCCAGGTAAGCTCCGTAAAGCATCAGGTCACTGCATAGCGAGGCTTCCCCACATTGCTAAAACCCCCCTGGTGTTGCAGGGAACTAAAGCAGGCCAATCAGGGTGTTGGCTGTTCCAGACTAATGGTAAAGTGGTTGGGTTCAGCAAAGAAACGCAAACTTTTCTTGATTCTCCACGGAGCAGGCATGCTGGCCACTGCTGTACCAGTCAGACATTTAGATACCAACCATCCACCTTCTATAACCGCTTGTCCTATTCAGGGTAGTAACGAGGAAACAGATGGAGTGCTGTGACAGGTGACCTGGCCCCCGCAATCCCCCCACCAAAGAGCTGGTTTGGGATGAGTTGGATCAAAGAGTAAGAGCAAGTTAGCCAACTTGTGCCCAGGACTTATGGAAACTCCTTCAGGGCTGCTGGAGAAGCATTCCAGGTGGCTACATCTAGAAACTGGCTGCAAGAATGGCAAGAGTCTGCAATGCTGTCATGGAAGTGAAAGGGGACAATTTGGAAAAGTGTAAATTTGAGAACATTTTGAGATGTTGAACTTCTCTTGGTTGTTTCAATATCTGATATGTGTTACTTTGTTGCCTCAACCTTTGTCCTATATGGTTTGCATAGCTAAAACTGTAACGTGCATTAAAAGCAGATGTGTCCAGACTTTCCACTACTGTACCTTTTTTCTACGGTTGAACGGTAGAAGAGCAGAGAGACATCTCCAGCACTGGCTCTTCTCCTATCATGGCTGGAAGTGCATATTTGATCGTGCCGTCCTCTTTACCCCGCCCCCCACGCCGGATATGATGGCAATGGGGTCAGTGCCAGTCCACTCAATGGGCCTTTGTGGGTGCTGTGCTCGCCCATCTCCTGCCCACTGCCCGGACAGCCCATTCAGGAGGTCACATGAGCCTCCCCCGCTCTGGTGGCTCACAAAGTCCCCCTGTGACGAGCACCGCATTAGTATGCAGCTTCTGCTGAGTGCTGTCCTGCCAAAGAGCGACAAGAAGACCCACGACTGACATACAGTAGCGTTTCTTTGGGGGCCGGAGCAAGCCAGCAGAGCGAATAACACACCACAGATGATGTCCAACTCTTAGTACAAATGTTTCCACCCAACCCTCGTCAACCTGCCCATAGACAGACAGAGATTTCATGTCAAGACTCCTCTGTGTCTGATACAAAATGTTTTGACAGACATCAAACTAGCCCTATGTACGTGATGTTTTAAAATGTTCATGGTGACAACTGAATTTTGCTCAAAATGATGTTGACTCCTGCATAAATTCAAAAGAATTTCTCTGGTTCATCTTGGTTACAAATCGTAGATGACGTTTATAGATATTTAGTTAGATCACCTTGTTTTTTTTAGCAAGGGGTCAGACAGAGGTTTAACATTACCGCAGGTCTGAAACATCTCACTTAACATTTCTTAAGTTGAACCAGATGTTGAGCAAGCAGAAATAAGGGCGTATCTAGATTTGCACGCAGCAAATATCCGTATTGCTAATTTGATTTGCTAATAAATTATCGAGAAAAATAAACAGACGACGTAACGGACCGGGTTAGGTGTCTCTTGATGCCGGCTGCTGCCACAAGCCCACCCCTCTCACGCCCCCCTTCCTGGGGTCGCTGTCTGCGCCGGACCGGTTGGGAGGGGGGACCGCGTCGTGTGCTACGTGCAAAAATTGTGCAAAAAAAAGGCGATCGGAGGCGGTGGAGGGACCCGATAGAGCCGTGCAAAGGCGAAAGGAGGCGCTACGACTCGATGCCTTTCGAAGAAGAGGCGTTTCTGCATTTATACACCAATGAAGCGGGCCGAGCTATTTAATTCATCCATGCAGAGGACAGCACCCGCATACCGTGCGTACTTGCGTTTAGGTCGCATCTCTGCAGTCTAGTTGGATGGACTATATACTTTACGCTTAAAATAATACATGTAATCACACTGAACTGATACGTGTGACGATCGGGGGATTATAACTGGAGCCTGGATACCGCGGTAAGTTTGTTTTTATATACATATTTCTTAATTTTCATGTGACTGCAAACCCTGGGGTGGGAAAATGTGACTTTCGTTTTGTTTGACAACTTGGATTAGCGTTCACGGTTATCTGTAAATGCTCTTACAGTCAGTGCACTGAGTCATCTGGGTGAAACGTCCATGTAAGACATTGCATTACGTCCGATACGGGTGAAATGCCCAGTGGAAGCGGCACTGTGTCCGATCCGGCCTTCCCGCCGGCCGCCGAGGACAGAGACCCGCATGTCGCCGCATGAACCCCGACTTTAAGCGACACCCTAAAGCGCCTGCATATCTGTCTGCTGTGGCTGTTTCCATTCAAGTCATATATATATATATATATATATATATAAACTTTATAGCTGCGTTGGTCATATATAGATTGCAAAATGAATTGATTCTAAAATAATGCACGGTTCGGTTGTATCCTTGAAACCTAAAGCTTCAGAGAAGATCCGCTCAGCACAGCGCAACGGAAAAAAACGCATGCACGTTTATGGATAAAACATAATAGCCTTATGTTAATCATAAAAACAGTAGTAATGACGATTTGCGTGGAAGCTTCTGGATCAGGGCGCTATTTAAAGCGGGTGCTGTGTATCCGCCATGCGAACACCCTCGACCCTCGTACGTTATGCTCTGTATTAGATGCGATGTATTTTTCTTCGCTGAGGTCATGTTTTTTAACGGCGTTATTTAGTGTTGGGCTGAGCTATGAATTAACTGTTTAGTGGCTGGTTTATTAGATGTACTATCAGCGCCGTTTTTGCGGTCCCATCGCGGGTTCCTTATTTGGGTTCATGACGCTCCGTCACCACCATGGGTGTGAAACGGCAACGTTCCGTCTCGCGTATCTTAAAATTTTAATAAATGCTAAGAAGCACGCCATGATACCGGAATGATAACATGACAGTCCACGGGTTTATTGCTTGTTTGTCTTTGAAATGTACTAAGAATAAAATGCAAAATGATCGTTCGGAAGATGCATTTCAACTACATTCTGGTCTATTATACGCATTGTGGCATGTTTTTTTTTTTTTTACCGCTGCAGATAATCAATACCATTGGAAGCCGAGGCTGCCATGAAAGTACCAAAATATTTACACACAGCTTTCACGGAAATGCCTTCTGAACATGCAGTACCTCTGCGCTAACGCTTTCCTTTACCACCTTTGCGTGCATCAGATGGGATCGCTAGCTGCTCACACCCTGACCCTGATATCTATTAAGGCCTCCACGTGTTTCCAATTTAACATTCCCTGCTGGTCAGAAGGTCCTTAATTCTCCAGGCTCCCGGAGTTTAGACATGTTCCAGACCTGAGGGATACTTTAACAGGAAAGGGGAGGGGAGGGGGAATGTCAAGGTGGAAGCACGGTGGGAGATTTTACACTGCTTTACTTAAATACTGTCAGCGCAGTGCGTCTGGTGTATGAATCCACGTCGCCTTCAGCTGTCTTGGGTCATTACCTTTTTAGCATGTATTCAAATCCTATCCTGGGATCAGGTCTGACTCGAGCTTGTCACCATTAAGCAACTGATGGTTGCGGTTCTGACAGGATCAGGCCGGGACCCCCAGCTCTTAAACTAGCACATTCAAAGTCTGCTTTGCTCCAGCAAGGCTGTAGTACTGGTCAAGCACTGGTGGACTTGGCTGCTTTGGGTATGATCAATCCAGTTTTGTTTAGGGCTGAGTAAATTTATCTGGACCTTGTAGTGGCGCCGATCTGGCCCCAGCCGTAAAAAGGCTTGTTTTTTAGCTAATATTATGAATATGGTCAATTTGGATCTTCCCCTTGGTTTTCCGTCCACCCATCCATCTGGTCAGTATCCCAGCAAGGTCATCGGACTGTCCCCAGGAGAGTAAGGCACATGACAGAGCCAGACCCTGGATGGGATGCCAGTCCCTCGCACTAAAAGTGTGTGTGAGATCCCAGCTAATTCCTCCCTAAGCAAAGCAGGCAGCCACCTCACACATGTCGGGGGGGGGGGTTGAACTTTGTATAGGGAGGCGTGAGACAGCAGTCCTCCCCCCAACTAGGTGATGCTGTGAACCACAAACAGGAAACCACTACCTGCCTGTAACACTCCCAGGTCCTCACTTATGCACTGCTTTTATGTTTAATTTATTGTTTGCTCTCACTGAAAATAGGAAGTGAGGTGGCTGTAAAACCTAAGAATAAAGCTACTTTAATTGCCTTGGGAACGATGACAGAAGGCCTTATCGCGGCTCTTGGCACACGGCGTTTATTTGCCCCGAGCAAACACCGCGGTCGGACGGAGCTCAGAAGCATTCGTTTCACCCACGGACGGTTTTCACTTTTGATTCACCTCGTGTTTTCTGTCTGCCGCAGGAGAGCTGGCCAGGCTCTGCATTCGTTCGATCGATTTGCGTTCAGATTTTGTTTTTAAAAAGCTCTGTGTCTCTTCCCTGTGTGCCAAAGTGCAGCTGCCGGTAAGCGGTGAAGAACTCAGGTTAGCTGGAGTCGCACATATGCAAGCGCTGCACTTTCCGAGGCGGCACTCCGACCTCGCCGGTGCCCCCGTGCTCGTCTGCGGTCATTTATACGCCCCCGTTTCTTGATGAGGAACCCTGGTGCTGTCCGCGATGTGGAAGAGGGTCAGACGGATGGCAGATACAAGGAACCATGTCCGAACACGCGTGTAAATGTCCCTGGCTGGCGTGTGATGTTCCGTGTTTGGGTGCACTGCCTGTGTGTCTGGTATGCTAATAGAGTGACAAGCATTACTCAACTTATCGCTGTCATTCTGTGAGTTTTACAAGCTACCTCACAGTTAGTTAGAAACAGCCCACCCACACACACACACACCCCCCCCCTTCCTGATCAGCCCATTAAATAAACTTTGCAGCAGATACCTGGCTATGGCAGTTTATTGGGGCAGTGCCAGGCGTGTGTTGGGGGCGTGGTCATGGTGGCCAAGTGCCAGGGGCAACAGCACAGGTGTGTCAGTGAGTACACCCATCTGTTCCAGTGATGAGAGTGCCCTCTGTCTAACAGCCTGCGCCGAATCCGGCCTGCTCCGGATCTACACACCACATCAGGGCCTGGCTCATGGAGGGGGGGGCGCGGGGGGTGGGGGGCGAGGCTACAGGGAACGGAGACAGCTGCACCTGTCATCTTGCTCCAATCCATGGATGAGAAGGAGAGGAGAGCGGAAAGCGGGAGAGGAGGAATGACGTGAGTAGAAATGGGAAACGCGCTGAGTCGACCTGGGGGGTCTTTTTTGGGGGAGGAACAGCCGCTTAGCTACCATTGAAAGACAGAAGCACCAGCCGTCCTTGGAGTGGGTCTTGCCCGAGTCCGGGGCCTGATTCCCGTTTCTGATCAGCCTCCAGCAAAGTGGATAAATGAACCGGCTTTGCTCCACAGTAAGGAGATGTTAATCCCGTCGGCCTCAGAGGGGACACGGCCCCCGCCTGGGAGTGTGACCCGCCTGGGAGTGTTAGGATGTGATGCTTCAAATAAATACATAAATAAGCATGGTTCAATTATATTATATGTAAGACATATAATCATGAGACATGACAGAAAAATGTAAACAAGCTAGTAAGAGAGGTTGTGAGTAAGAGAGGTTGTGAGTAAGAGAGGTGGAAGAGATGTGCAGTGGAGTCATGATGGGTGA
>JABFEA020000054.1:4329644-4341368 GCA_019775915.2 Cyphomyrus plagiostoma
CCACCCCACAGTGCCTGAGGGCCCCACGCCGGAATCGCCAACGGCAGACAACGATCCGCCCCCACCAGAGATTTTAACAACTGAGCTATTAAGTTCTCCCCAAATGGAGCTTGATGGGCCGAATGGCCACCTCTGGTTTGTAAATTTGTTATGTTCTACTTGAGGGCTGCTACTAGTCATGGCAACACCACTACTAATGCAAGATACAATGAATTGCTAAACCCTGGTCCCTCTTCAGGCACCACTTATGTAACACTGCTGATTCCTGCCTCAGAACCAACCTATTACACACTATACGTAGGGAGGGAATTTCCAGGGTAGCGTAAAGAGAAATACACCATCAGTTCACAGACCAAAGAATATTTACTAACAAAGGTGAGAATATTACCCCAGCAAATGTAAATGTAAATAATGAATTAACAATAACTCAAGAAAACTGGTGTTGAGATGGATAACCAAACAACTGAAATGAATAGCACAGTCCAAAGTGATGACCAAAAGTACACAGTTCCCAGTTACAGCATGCACGCACACACACACACACACACACACACAGTGCAAAACTGAGCTATGATCCACAGTATGGAAAATTCATAAGTAAAGCAAGTCAACCCACTCTGAACAGGTTAGGTGTGCAGTGTAAATGACCGTGGTAATATACTCTATGCAGAACTGAGCTATGATCAGCAGCATAGAAAATTTGTAAGTAAAGTCAGCAAACCCACTTTGCAGTATAACGCTCAGGACTGTTAATGTTAATGAAGAGGAAGAGAGAACAAAGAGAAGGAAAGCTAGACACAAGGCTACCCTGTTCAGAACAATGCTGTACAGAAAACTAATCAAACATGCATTAAGTAACATCATTTAACATTGCACAAGGCAAACATACACAATAAGTGTACCTTGTGAATTATGCTAATAACTGTGGGAAAATTATTTTTCAATTTTCTTGATGCCATCTCCTGGCCAAATGTAAGTATTGCAATTACCAGAAAAGATAATTTTATTTTTTTTTAATGGCAGAACTCAATCTTAGCCTACCAGATGGCAGCATAAAATGTGGAAAAAAATATTTCCCCATGGTCTAATCAAATAATTTTTAAGCAAAGACATATTTTCACACTGTACAATGAGATAATAAAACATACAAAATTTTAAAAAAATAAAAAATTCACACAAATTCATAAGATGACTGGTAGACTACAGTCACTCAGAGTCTCCACCCTCCATTACTGCTTTTGCTCTACAGGGTGTCGGGGAGCCTGCAATCTGTCCCAGGCGGCACAGGGCAGAAGGCAGGGCTCAGCATTGGTGGCATGCCAGTCCATCGCAGGTATCAGACAATTCAGGTCTCACAAGCCAGTAGAGCAAAGAGTGCTACAATATTTCAAAAGTCAACTTTTGAAATGGAAAAAGGATGTGAAAACAGTCCTTTATGGCCTTCATCAACAGATATAAGACATAAATCCTGGACTTGCAGCAATACTAGTCATGACTGCTTACTTCAAAGATAAGGAAGATGCCCTTTTTCTCTTAGCGGATGTAAATATTTCTTTATACTGTAGTTTTCTCATTTTTTCCATACGGATGTTGTTCTCTTTTCTAATAGTGCATTTATTTTGAGTTACAGGAGACTTCCACTCAAACAGATGCTGAGGCCCAGATTTCCTTGCCCAGCACTCCAAGGCTCATCATGCTTGGTAAGATTGCTTGCCTAGACAATACATAACACATGCTGACTTAAATGTTACTTCAGCTATGAAGCATATTTGTATAAAGTATTCACTGTGTTACTTTGATTTGAGTACTTAATACAGATATGTTATATGGGTGAAGTAACCCATACATCCCATACCAGTCTGACTGTGATGTCAGGGATAATGTTATGGCAAGTCATATTTATGAAAATGCTTGAAAATGTGCATGAAGAGTGACATAAAATTCTAATGTCTCTGTTAGTATTGCATGTCACCTGATTCTGCTTTTGATGTGAAATGAGGCTAAATGATGTGCAGCGTCAACATTTACATTCTTATAGCAAAGAAATGGATGTTTTCCATTGAGGGCAGAGTTGTCCTCCGAATGAGTGATCATTCAGATGTCACTTCTGCCCTGGCTGTCCAGTTTGGGTCATTCTATGTTTTCAACATTGAATATCCAGAAGAGGCAGCCACAACATTGGAATTAATCCAGAGGTAAGCACTTATTTTTTTGTACTGTTTACTAGGGTGCTTTTGTAGCCATGTACTCAACTAGTTAAATACTACTCAAAATCACTATTTCTTTTCGCTGGGATGCAATATCATTGCACAGCATTGATATCTTTGTTTTTGGGGCTGCTGATTAAATTTTAACCAATTTTGGTCAGTTCTTTTGAAGTAGTTTAATATTTAATCTCTTGACCATTGATGAGTATGATACCATAACAAAAGCTGTGGTGGTTAACTTAGTTGAATTTTTATCCGTATAGTAGTATTTGCTGGTTCATGTGGATGTGATACATACAAAGACTTTTGGTGCAGGTCTGGTCTGTTAACTCCTAGCTCCAAAATTTAATGAAATAGATACAAACCAGAAAACAATCTAATTTAGAGAAATGATACAAAGCTGAAAAGGGTTTCGTTTTATTTTCAATTTAAACATTGTTTTCATCCTCCTGGCTTCCAAAATAGAACTAGTATGTGCACTAGCACTGCCAATGTATATTGGTTATGCACTACTAGCATGGGATGTATAGTAAAATCAGAGAAACTGATAATTTTGCAATGGTCTCGTAATTTTGTACAAAGTGTATAGACACCATTCTATGTATTAGAAAACTATCACTCAAAACAATGGTTCGCTAATGAAAAGTAATTATGTCTTACATTTTCAGATTTTTTTTGTCAGGATAAATCCAGAGCAGAATAAGTGGGCTTCCAAGGTCCAGGTGAGCAGAAGGATTGGCAAGATGGTCCAGCGAAAGAATGAGTCCTTGAACCCACATGTGACATCTTTTATCAGGGACTTCATTTAGTATGACTGGCAGAACAATTAATGCCAGGTGAGTTTTATCAATAGTAGAATCATTTACATCCAAATCAGGTGAACGGTGTAGGAATTACAAAAGTCTGCATATGTCAAAATAAAAACTACATATCCCATCAACCTCAAAACTACATATCCCATCAACCACAGAGATCATTATTTATGAGCATGCGTAGACCACTCTCCAGACACTTACCCATCACGTTGCAAAGTTCGGTCCAATCGGGTCTTACTTTTCCAGCTGAGGCTTTTGAATTAGATTGAAATAAAATGGCGACCGCGGAACCGGTGAGTGTGTGTAGTGCTGTGGAACACTTGTCACTATGGTCCGTTTACAGTTTATTTCTGGCCCGTCGGTCGTATTTTTAGGGGTGTATGGATTGGGGGTATCGCGTGTTTTCTCGAGTTTTGCGGTAATTTGGCTTCTGGCAGCGCAAGACATCGGGAATGTTTTTGGAGGTGCGGCGATTTCCTTCGTTATGGGAAGGAGCCCCAGACATGAGTCAGACATCGCTGTCATGGCTGGTGACCGAGCCCGCGGACGGGAGCAGTAACACTTGTAATAATGGTGGTGTAACACTTTAGTAACACTGGTAGTAACAGTATCGGCGTTGGCACTTCTCGACCACGCGGTACTAGCTGTCAGCGCTGCGTGCTTTCAAGTTCAGCTGTCATGTTTAATGATTGATGACCAAGTGTCAGCGCTTGATACTAAGTGGAGACACGTCGTTTTCGTTTATTTGCTTTAATGCTCTGGTGGAATTAGTGGCTTTAACCGCCGGCAACTTGATGTTGTAAGAACCGCTGCACTTTCAGCACATGGGACGGTAATGGGGATCGCATTAACATTAATTTGAACACTGTTAACCAACTTTGACTTAAAACTCACGATCGTTAATCTACTTCTCATTTCCAAAATGTACCAGCTCAATACTGTAAAGCTCATTTTATACTAGTACATCGCCAAAATACGTGCTTTTTGGTGGTATCAGGAAATAAATAAGCCTCTCTGCATCTTCATACAGAATAACATCAGAAAAGTTTAAACCTTAGTTTTTTCCAAGTGATGTGTGAGTAAGAAATAGTGATATACTGCCTTGTTTGTTCTTCAATATAATCAGGCCACAAGCAATAGTTTTAATTATGCACCAGACTGTTTAGAGAAAATGAACTCTGTTGTATCTTGCATAAATGGGAGACATGCTTTCACAGGGAGCAGAGGTGAGTACACTTTTCAAGAAGCATCATTTACAAGCTGCCTGAACCTTCTTCTTTAATTCATTTGATTAAGGAGAGTGCAATAAACTCATCCCTTATTATTAGTCAGCTCTGGTTAGCTACCTCCTGGCCTCAGTTTGAGGGCTGAGATTATCACCTAATATCTTCTGGTCTTTTACAACTTGTATTCTTCCCACTCATTGAACCACAGGTTCTGAAGAGTGTTTTTAAAATATACATGGCAGGTCTTTTTAGGTGCCTCCCATGAATTGATAGTCACTGGAGAACCAAGGCTTTGAAGTGTACAGTGCGTTGTAGTGCACTGTCCAGTGTCTGGCTGATATTTACGAACAAAGGAGTGATCTGTGGGTTTAGTAGCTTTTTGGTAGTGCACAATAAGCCCATCCACTGCAGCTTGAAGTCTCGTTTTTCCTGTTGCAGTGAAGACCCCAGTGAAGTTGTGTTGGAGTATTAATAACAGTGCCCTTTATACGTTTCTGTAAGAAGAATCATAATCATAACATCTTTTGAAATTGTTCTTCCCAGGAAACTGCTTCAAACATCCAAAGTCCTGGAGAAGAAAAGGTTGAAGAGACAAATCAAGAGGTTTTAAGTCCAGAACCCTACATTAAACATCCATTACAGAACAGGTGATGTACAAAATCTTATCAGTCTTATTTGTCAAAATATAGAAGATCTTTAATATTCATTCATATATCTGCATCGGCTTCTGGCTCTGTGCTGACTTCTCTTCATGTTAATGGAGGTTTTTTTTAATTCAGACATGACTGGATGCATGTCACATGAATTTACAGCTAGCTAATATGATAAAGGGGTTAATTATATTGTTTTATACATATTTATTCCAGTAGTTCATACCCTTTTTTGACATTTATTAACCACATGTGCACTTTGTGTATATCAACCGAATTGTATGTGTCCATTGCCTGGTCTCGTTTTAACTGTGTATCTGCAGTGTATATGAGAGCCAGTGACAACTGGTGACAAATTCCCTGCATGTATGAACATACTCAGCCTATAAACCTGACTCTGATCCTGAATTATTCCAGTGTAATATTTTGATCTTTTGGTGCAGTGTTCTATGGATTTTTGTGTTTTATTTTTTACATAATTCTTAAATGTGCAATACATTGTTTTTTTTACTACTTTATATTCAGTGTATGACTAGACATGAAATGATTGTTATATATCTTTTCTCTTTTACAGGTGGTCTCTTTGGTTTTTCAAAAATGACAAAAGCAAAACATGGCAAGCCAACCAGCGTCTAATCTCGAAATTTGACACTGTTGAAGATTTTTGGGCGTAAGAAGCTTCATTTTTTTTATTTTTTATTTTTTAATTATTGCTCGGATTTTAGAGCTTGTGTATTTTCCTGTCAGTTCCACTTTAAATGCTCGATTTGCTTCCAGGTGCCGCCTGTTGTATATTGTACTCTAAATACATTTTAAGGAATATTTTGCTTATCATCAAGTGTTATCATATACATTTTAAAGTCACATGGTGCAACACTTCCCGTGGTTAGATCCCATGATTATGTGGAAGGCTATTGATGGTGGAATGTTCACTAGGAATTAACTGGTAAGACGAAAGCCAGCACACAAAATAAACTAAAGTTCAAATGGGAATTGTGAAGTAACTGAATCACAGAATTAGATTAACTTTGTAACTAAATTGCCATGTCAGTTGAAAACATAGTACTCATTGTTTATGCTTTGAATTTGAGTTACATATGAACCAGGTCATACTTATGTTAATGCATCTCTTTGTATGTGTTTTTTTCTTTTTTGGGGGGGGGGGGTATAGGCTTTATAATCACATTCAACTTTCAAGCAACCTGATGTCTGGTTGTGACTACTCCCTTTTTAAGGTAGGGATGCTGTTTGTTTCTGTGCATATTCATTTTTAATACTCATGTTTAATGTCATCAGGTCAAAGTGACTCTTTCGCTCTGAGCTTTAGGATTCCTTCTCTTCAATTTTCATGCAGTCCTATTTCTGAGTCACTCCTAAGGATATCCCATACAGTATGGAGGTGTGGTTGAAACTGGCTAGGAGCTTGGGTGGAACCACATAATTGTCTCCTGTCCTTCAGCTAATGCAAGTCAAGGTGTCTTTCGGTTTCAAGGAATAGGGTTATGGTTGAAATGGGCTAGAAGCTTTGATGGAACCACATCATTGCCTTTTACCCCTCAGCTACGCACCCCAACTGATGTTCATGTCTGGACTTAAAGAGAACATTTAAGGTTTAGTAGCATTTAAGGTTTGGCATGTCGAGGTTGTTTTGAGTTTCAGGGCAATGTGGCTCGAAGTACGTGCTACTATAACAGACTTTAAGCCTTTTGCAGATCATGCATTTTAATGCAGGTATTATTGTATTTGACTCTGATGAATAGGCATATGAACCTTTTATAGTATGTAGCTGACACCTTGAGTACATAAGAGGAACAGTTTGATGCATTAGTTGGTCCAGTGTAATAGTCATTGATTAGGAAATATTTTGTGGTTAGGTTTTGCAGTGCCCAGAACTAATGTACTATCCAGTCGTAAGTTCAATAAATTCCACCTAAACACATCATCTTTGTGTTGAGCTTTCCTTGCTCATTTCTTAATTACCTTAGACATTTGACAGCCACCGAGTCATACAAGAATGATTCCATGATTTATACATGATATGTATTGTGATAACCTCCTCTGTGCTCCTGGGGAAATGTTTTTTGGCGCCAGTGGGTAGCTGTACATGGATGCTATGACAGTAAAACCCATTTGATGTTTCATGTATATATGGTTTTTCTTTTACATTATTTCCTCGGAGTAGTGAATTATATTAATTCTTCTAACTAGTTAACCATAAATTTTGGAATTCTCAAATGACTACCAGTGTAACCCAAAGCTCCGAAGCTTAAACAACCAATCAACAATCACCCACACCTTTTGCACAAGCCCTGGTTTCTCTCTGGCTGTTTGTAATCAGAAGAAGCCCTGTTGGTTCGATGGTCATTTCAAATCTCTGAACGAGGAGTCCTGGGGCCTGTGGAGACGGCATGGTGATTAGGTGGTAAATCTCATCTGACCTCCTGTCGTTCCACAGGACGGCATCGAGCCCATGTGGGAGGACGACAGGAACAAGCGAGGGGGCAGGTGGCTGGTCACCCTCAGCAAGCAGCAGCGTCGCTCGGACCTCGACCGCTTCTGGCTGGAAACCGTGAGTGTTTAGCCCCAAAGCAGCAGGGGACAGACTGCTAAGGAGACTGTACCTTTCCTCTTATGACACAATTTGGTGGCGTTCTTTCTCTGCTGGAATATCCAGCATGAATACTAAGAGGGTATTTAGATGATAGTATATGTAAATGTTGACAATAATAATTATAAGAAGTTGCCCCCCTCGGGACTCTTGCTTTGTCCTCTGTCCGAGAGAATGGACCTGATGATGATGATGATGGTGATGGTCTTCCTAGCTGCTGTGCCTCATAGGTGAAGCATTTGATGACTACAGCGATGAGGTATGCGGAGCAGTTGTCAGTGTTCGAACCAAAGGAGACAAAATTGCCGTCTGGACATCCGACTATGAGAACAAGGAAGCCATAACACACATAGGGTCAGTCATGATTTGAGGGGCTCACTGCTGAGGTGGGGAAATTTGCTTTGTTTGCATGGTTGCTTGGTGGATGAATCAGAAAATCACATCATAGTCTTTCAGGCTACCAAACCTCCAAATCTGGTAGCATCTTTTGTCCGTTCCTCCATCCATCCAGTTAAAGGTACTTACTATGTTCTTTTTGGTCTTTTTTGCCACAGGAGGGTATATAAAGAGCGGCTTGGAGTTCCCCAGAAGATGTCTATTGGATACCAGTCTCATGCTGACACGGCAACCAAGAGTGGATCCACCACCAAAAACAAATTTGTCATCTGAGTACTCTCAGGGCTTCTGCTTTAACTGCCCTCCTCCTTCATCGGCGCATTTTCCATGCTGAGGAGACTGCGGCCAGGGTTCTGAACCCAAATAAACCAAAGCTTGTCAAATGCAGAGTGGACTGCTTTTACCTGTCGAAAGTCATGCCTTCCACAATCCGCGCGCCCATGATCCCTCTTCTTTTCTTTGCCAACGGAAGAAAAGCAACATTTCATGGCTACTGCGCTTGGGTTTCCTGTACATTAACCTCAAATGATGGGGGAGATGAAATGCATTAAACTTATAACCGTATTCTCACAAAGATCTCTGCTGATAAGTTACACTGCAAATAAAAAGCTTCTTTCCTGGAGCTTTAACTTTTTTGTGCTCCCCTCTGATTCTGTACAGCAGTGTTTTTGCTGTAATCTTTAACTTGCATGCGCCTTTTTAATTTATTTAAAATTTTAATTTGTTACTTTTCACTTTTTTTTTCCCCTTCCAGGCCCATGTACTTAAGTAATCAGCTTAACATGATTACTGGCTCCATTTTCTTTTATATTAATGTAATATAAATTTTTCCTCAATTTAACACTCATTTCAGTTTAATGATAATGAAATATTGTGAATCTCTTTTGTAATCCTTTTCTACATTCCTTGCTAAAAATATAGTTTGACATATATTCAGTTGAGTATGTTATTTCTTTGTTTGGATGCCTCTTTTGGACAACAGCCCCACTTGTGTTAAATCAAAGTCTGTAAATAAATGTGTACAGTGAATTGTCTTTACTGTGAGTCTCTGCGTGCTTTCAGAAGCATTGCATTCTGTGGACTAACTGAATGCACTTTCTTCAGTATGTACGTATTATAGACAGAGTCATTTTAGAAATGTTACTGACCAAGTATAATTACATAGTGGCTCTTTGAGTGGCACTGTTGCAAGTGAAGGGTAGGGGGTTTGAATCCTGCCTCTGCTTGTTCTGCCTGTTTTACACATATTTTCACTGATTTCCTTCTGGATTTAAAGACGATTCACTAGGGTCATTGACTTCCCTAAATTGTTGTACGTGTGTGTGTTTTGGAATCCCATCCAGGGTGTACTGCCTGGAATAGATTCCAGCCCCCCCACCCTGTAATACACAAGTGGTCATAAGATGATTGGCTGAATGGATACATGACTGGATCATCCTACATAAATCTGGAGCTGATCTGATGTCCATTACTTTCTTAACTGATTTTCGATGTATTACCAAGATTTACCACTGAATACGGCCACCATTTTGCCTGGTATGTTACATATGAAGGGTGATACTTATGCCAGGTGTTGATGGGAACTATCAGTGTCTGGCAGTGGGTGAGCCAGATTTTTTGTATGTGGTTAGCAGATCATCTGTTTTAAACGGTGCTGAGCAAAAAAGTACTGAAACTGTGCTGTTGTTTACTTTGGGACTGTGTGTGTGAGCATGCAGCTGTGCTAAAGGTAGAGGTAGAAATTTCAGGTCCAGACCAAGGTTTTGTTTCAACCAGCCAGTTGAGTACACTTTGACTGTGACTCTTAATACTCAACTGGTTGGCTGAAACAAAACTTTGGTCTGGATTTGTACATCCTTGACCTGAACTATCCATCTCTGCCTAAGGGTGCATTCATATCTTACTCATTTACATTTTATTGCCACACTTTGGTAAAAAGTGATTGGAGATTCAAACTAGCAGCCTAGCAAGGGAAGCATTTCAAATTTATATCCGGTTTCAAACAAATGATGAAGATCCACTGTACACACAAATGGCACAAGAGTGGATAGCAGACTTATTTGTTGTTGCCTCTTAACCTTGTGATCAGTGGGATATGATCTTTTATCCCTAGAGCAAGTAAAATATGGCAAGATCACTAGGGTCAGATTTAGTTTAGCTCATTTGTCAGAGGCAGACCGCCTGGAATGCTTCAGAAATAAATTTTAGGGAATAAAAATTTTAGAGGTACTAGATGGCGCTGTTGGGCCGTCTATCGTAAAATATTCTGGGAGAAAAGATGTTTTCTTAAAATTCTAACTCAAAATGGTCATATAAAGCAATGTTCCTATAATATTTATGTGAGTCTGTAAAAAAAGCACATGGCTTTAAAGCTTTAAAATTAAGACTGTTGCTTTTTGTATTCCAATCTGTTATTTAGCACAGGCATCTCGGGGCTTTACTCAAAAATGTGGCACATAGTACAAATAAACATTTCTATATGTAGATGTGTCTAAACTTTTGATTGGCAAAATGCACACACATATTCTATTTCTCTATCCTCCACTTTCTTCTGGCTTTATTTATTTCTTTACATCTGCGTAAATGTTAGATGGAATTAAGGGCAAATAAAAATTTCCTTGTTTTCCATGAAAACATACATTGGCTTCAATTAAACGCTGTCCACAGGGTATGATAGCCTTCCTACTTCAACATCCATTTTACTCTGTACAAATCTCCCACTTTGCCATCACCAAAGCAGCTCCAGACCATCCCATTGCCTCCATCATGACTGACAGATGTCGTCAAGCAGTCCTTTAGCGTCGTTCCATTTGATATGCGTCTCACAGAATTTCTTTTTGTGATCTAAACACCTCAGACTTAGATTCATCTATCCATAGCACTTCTTTCCCATCTTCCTTTGTCAGGTGTCTGTGTTTATTTGCCCATCTCAGTCTGTTCTTTCTGTTGGTCATTCTGAGATACAGCTTTTTCAATTCTCCCTGGAAGGCCACCATCCCGGAGTAGCCTTTTCACTGTTGACATTGAAACTGGTCTTTTGCAGGTACTATTTCATGAATTTGCCAGTTGAAGACCTACGAGGTGTCTATTTCTCAAACTACACACTCTAATATATTTATCCCCTTGCTCAGTTGTACAATGGGGCCTCCCTGTCCTCCTCGTATTGTGGTTAGAGCTGGTCTGTGCTGCTCTGTGAAGGTTGTAGTACACAGCATTGCATGAGATCTCTGAGTTTTCTGGCAGTTTCTCACATGGAATAGCCTTCATTTCTCAGAACAAGAATAGACTGTTGAGTGTCAGAAGAAAGTTCTTTGTTTCTGATCATATTGAGCGTGTAATCAACCCCACAATTGCTGATGTTCCAGATACTCAACTAGTCCAAAGGAGGCCAGTTTTATTGCTTCTTTAATCAGCACAACAATTTTTATCTGTGCCAACGTAATTGCAGAAGGGGTTTCTAATGATCAATTAACCTTTTAAAATGATAAACTTGCATTACCAAATACAACTTTCCACTGGTATACATGTCTAATTGTTGATGGGCCTCTGTACACCTATGTAAATATTCCATTAAAAACAGCCATTTCCAGCTGTGATAGTCATTTACAACATTACGATTAGTTTACATAATGTCAGCATTTCTGATCAATCTGATGTTATTCTAATGGACGAAAAACTTTTTTTTTCCAAAAGCAAGAAAATTTCTAAGTGATCCAAAACTTTTAAACAGTAGTGTATTGTATTGTACACTCACCTAAAGGATTATTAGGAACACCTGTTCAATTTCTCATTAATGCAATTATCTAATCAATCAATCACATG
>JABFEA020000054.1:4358030-4373334 GCA_019775915.2 Cyphomyrus plagiostoma
ACTGCAAGATGCTATCCTATCAATATGGGCCAACATTTCTAAAGAATGCTTTCAGCACCTTGTTGAATTAATGCCACATAGAATTAAGGCAGTTCTGAAGGCGAAAGGGTGTCAAACACCGTATTAGTATGGTGTTCCTAATAATCCTTTAGGTGAGTGTATATTAGATAATCTATAAAAGGAATAATAATTAAAATTGGAAATCGAGCCAAGGTTCTTGTTCTATAACAGAGTAATAATGTTTCAGCGAGACCTAAGCTCCCAGTGCTATAATGACTGCATACAGAATTGAAGGTAAGAAAAAGCCTGATCTTAATCCAGCTGACTAGCGATGTAAGAATTGCCTGTGCAATGTAGATATTAATGTTGCACATCATCCAACCCTATAATATACTACAGCCATTTGTATAATTCAGTAGAAAACACCCTACCTCACACCGTGATGTCATTTGGTGCCTGTACCAGCTTTTACGGTAGTAGAAAAGTACCAAATCTAAATGCCTGTATCTATGGTACCTGTTGCAGTGGAAAAGCGTCCATAGATCCATTGTTGCTTTAGAATCAGAAACAGCTTTTATTCGCCAAGTGTGCTGGGGCACACAAGGAATTTGTTTCCGGCAGCTTGAGACTCTCTCGTACACAGACACTAAGACACTGTACAAACAATAAATTATTAATAAAAGATCAAGAGGAACCATTTGAGGTGGATCGCCGCTGGATTGCATTTTAAGGAGCTGTTCAAGGCACATCCCATGACTGCCCTTGGGCAGACTCAGGACACACTGGTGGGACTACATCCAGCCAGCCTAGGAACATCTGAGAATCCCCCAATGTGTCTGCCGTTGCCTTGGCAAAGAAGGTCTGGTCTGACTTGCTTATCACCGTGGTCCTCACTGGGAAAAATGGTGTAATGATGGTTCTGCTGCAGTAGGTGGACTGTTGGTTAAGGTTGTGGACAAAGAAAAAAAGGTGTTGAATTGTATATGAATAAAGTATATAACATCAAAAGCCATGTGACACTTGATGTTTACTACACTGATACAAGCACAATGGTGTAAGGTGCCATCTACAGTGCATCATTGTAACACTGGCCTTGCTATTAACTCATCTACTCTGGGTTACAGTGCCCTTTGTGCAGGAGTGTAATGGAATTTCATTGCTACTGAGGATGACCTCGCAAGTACCATAATTTACATTCCCGTCATGTTCTCCCATCATACCTGGCAGCTTAGACAATGGTTCTTGCAGAAAATCAGTCTCCACCCCAAGGGGCCACTGTCTACTTTACTCACCTTTGTGGTTGAGAGGAAAAATGGGGACAGATTGAAAATCAGTATCTTAGAGAAAAAGGCCAAAGAATCACTTCAATACCATTAAAAATCTGGAAACTTTTTTCATGTTTGGCTTGTAGGGACCTTGATGTTCATGATGTCTTATGACCTATAGGTCTTCATATATAATTGAGGCAGTCATTTTAAGAAGAAATGTTGAAACGCTGAGTAATACAAAAACTAAAATAAAATTGCCCATAGTGTTTGATTTTGTGAGTGTGTGCTTTGCGATGGGCATCCAGTCATGTGTGTCCCTGCCTCATCCTCCGGACTTCCTGTGGTAGACCATCTCATACTGTATTAGGAAGATGAAGAAAACAAACAATCAAACAAAATAATCACCCAAACATACTAAAAAAGCTCAGCCTATTAGTTTGGTTCTCCCAGAGGTGTGGCTAGTGTCAAAACCCCCTCCAGCTGTATAATTATTTCAGCATGCTTGGTTTTGAAAATCAGTGCCAGTCATTTTTTATTCATTGCTGCTAGGGACAAATGGATAAAGAGCACTGTGCGGATAACCCAGCTCTGCTCATAACAGGCAGGCTCTGCCACTGATTTTCAGCTGGCTCCTGTTGCCCTCACAGGGATCAGAGGTCACCAGGTACCCAAATAACATGTTACCAACTGCAGTCTCAGTGAATAGGTTTGTTTCTCTGCTCTTAAACAGCAGTACTTAAATGCGGGAAAAAATGGCACCATTTATTTTCCACTAATACTAATATTCTTTTCTTACATAGGTATAACTAAGCAAGAAATAAACTTTCAGTTTTACTGGAAAATTTTAGTGGCCAGGATTGCAACTATAAGTTATAATCGTGTGTCCTTAGTCACATTTATAATAAATTTAAAATTTAAATAAACCTCTAAAACATGGTCATGCTCTAAAAACATTATGTTTAATGAGAACCTATAATAAATCTTAGTCATAAAGTCATGCCCTGAAACATGGCATTTCAAACTGTACAATGGGTGATGTGGCAGGAAGCCAGCAAGGCCCTACCCACCTGTCTCTCCACAGTGATCTCTTGTGATTGACAGCTCATTCGGCCAATCATGTTTATCAACAAAAAATATTAATAACAGACAAATCAATCCGTAAACAAAATGAAATATTAATACGAATGCCACCCGAAGAACAGCCCTTCATTAAAGGTTTCTGGGTTACTCCCTGCATCCTGATAAACCACTCCTTGCTTTTATCAGGCTCATTCTGCTTGTCTGATGTTAATTTGATCTTTCCTTAGGGTCTCCTCTGAAATTAGTATCATTAAAGCAGCTTGGATAGGTTTCAGTGGCATCTCCTCATATGGGTTTATTAGATGCAGTACTGTCCCTACAGGCCAACAACAAAAGGACAAAAGGACACATTCAAAGAGGAAGAAATAGATGCTTTCCTGTTGATACCTTCATTATTGCCAGATAGCATAGTACCATAAGAAACTTTTCTTTATATGTTGATGTTTAATGATGACAAAAACACTACAAACAGTTGTATACAAACAAATATGAGAAAAAAGAACACACAGTATATGCATGATAATAGTAATCTTTGTCACAATAGCTTTTCACTCCATCCATCCATCCATCCATCCAACTTTCATAATCACTTTTCCAGTACTGGGCTTCTGTGATCCTGAAGCCTACATCAGGAAGCAAAAGTTGAGGCGTGAGACAGGGCACACCCTGGACAGGATGTAAGTCCTTTTCAGAACGCACATTTGCACATGTGCAATACAGAAATGCCAATAGACACTGCATGCATATGGTAACCAGCATAGCTGAAGAAAACCTATGTGAACGTAGGAAACTCCATAGACAAAGGGCTGGGGGTGTGGCTCGCAGAAGCAGCTCAGCAGATGATGGTTCACCTTGACAAACACTGCGTATTTGTGCCAGTATGGTCTCTCTAGAGGTCACAATGTGTAAAGTTACACAATGGTTTATTTAACTGGTCCACTTTAACTTTACACTGCTTGTTTAAGGATGAATTATTGGGAGGAGATGTATAGACTGCAAATAGAGACTGTGATGCGCTCAGCCTTTATTGATTTAAGTTGCAATGGAGTTTTTCTTAAAGGAAACTGCATATCCAAATACATACTGTCCACATGTCGGCTTATCCCCCTGGGTCACTCTATATAACCGGGTACAAAAAAACCACACAGTAAGGACTATGAGGAGTCTTTGGAGGTAAAAACTACCCTGGTCTTTCCCTGGCATTGGTCTGGTTACAGCATCTGCCCTGGGTGATTATCAGACAGGAAAAAGAGTGTTAGTCTTCTGCAAATGAATAATGAGCTCCGGAAGACACAAACATTCAAAGGCTACATCAGATAGGCTGAGGAAACCATGCTCACCTGGGTGAAGGCTAACAGTGCGAGAGGATGCCCTTGTTTTGATTTATGTCAGGCGTGTAAACTTTGCCTTTTCAAAACGAATGAGCAGAAAATTACAAGACAATAAGAACACAAGGTTTACTGCTAAGGAGATGAAAAGTTTAGAACAAATATAGGTATCCCCCATTTTACAAAAGTTAATTTTATGATATTTAACTTTTATGAAAGACCAACCTTAGTAGTTGTTTTTTGCTAACTGAAAGAAACCTGATGTGATTTTCGCTTTTACAACAAAAGGTGAAAAGTAAAAATAACATTTAGCGTTTGTTATAGTGATGAGCTGTTATACAATCGTGTGAAAAAATTAGGACACCCATTAAATATTTAGTTCTTTATTAATAAATATCAACATATCAGTATTAAATCTAATGTCACATTGTATCTGTAGATGAAGGTGAAGTAACTGCATCATGCAGTAAAAACAAGAAATACATTCACTTATTTGCAAAAAGAAATTAACTAAGATGCTAATTTCCACTGAGGAAAAAGTTAGGATCCCCTCACATTCATCACTATTTAAAATGCCTAGAATTAGATTTAGGTGGAACCATATCAGGTGAAGATGATTAGAACATTGTTACAGAGCTTTTTGGTGGAGCCTGTCTTATTTACCACAGGCATTTAGTTTGGTTTGCTCTTGATTGTTGAAGTGGGTGGTATCACCACGGTGAGATCCAAAGAGCTCTCTGAGACCTTCAGAAAGAAGCCTGTAGATGCATATGAGTTTGGGAAGGATATGAAAAGATCTCAGTAGGGTTTGGACTCAGCCATTCTACTTTCAGGAAAATAATTTACAAGTGGAGAACATTTAAAACAACTGCCAACATGGCCTGGTCAGGCCATCCTTGCAAGTTCAGCCCAAGAGCAGACCACAAGATGCTGAAAATCCAAAAATCCTAAACGGTCATCACGGGTCATACAGGAAGCTCCTGTCACAGTTGATGTCAAGGTACATGCATCTACCATCAGAAAGAGATGCACAAATTTGATTTACATAGGAGTTGTGTAAGGAGTAAACCCTTGCTGTCAAACAAACATCTGGGCAACATTGGAGTTCAGAGATCACAAGACTGGGACTTTTGGAACAACGTGCTTTGGACAGATGAATCTGAAATTGAATTATTTGAGTGCAGAGGAGATGTTTGGTGTAACCCAAAGACAGCTTTTGAAGAAAAGAACCTCATACCTACTGTGAAGCTTGGGGGTGGAAATATCATAGTTTGGGGCTGCTGTGCTGCAGACTATACATGAATTATTTTTACTTAATATAGGCTGCCAATTTATCTTTCCTGCTTTTACTATGTGTTAGCATTATTTTAGTTTTTTTGTGTCATTTTGGTCTGATTTGGTAGGGTATTTTTTCAGTCTGTGAACACTCAATTTCCTATTTAAAATAATGTTAATTGCTTTATACCATTTGGCTTAAGAAAGGCTTCATAGGAATATTCTGCTTTTGGATAGTAAAGGAAGCCTGTACAGAGATTATGAATTTATAAAATCAGTCAATAATCCAAGTATATATTTGGGGTATATATTGCTATAGATTTGGGGCTTTCTGATAATAGGTAGTAGGACCCAATGGCTTATTGAGGGAAGGTGTAATGGTAGACTCTTTCGTTTCTAATGTCAACATGGACATGTGTCTGAAAGATTTCAGAGGCAGGTTAAGACCACTGTATGGGTTCTGACAGCTTATTGTGACCAATTTACTCTCCTGACACACTCTCTTATATGCTAAAGAAGCTCAACTCCATTCAAATGCACATAAAAGGACCGTGATGACTGTGACGCAAGTTGTTCAATCTGGTGACAGAGTAGCGCAGCTAGAACAGTTTCAATCAGTGCTTGATTGGTGGACGTCTAGGTCAGTTTCAGACAAGAAGACGGATTATATTGGCTGAGAAAAATGAGAGCAGTCAAGTACAGAAATGTGCATTCTTGCTGCTTTCTTCGCATTTCTAGTTGTGTTTCTTGCATCTTGAGGTATTTTAATTCCTTCTCCGGTTGATTTTTATAGGTTTTCCAGTTTTTAATGAGATATAGACTCACCCTACAACCCTGGCCAGGATAAGTTCAGAGATGGATGTGTGGCGATATAGACTCGGATGGATCTTTGTGGGCTGGGTTCATGTGCTTTTTTTGTTTGCCATTATTGGGTTCTCTGTTGTCTTGGCACTTTTTCGTATACATCAATCTTTTCCTTTTGGCTGCAGTATTCCCTTCTTTATAAATTGAGCAGACAGTGAGGAGGAATACGAGTGTGGCTGAGGTGCTTAGAATGGAGAAGTACAAAGACGAATCACTTTCTATGTGCTTTTGTGCAGCTGGAACAATTTGCAGGAATAGTGAGACTTCATCTTCCTGATAAGAAAGACCTTCAAAATTCATTGTTACACTGAATCGCATTTGAACATAAACTTGATCCTGGTTATTGAACCCATGTAGCTGAGAAATCTATGTCAGTAGATCAAATAGTTGTTACCACAACCTAACCTGTGCAATTATAGGAGGATTACCAAGAGGCATCTCAAAGAAATTACCACAAAATATCTTCAAGAATAGGCAGGCACATTTCAGACCTAAAGGAAATCAAGTACAAAGTAAATTAAAAGCACTTTGTAACATATATGCCTTCACCTATATATTGAATAATGTTATTGTTATTTTAAAAACACAATGTTTATTATGAATATATATATATTACATGCAAATGGTATGGTTAAAATCCATAGTAACATCCATCCATGTTTATGGGTAGAAGTAGTGAATACAGGGTACAGTACAGAAATATTCATTAATAAGCACCTTGAAATTCAGGAATATATTCATATATTTTAAAATGTGCTTATTAAATACAAAAATCATTATCATCTCTGCAACATGTAGATGAGTTACATATCATATCATTTACTAGTTAATAATAGAATGGGAAATTGCCTATAAATCTGTACATTTGTTTTTTGTTGGTATTAAATATAATTTTAAAATATGACAGTACAACTGACAGGTGGTAATAATTGTGCTTGTGAGGTGATTCAATGCCTTGAAAATATCCTTGCCCATCTCAGCCTCTCGGGTCCACCATCTCTTTTTAACGTAACGCTTAGTGATCTATGCTACACATTCTAAGTCTCACATTCCATACAAAACCTAAAACCTACCCTTAGCATTTAGACTCATAAACTAAACCTATAGTTGAAATACTTTTCTGTGTAATTATAGATAAAATGTTTTGCAAGTGATGGGAATTCTCTACTTTTCAGTTTTCACATGAAGCACTTGACAGAAATGTACCCTAAACTTGCTTTGGAATTGCTCCTGAGTAGCACTGATGGCATCCAGTTTAAATTCTAAAAGGGATTTTAGAATAATCTTGAGGATCCAATTGACCAGGCCTCATATTCATTTTCCCATTCTTCAGTGAATGTTTATTGCAGTAGAGTATTTGTAAGACAATTGTGCAGTTTTTCTTATGAGGAAAGTCATTATGTCATTAATTAAACCAGCCTTTGGGTGTAAAATTGCATAATATAACCCACAAATAGAGTATTCACAGCACATTTGTCAACGTGCTCTATTTCAGATAAATCTAAAAACTTTATCTCAATTTAGAGATGAATGTCATTTGTTTAACACACTGACAAGAAATATATTTGTTATATGTGTGAAAATTATGTTATATAAAAGGACACTACATTCTGCAAATCAGCAGGAAATAGAACAACCGAACACGGCTGGTTTCTGGGGATCTCTTTTGTTACCATGGTGACTGATTACTAGACCTCAGTTAATGAAACCCGGCTGGGTCATCCCTTTGTTAGGGTCACACCATGTCAGCCAATAATGGGGGGGGGTTCAGTCAATTTTGTTTTGCCTTTTATAATTTCTGTTAAAATTTCACACGGTTTTGAGTATGCTACTTAAAATGGACATGATCACATTTTATATTGTCTTTTCATAAATTCTTGAACAGAAACAATAGTTTGAAAAAGGTTATGAACTTCTGTGAATGTATTAAAATGAACTTGGGGGCTATATTTAAATAGAATAGAAACTGGAAAAAGAATAAATTAAGATAATTTCATATCCATGTTTTGATTTTATAATGTATGCATGGAGCCATTGTGCAAATTAACGCTATAATACCTATAAAAGTGCTTTAAATATTCTTCATATCCTCCCATTTATAATTCACCTAAGCATAGTTATTAGGACACGAAGCTTGCATTTATTAATGCCCCAATGTTTTAGTTACCCAGAACATTTTCCCAAAATTTCAGCAGATGTTAGATATGCTATTTAAAGAAACTAATCCTGGAAGACAAAAGGTAGCATTTGGTTCTTTCTAGGGGCGTATTAGCAGAGTTTTAGTATGCAAATCTGGCTGTGATACTGTACACTTTTCTATAATTACCTTCAAATGGGTGCTTAGGGTGAAGCTGCTAGATGAATATGAGGCTGACAAGCTGGAATGTGGGCCAGCCCACAGGCTCAAATAGCACATGGGGTTTCTGGCCCACAGTGGGGGATCTTTGATCCCTTCTTTGTTAGAGTAGCTTTGGTGTCACCTGGGGTTTATTGGTTCATTCTCGTCTTCTCCTCCATCCCTCCCCTAGGACTAATCAATAATCAGGGCTTCTTCAAAGCTACTGATAGGAAAATAGACCCATAATACGCAGAGTGACCTATATGCTGAAGACTTCTTCAAGCACAGAATTGTGAGATTGGTGAGATAAATCATATGAGATCAATCATAGGGCTTTTTAAATCCCTCGGGTAGTCTTATTAAAATTCAGGTGAAAAGTAAGCTTCTCAATTTAATCAAATAGTTAAGTAAACAGAGTTTAAGTGTTTCCATCATCAAGTTGCACCAAAAAAACATTAGTCTTGGCAAAGATATTTTCGACCACAGAACAAGGTTAGTGGTAAAATTATCACTATTCTCTGCTCTTTGGATTATATGGACTGTGGAATTGATTTCCTATTTTCTTTTTTTATTTAAGACAAAAAGACAAACAAAAGCCATCCAGTCTCATATTCTATCACAAGATTTATTATGACTCAACTCTACAGGCAAACATTTATTTTTTACATTTAGATTAATACCCTGAGATGGGCTGGCCCCCCATCCAGGGTTGTTCCCTGCCTCGTGCCCGTTGCTTCCGGGATAGGCTCCGGACCCCCCGCGACCCAGTAGGATAGGCGGTTTGGAAAATGGATGGATGGATGGATTTAGATTAATACAATGTTTCTATTCCTGACTAAAATATCATAGCTAGTGGATACTACCATACAAATCCCATGTCCATGTTGCCATCCTATAGGGAAGCCTTCCCCTTCAAGGAATCATATGATTTTGAGGATTAGAATATGGAGAAAGACCCCATATTTTAATGAGAGCATAAGAAATTGATGTTTTAACACACATCACATTGAAAGATGACCACTGGGAGCACATGTGACAGGTGTTGACAATGTGCTTCTGAAAAATGTCTGCAATTTGCAGAACACTTCTGCTCAGTAAAGGTGGAAGTTATACTTTCAAACCTGTATATTTGTACTTTTAATAATTATATGATACAGCTATGTTGTCTGTTTTCACTAGTACTTGGTGACATGGAATTTTCCCCAGAGTGACATGGAATTGTCCCCCAATGGTGTGTGAGTGTGCCCTGTGATGGATTGGCACCCCATCTTGGGTTTTTCCTGCCTTGTGCCCTGTGATGGATCGGCACCCCATCTTGGGTTTTTCCTGCCTTGTGCCCTGTGATGGATTGGCACCCCATCTTGGGTTATTCCTGCCTTGTGCCCATGGGCTCACAACCCTGAACTGGACAAGCGGTAACAGAAGAGTGATGAATAAAATTTTGATATTTGTAAACATGTTACAAATTATCTGTAAAATGAAAGTGTAGAAAATGACCAGAAAATACTTTAGAGTTATTTAGCATTACTGCACAAATATTTCACCTGAGGATTAATTTCGATGTGCAACAAAATCTATATGAAAGTGTGGATGAGGATAAAAATTTACACTAATTAAAATTTATTGCATGATGGCTTAGCACTGTGACATCTTATCTGAATAATCAAGTTACTTTAATTAAAGTATCTGTTCATGTTTGAGACATTTCTGTTGGATTTTTGAAAGTACACATTAAGTCTAGGATTATTGGTACATCTTTAAAGACTGATACTTAATTAAAAGCTAAAACTGTCGTTTGTTATTCGGTTAGAGGAAATAAATTTAGATAAGACCTGAAGATTTAGATGGGATCCTGAAACAACACACTTGAGAGACTCATATGTGCTCTTTGCAATTATCAAGTTTCTTTGAATGAGTAATTAAATACTACTACTAGAAATAATAATAATAGTAATAATAATAATAATAATAATAATTGTCACACCCACGCAGGCGGGACCCGGCAGAGGCGTAGCCGTCTGCCAAATCACGCATCCTATAAGACGGGCTTCCCAACTGGAGCCCGTTGCGAAGTATTGAGCCAATGTCATTGAGCCGTACCAAGCGTTACTTTGTCTCTCGTTTCCCCTCGCTCCTCGCCCGGTGCTGTCTGTCTGGTGTTAACTTGTTGTCTCACCTCTTCCCTTTCCACAGCCCTGCTCCCGTACCTGACCCGCTTCCCTCGCCCGATCCTGATCGTCCTGTCTTCCCCTCCCTGTGTGGTCGTGTCCCGTGCCAACCTGTAGGACAGACTCCCTGGCTTCCGACCCCAACGCCCGTACTACGACCCTGCCTTAGCCTTGCCCTTACCTGTACCGTTGCCTCGCTTTGCCTAGTAAAGCAGGGTTAACTCCTGCTTCCTGCTCTTATTTGATATCAGCCATCACAACAAAGTGGCGACCAGGATTTCTAAAAAAAATTTTTTGCTTTTCCACACTTGCGGAGATGGCAGTGTCTAACGTACCTTTTCCAAGTTTTTTCCTTCCCTGCCTCGGTGAGCCGGCGGTGCCTTTCACTACGTGGCTGCGGATTTTCAACAATTACTTACTGGTCATCGATGCTACTGGAGATGCTTGGCCTGATGCCCGGAAAAGAGTGGTTTTACTCCACTGCCTCGGTACGGAGGCATTATGTCATTAATTAAACCAGCCTTTGGGTATAAAATTGCATAATATAACTAAAGGAGGAGGACAAAGAATTTTCTATGCCTTGCCTAATACAGGTAGTACATACCAGTCGGCAGTGGACGCGCTCATTGCATACTTCGCAACCAAAGTTAATGTGATGGTGGAACGCCATGCCTTCCGTAAAAGGTCTCAGGCAACTACTGAGTCAGTTTTACAGTATGTAGCTGCCCTACGTCAACTTGTTGGTACGTGCGACTTCGGTGATCGCTCGGAAGAAATGATCTGTGACCAATTAATTGAACATTTATTCAGCACCAGCATTCGGGAAAGACTGTTGTTGGAAGTGGACTTAACGCTGGACAAAGCCGTGACTATTGCAACACAAATTGAATCTGCTACAGATCATTGCCCCAGTACAGGCTGTGCAGCGTGCGTCTACTGTACCTACTGGTTGCAAGCTAAAGGGAAACCTATCGCGTCTAGGTAACGTCTCTGTACATTCTGCTAAAAGGAAATGCTTTCGATGTGGTTCTGAAGGACATTTAGCAAATGTCGCGACTTGCCCTGCCCTGTCAGTAGCTTGCAGACGTTGTAAAAAAGTTTGGCACTTCGCTAAAGTGTGTCGCTCTGCTCAGTCAAATGCACAGGAAGTTAAAACTGCCTGAATTTACGGTACTTTACACAGAATTTCCGGAGAACATGCCCAGTGCAATTACCTGCCCTGTCACGATTTTGGTGCCAGATTTCCAGTCCTGTGTTGTGGACTTGGTTGTTGACACGAGCTCATCAGTTTCCATTCTGCCTCCCGGCATTTACTCACATAACTTCAGTAACGCTCCGTTGACTCCACCTGCGGCCAGGTTGGTGACATACTCAAAAGCTCACATTCCTGTTCTTAGGTGTCTGTCTGCGACTGTTTCTCTACGTGACCGTACAGTCCCTGCGACCTTCTTTGTTGTACAGAACGGAACACCGCGATTAGGAAGAGATTTAATGTCAGAACTACAGGTGTGCATAGCCAATAATAAAGTTCTCTGCCCTGACTTCAATACTGCTTTAAACTCTGCTGCTCCTGTGCTAGAATGTGCTGTTACGTCATGCCATGCTGTCGGTTGTGTGAAGAATTTTATTCACCGTGTGAAAGTTGATATGATTGTGCTGCCAGTACGCCAAAAACTGCGTTGCCTGCCTTTTTCAGTCAGAAACTCTGTCTCGGAGGAATTAATGCACTTACAGACTGCAGGTATTATTGAACGAATTGATGCATCTGCTTGGGTATCACCGATTGTTGTTGTGCAGAAGAAATCAGGGAAAATCCGTTTGTGTGTTGATCTGCGGGAACCGAATAAAGCAGTTATTGTCGATTGCTTTCCCTTGCCTCATATGGATGAACTATTGTCTGCTCTCAGGGGATCTACTGTGTTTTCCATTATTGATCTGACCAGTGCTTACCATCAGGTTCCTTTGCATGAGGACAGTCGGGACCTGATGGCTTTCATTACGCATGAGGGGCTTTTCCAGTTTCGCAGTGTTTCTTATGGGTTAGCCTCTGCACCTGCTGCTTTCCAAAAGAAGATGTCCATTGTTTTTGCTAACGTGCCTGGAGTGGAATATTACCTGGATGACGTCATTGTTCATGGGAGAGATATGGCTGCTCACGACAGAGCTTTGGGCGCTGTTCTACATAGATTACACTCTGCTGGTCTTCAGTTAAATGAGGAAAAATGTCATCTTCGACAGCTCAGTTTACCCTTCTTGGGTCACATTATTTTGGCAGAGGGTCTTTTGCCTGATAAGGAACGGAAACAAGCGATTGTCGATGCTCCTGCACCAACTGATGCTTCCACCTTGCGCTCTTTCCTCGGCTTACTCTCCTGGTATTCCAAATCCCTGCCACTGTGGTGGAGTCCATCCGCGCCTGCTTACGTCAACGTTAATTTGGGACATACATTCCAGTGGACTGATGCAGCACAGGAAAGTTTTGAGAAGGTAAAGGACATGCTTTTAGTTAGTCCTGCCTCGGCTCTCTTTGACCCCACTCTGCATACTGTCATCTCTACGGATGCCTCAGACTATGGCCTGGGTGCCGTACCGTCACAAGTCGGGCTTGACGGTGTTGAACGTACTGTGGCGTTTGCATCACGGACACTGTCCACCACGGAACGTAAATATGCTACAGTGGAGAAGGAAGCACTTGCTTGTGTGTTGGCGGTTGAGAGATGGCGTACTTACCTGTGGGGCCATCGTTTCACTTTGCGGATGGACCACCAAGCACTCACGACACTGTTGACAACGAAAGGTGTTGGTCGTGCGGATCTGCGTGTCGCAAGATGGTCTGCACGTCTCCTGTCATTCACCTATGATGTAGTGTACCGTCCAGGTGCTCAAAATGCTCCAGCTGACTGCTTGTCTCGCTTGCCCATGCCTGCTACATCACTGTCTGACTCTTTGTCGGCTCCTGATCACATTGACACAGAGGTAGTTGCTCTTCTTTCTTCTGTTTCGGATGCTCTGTCAGTTTCTGATTTCACATCTGCTTGTACTGCTTGCCTGGAACTGTCCAAGCTTCGTGTCCAGCTGGCGCATGGCTGGCCTCAGTCATCGAAGGGTTTAGATACTGCTCTGCTGCCATACTACAGACTTCGTCACAAACTCTCTGTTAAGGACGATCTGGTGTTTCGTGGCTCCCGCCTAGTAGTACCTCTTGCTGCTTCAATGATTGCCTTTTTTCTTCTGCATTCAATCATCATGGCAAGCCTCTGAGCATTGTAACTGACAATGGTGTCCAGTTTGTTTCTGCCCCATTTGCTGCCTTCCTGCAGGAACGACAAATACGTCACCATAGATCTTCTCTCTACTACCCTGCTGCGAATGGAGCTGTTGAACGATTCAACCGCGTACTCAAACAAACCATTCAATTGGCAATTCAGCAACATCAGCCATGGAAAACTGCTGTGACAGACTTTTTACATGTCGATCATGCTATGTCCCATGCTACAACTGGTACTTCACCATTTGAACTTCTTCATGGACGGCCGATGTGTACTAAGCTGTCAATGCTGCCACCTGCCCCATCCTCTACACAGACTCATGTGGCTGTTCGTGATCGTGTCAACCGGGCCCAAAAGAAGATGGCGGAATACGTTGATGCTGCACAGCGTGCACGTACAGATGGGGCATTTAAAAATGAGCGTTTTTTTCCATAGGCATGACCCAATTCTTCCCGCTGACTGCCGCGCTATTCTGGGAGTCCGCGCCTTGCAATTTACATCCAAGTGTTGTACTTCACAGAATTCGCACCAGGTGGCACATGGAAGAACTCTGCCAGAGCACATTAAACGTATAATCATTCAAAGTCTGCAATGTATAGTATAGTCTATATGCACATGTAGTGATTGTGTGAAAACAGCTACAATAAATTCTGAACAAATAGACACAGTTCTTATATATATATATATGAGAACTGTGTCTATTTGTTCAGAATTTTACACCAAGTTTCTTCTTTGGGTTCTGCCAAAGTCGCGTGCCTTTTGGGAAGCAGAGCCGCGCGCGAAGTCACGGGTAATTTTTTATCTATCTATCTATCTATACACACTACAGTACATTAATGTTGGCAAACAACGTTTAATCTCATCTCTAGAGGAAACAGTTGTGTGAGGACAGGTGAATGCAGCGAAACTTTACTCAAAAGGGAAACCGATTAATGCAATATATTTATATATTAACGCTATATATATATAGTAACACTATGAGTAAAAATGAGTTAAAACGTGAGTAAAAATAGTAGCCATTTTTGTGTATAAATGAATGTATTAATTAATTAAATAGTAGAATTACTGACGTTTTTATTTTCTGGTGCAAGTCCCGAGGTGTTATTCACCCCTGCTGAGATTTTCACAGTTCTTCAGCTCGATACTTTTGTTGTGCTAACCACCTGTGAAGCCTGGCACATTTGCATTTGTTTACTCAGAGTACAGTAGCTCAGATCCAAGGCAAACCTCTGTGTGTGACATGGAAACCTTCAGAAATGCCTGCCGTATCTATACAAAATATCCCACACATTGACTGACCTGCAAAGAAAGTATTCGTAGGCCTATTTGCATTTCTATTAGCTTTTATCTTCATTTTTAGCACATATTAACACCCAATACAAATACCATTATATTCTATTCACACTAAGTACAGATAGTTTTGATACAATGACTTTGATTACCACAAGTTTAATTACAAGTGCAAATAGTGATACTGTAGTTGTCCTAACTATTTCACAGTTGTTCGAGCTGGTGATCCGGGTTTTCTTTTTCGTAAATGCAGTAAATACCAAAACATTCACACTATCTTTAGGAGGGGAGGTCCTAAGATATAAAATGCTGTATCAAACTAGCCAAACTAGCCACTTGCAGTTCGTGTAAAATTGGTACAGTATTACACATTGGTTGCTGAATTTAATCTCACAACAGACATGGAGGCAAAGACATTCTACAA
>JABFEA020000054.1:4399814-4410811 GCA_019775915.2 Cyphomyrus plagiostoma
TTTAGATCTTTAAGTCCATCTCATGAAAAATCAGAGCAGAAACAAAGGTGTTGCGTTTATATTTTTGTTGAGTGTAGTTAGGTCACAGGGGAGAAACAGAACATGCCAAACTTTATGATGTAAATGCTCATCCTTTTTAGTATCATGGAGGGTCCAGAGCCTATCGGCACAAACAAGTCAGGACCACCATTCCTTTACTCAAAGAAGATTTGAGTTAACAGTGTTAGAATTCTACCGTATTATTAATATTGTTTTCCATACATCTTTTATACCTGCTTGCCCTACACAAGATCACAAGGGTCCAATGTCTATTCTGGGAGCTATGCGTGCAAGGCAGGGAACAACCCAGGAAAGGACACCAACCCATCACAGGGCACATTCACACACCATTCACTCACACACCATTCACACATGTGGGCAGTTTGGTAGCTCCCAATAACCTCAGAAAGTTTTTGGGAAAAGGCAGAGTACCCATAGGACTGTTGTACCCCATGGAGACTCAAACCCTGGTCCCAGAGGCGTGAGGCAACAGTGATAACCACTCTGCTTCCCCTATGGAAGCAATGAATACACCAATTTTCCATGCTAGGACTTCTTAGCAAGAACTTAGCAAGAACGCTCTTGCCAAGAACACAAGTACGATCTTTGCCTTCTTGGTATTGAGAAACACCCATTATTGCACCCTCTTGTTGGGAGGAGGCAAAAACGGCAGGTACTGTTTTTTTATTTAGTCATGCCTTATTAGCACTAAGTTAGAAAGCCCTCCACTTTCTAACATGCACATGAGACGCTTGTTCTATAAAAACTAGGATAAATGTCACAGCTATGGCATTGACAATCATTTACTCACAGTTCATATTTGCCTGCAGGATGTGAAGATTTAATGATTTTATCACGTGACTCTTCCCTTGTGCTTTGCCTCAAACAATTTGTATTAATTTCCATCATAATCTTGTAATATTTTAGATCTTCTCTGACAGGGTACTTTTAAGTAACCTCAGGCCAGATAAAATGTCATTGTCTTGAAGTTCTCTTTGCAGTGATTTCCTGATAGGATACTGTTTGCTCACTCATTTCATTCTCCCGCTCGCACATTGGGGCAACATACAGTGTCTCTGGCGGTACAACTAGTATAAAGTTTCTCTGTAATTTGACTGAATGTTGGCATGTCAACATTGCCATGGAAACACACTTCCACCATTTATAAAATGGCATGGAACCTGTTCAAAGACTCCAGTCACCACTAAAAGACAAGTAAAAAACCCAATAGTTATGGTACGGCTCGGTTGTGTGTCATTTAATCAAAAACTTTTTAGCTTTTTTATCAGTTTGCTGGGTTATAAGGGCAGTTGAAAAGTGAAATGAACAGGAAGCAGTTTAATCATGTCATGTGGCAGGTGCCTTTTGGTTTTTATTGCCAGGCATCAGGTTGTCTTGTCATCGCCATGTAAACATCTGTAATTGTATATTCATTAAATTAATTCTAAGCTTGACCGGTGGCATTTGCAGTGTACATTATATTTTATTTAATTTTTTGCAATTAAACATAACACATTCAAGGTTTACTGAGCGATTCTGCATCAAAAGGGGAAAGGGGACAGGACTGGGCAATAAATCCATATGAAAGCAATATTTCATGCGATGAGTTATTTCTGAATAATCACAAACGGAGTATAAAGACTATCTCATAGTTATCTTGTAATTTTTGTTTGGGACTCATAAAATGAAAGACTTCTATACATCATATTCTGACCATTATCAGAAGGATTATCTCAGCCGTACAATTATCACATAAAAAAGTACCATGGGAACTGTGATTACAGCCCTTAATCACAGAAGACCTCTGAAAGAGCAAATGCTCTTCTTAAAAAATTGATGTCAGAGTTTATCAGGATGAAAAGCAGACCTCTGGCAGCAAAACCAGCAGAGAGCTTGACAATATCCCTGTTGTGATCTTGGGATTGTTAAGTGGTTACGTGGTTATTGAGCAAACTTAGCAAATATCTTCTTTACTATTAATTAGGTGCTGTGGCGTATCGGGAAGCAGGCACGGACCCAGATATGCAAGGAACGGGGTTTTTATTGAGGAGAGCCGAGAGCAAGGAAAGCCCGCTCCGGGATGGAGAGGTGCGGGCTGGAGCCACTGCCCTGGTAAGGGGAGCGGGCGCTGAGAGGCAGGGAACTAGGCTCACAGTGAGCGTGGTTTCCGAAGGGCTAGGCAGAAGTCGTGGTCGGGTCACAGGTAGAGGGTTCGTTCATTGGGAGGTCCGTCCGACGAGAAAAGACAAGGGATACAAACCGGGGGAAGGCAGGACGTCACACACTGGTCTGGGAAGGGAAGGTGGGTCACGGACGGGAGCTGGGCTGTGAAATAGACAGGAACGTAAGTCACTGGACAAAGGGAGAACGAGAAGGCAAAAGACACAGAATTGCTCGGTAAGGCGCATGGAAACCAATGGCTCAATACTTCGCAATGAAGTCAAGGTCTCTCTCCCTTTTATCCTGGTGTTTAATGAGACTTCATGTGTTACACCTGATCGGTCCCGCCCACTGGACCCGGGGACGTAACAGGTGCCAGCAAGCACTTGTTAATTACCTTTGTTTAGTTAGTCAAATAAAGTTCTTAGATATACACTTTTGATGTAAAGAAGCTCTGATGCAATCATAAACCAAGATTCTCTTTTTATTGGGTAACACATGAAAACTGATCTACTCATCAATAGTTAGCAGACGTTTCCCTTTGACAGAGTAGTTAACTTGAGCCACATCAATTAAAAAGAAGTAAAGATATTTTTGTATACTGTACCCAGCTAAGCAAATAGATTATTATAATAGCATATAATTACAGAGCTAATAACACAAGCTTGCATGTGGTTGATTATGCGCTCTGTTCAAGTGTGGAAACTAGAGACTTGTTAATAATCCACTCAGGCCCTTTAATGTGATAAACAGACACAACCATAGCAATACTGCAGTGATTTCATACAGATGGTTTTAATTTATTTGTATTTCATACCTACTCACTCTCATAGCAATTCCCATGAATCTCTACTGCTATATATTTGTTCTAACCACTCTATGTAGTGTGAGGAATCACCGAGCCTTCTTTTATCCTTCTGGTTTCCTGGCTTTGGCTTCGCCCGAGTGCCAGGGTGTCTTGACATGTGCTAATGCATATTTGTGATCCCCAGTCACTTGCCAGGTGAGCATGATTTCCAATCCAAATCTCACTTTGAGTACTGTATGTCTCCGCTTTCCTGTGTTTCACATACTGTATGCCTGCCTTTGCCTGCACCCTCAGGTGGGACCCTTGGTTGCCCTACATCTGGATCCCCTCTCATCAGGGATTCGAAATTCCATGGTTGAACAGATAATTTGCTATGAGTCACCCAGGATCTCACTTCATCCACAATCCTGAATCTTGATTCATCTTCTTTGTTTTTTTTTATACTTTAATCTTAAAAACCACTGTATCAATCAATCTTTGCTGTCATAGCTGTTCTTGCTTTGTTGCATCATTTGTAAAGTGATGGGATTACTGTTCTGGAGATGGTGGTATTAGAAATGAATTGAGTCATATTGCAAAACATAGTGGACTTTGACAGAAGTAAAACGGTCATTATTGGTGACATAGGAGAACAGAAAACAACAAACTATTATCAAAGATGTCAAGCTGCCTTTCTCCTGATCACGTGGTCCTTAACAGTGCTCCAGGAGAATGTTTAAAGGAGATTCCTGTCCAGCGACACCACGTCGTGTGTCATTACGCTGTCAGCAACACTGAAGTGCGCTGCTGTCCATGGCCGCGTGCTCCAATGACGCGTTGATGAGCACCATGTCATTTTGCATCATGGAACGTTGTTGACCCCTGCAATCGAGTCTCTTTCATGAGCTTAAAATGTCACTGTTGACATGTTTAACCTTGTACTTGTGCACAGGATCTAACTAACCACAAACGCAGACTTAAATCAATTTTGCCTGGCTAAATGCCTGCCTTTTACACTGTGCTCCAGCAGGCTGTGCGCTGATTTGAACGCGATGGGATGTGTGATTGATGCAATTCTCTGACACAGCAGTTTTAAAAAAAGACATTCAACCCCCTTTCAGATGCTAAATGCCAACAATTTGTCCAAATTACCTTCCATGTAACCTTTTTATTAGTCTGTCTGTTAAACTTCATTGATGTCCATGTACAGTCAAGGCATATTTAGGCTAATCTTCCCCCATTTCAGAGTGAAGTTAAATGTACTGGGAAACCTATAAAGCGTAGTTGGCTGTTATGTTTCTACTAAAGCTATGTTCACATTATCAGGTTGGAGTGACACAAATCATTTTTTTTTTGCCTCAGTGAGACAGATCTGATGTTTTCTGGGCTATGTGAATTTGTATCTGATTAATGGCCATGCAACATGAATGAGACTGGTGAGATCAGAATGCATGTGATTTTTTTTTGCTATAGGTCCTGTCATCACCAGCCAGCATGGTTTTTGTTCTTGATGATGCAGATGACCCATGCAAAAATGCACCAAGGTGCGCATGCATGCCATTTTGGAAGACAGATGAATTCATATTACATTTAGATACAGGTCACTTGTAATTATAAATGTAAACTGTCAAAATAGCCAAATCTGATCTGGACAAAAAAATATTGGAATTGAACGATAAGTCTTTGATCACCTGGCAGAATGTTTTAGTCATCAAAAAGTGATTGTGTTTATCTATGAGAATACTTTTAATCACCATGCAGAATATTATTTACAACAGTAAGACTTCAATATTACTGGGACAAAGCAAATTTTATTTATATAGCTGAATTTTTTACTGGAATAATATAGACTGTGTGCAAGGCCTTATCAGGCAACTTTATTGAGAACCACATTCTTATAAAAAGGGATTTTCCTGCAAACACTCAGCCACATTGTGCAGTGAGCACTTGGTGATGAAAGAAGGTTTCAGTCCCTGTTTATCTATCAATGGCTTCATGCCTGTTTGTTTGAAATTGTGAATCATTGCCTGGATCCAGCTGGCAGGAGAGGCGTGGCACCAGAGCTTCCTGAGTTTCCATCAGAACTTGAAATGTTGCTGCTTTGGTGGCCTGTGGTTAGGGTAAGCTCATCTGTAGGTTGGGAACTCCTCTCTCCCAGGGAGTGCAATGAGTTACATCCAGATGGTCACTGTATCTCTCTCTGTTATCTGTGGCCACAGTGGCAGTGAGGTGCTGAAGATCTCTGTTCCTGCAGGCCCTTCAACATTGATTCATTCCGCCTTCATGAGCCCTACAATCTCAGTTAGACCCTGAACAGCAAACACAAATCACTATCGTCGCCACCATAAACCAGCAGCCATGTGCTGACCTATATCATAAAGTTAATAAAAAAAGAGAATTCACACCCACTGTCTACACTCTAACAAAATTTAATATTGGTATTATGTGTGGACAATTTAATTTAGAAGTGGGCAGGGCTTTGGCAGCATTTGAACGCAGAATCAAAGGACCCCGGACAACACTACAGGGTCAGAATCCATTTAAATTGCAGTTCAGTTGCTTGTCAGCCTGGCTGGACACTACATGAGGGGGAGGATATGTGAAAAACATCATGGAAATACGTAATGAAGCTTACGATGAACAAGCAGGAAGGAGCTCTAAGAGACTGATGAGAAAGGAGATGCACATTCGAACCCGGATGGATGGGTGGACATCGCTATCATGTCACACGACCCCGCAGCCGCCTGTGACAGATCCAGACAAGCACGGCAGCCGGGGAGGTGGGGCTTTGCTGTGGAAGAACACAAAATCCAAAGACTCCCCAGTTGGCTACATCAGAAACACTCAGACACCCTGGATCAATGCAGTTCATCTTCCCACAGCCATGGGGTATCGATCTCAGGAACACTGTGAGTGATTGTGAGCAATAATGTAGCTGCCTGTCAGTGATATTATAGTATCATTAAGATGATTCTTATAATGTTAATTACAGATAGGACTGGCACAAATTAATACATAGGAAACTCAATTTATAAATGTTACAAAAAGTACAGAGGCCACATGGCATAATTACAAAACACCCACAAATTCATTAATAATGACTTCATTTGTTAATGCTTCCAGAATTGCGATGCATGGTCACAGTACACTTGGTGAACAGTATGTTGATAGTAATACAGTAAGATATTAATATATACTGTATGTGATGGAGAAACTTTCATGATAAAAAATACAATTGAAGCGAATTTTGTCACAATAAAATGCAATTCACTTTAAAATGTCATTTTCAGATAACGACAGGGGCAGGTTCTGGGGGCCCAGTACTTGACAGGGACTTGAATATGTAAAATTTTGGGCTGGGGGAGGCAATATGACATTTTATTAGGGGGTCCATAAGTTCTAGATATGCCTAGAAAATGCTTATAAGTTTAAAAACACAGCCTACTGCAGTCACATGTTTATTGGTTCAGAATGTAGCTATTGAATTTCTTTCATGAACAGAAATTCCATAAACTGAAATATCTACTTACATGTCTGCCATCAACTCTTTTGTAGAAACCTACATACATTTATATACTTGTATGGAGTGCTATTTTATTTTTTATTTTTATTTCTTTCTAATTCATAGCTTGAACCATTTTGGGTTTAGCAATTAATATTCAACATTATGCTTGCCCTGAATTTATTTCCACATTTATGTTATTTTCCATTTGATTCACAAAAAACAAATTAATGAAGCAGTTGCCCCAATATTGCACAATTTAGCATTTACAGCGGGTGAAAGACAGACAGGATGAGAAACAGAGGGAACACAAGGTCTTCTCATAGTTGATTCTGCAACTGAAGCTGACACAAAAGAGATAGACTCACTGATACTGAACACTAAAATTACCCTTTATCTCTCAAACTGCAAATCCTTCACTATGAGACATTTTGCCAGACATCTGTTTCCCGATAAAGAATCTTAAAAGGTTGTCATGATTCACAGACTACAGGGAGATGCTGCTCTGTGTCCTGGTACTCCAAATAATAGGAGTGTACTGTAATTATGGGTGTCTATAGCAAAACACTACACCAAACTCACAGGTAGTTAGGAAAATTCAGGAGGGACCAGGGCTGACCTAAGCACAGGGGAGTGTTGAGTAAACAGTAACAGAAAACTCTAGGATTAGCTACTTGCAAGCTGGGACTAACACAGTGCACCAACACTAGCATGTACAGCACTAACAATGACCAAATTAGGGAACAACATACAATCTGGTACCTATATATAAGGATAATGAGGATTGGAAAAGGAACAGGTATAAGTGGTTTTGAACAAGAGGGAGGAAACAGGATGGGCAGCATAGACCCCTACTGGCCAAACAGGAACACGGCAGGAGTGACAGAGACGGATTATGACTGATGGATGAATGAATAATATTCTCTGAAAACCCTTCTAAAGGTAAACAGTTGTAAGATGGATGGATGGATGGATGGATGGATAACATTCCCCATAACCCTGCTAAGGATAAGTAATTTGAAGATGGATGTATGAATGGATGTGTGGAACATAACAGTCCTTTTTCAGTTTCATTCACCACAATTGGCTCCTTTTATCTTACTATCTGATTAAATCAAAAGGATCTGCACATCACTAACTGAACATGCGGCTTGGTTGTTCATGTTCATTCAATCCAAAATCACTCTGCAAGATCATCTCCACCTTACTCTACAATGCCTTGAAAATTAATCCAGATAGATTCACTTTTACCATTTTCCTTTCAAAGGTGTCTTGTACAAAGGTTGAATATTTTTAGATAAAACAATAAAAAATGGTGAAGCTGAACATTGTATTCAGGAAAAATGAAAGTGACGTTATTACTGCATCATCATATATCCCAGGCAGAGGGTTAAATTCCTGACCACAGGCTTTGTGTGTATGGCGTTCAGATATTCTCAAGGTACTCTCTTGTATATAGTCCAGAGATATATATTTATGAGACTTGGTGTCTGTAATTGCCCCATATTGTTTTGTAAGTTTGAGTGTTTGCCCAGAGATGGAAAGGCATTTCATTCAAGGTCTCCCCTGCCCAGACTGGATGTATTGAATAAGCAGTTGTGTAAAATGGATGGATTGATGTGCTGATTGTAAAATGTTTTCCTCCCTCCCAGTGAATACTATAATTAGAAATGGAAGATTTTGTACATACATCCTTGTGCAAATGAATTAAAACAAGATGTCACATAGACCTGCAGGTTTGCACAACGAACAGGGCAGAGAGTATGCTGAGTGGATGGACAGAGGAGGCACTGTGCCCATAGACTGGCAGACCTGCTCAGGTGGGGTTAGGGCTGGGTGTGTGACTGAGTGGATGGACAGAGGAGGAACTGTGCCCGCAGACAGGCAGGCCTGCTGGGGAGGGGTTAGAGCTGAGTGGATGGGCAGAGGAGGCACTCTGCCCAAAGACTGGCAGGGTGGTGTGACTGTGCTCCAGCCATCCATGTATGTTTAAAATGGATGCTCTGAGGTTTGGGCAGCTGTCAAAATGGGGTTTCCTCCAGGTTCTCTGGTTTCCTTCCACAGTCCAAAAACATGCTGATGTTAATTGGAGTTGCCAAATTCCCCATAGCTATGAATGGTGCGTGTGCCCTGCATTGGATTGGCACCCCATCCTGGATTATTCCCATACAATTTTTATCAAACCACCAGGTCCTAAATCCAGACCCAATGACATATTAATTAATGTGACTGTGATGTCCGTCTTGACAGTGGTAAGTTTATATACATATCGCCACGGCAACTTGTTTAATTTAATTTTCACAAGGTTGTAAGTCAACTGACATGGTGTTTATTTTCTGTGTCATCTTGAACAAATTGCTGATACTTTGTGAGTGTTAGACTGCACAGGTCCATTTTAGTTACAGACCCTGTACGTGATCAATACCTTGAAAGTATCGACTGACCCTAAATGCAAGGACACATGGATGAATTGAACACTAAATAATATATCTGTAGAAAAACAGAAGAAATGTCAAATCAAAAATAGTTTTTCAGATATAATATTTAAAAAACACATTGCTATAGATGTATACAGGAAAAAATAGATATATAAGCAAAGGATGAAAAAAATGTATCCACGCTATGCAACGCTTTGCATCCTGGGTGAAGTCCTTCATGCTTTCCATCATCAGAGCGATATTTGTCAGAGAAATTAAACTTGGATCAAGATTGCCACTTCTACTCTTCTATGTTCTTTGACAGGTAGAGTAATGGTGTACTGCTTGAACAGACTCATCTATCGAAATAATAAAGGAATAATAATTACAAAAGACCCACAAATTCATTAATAATTACTTCATTTGTTAATGCTTCTAGAATTGCGATGCATGGTCACAGTACACTTGGTGAACAGTATGTTGATAGTAATACAGTTAGATATTAATATATACTGTATGTGACGGAGAAACTTTCATAATAAAAAATACAATTGAAGAGAACTTTGTCACAATAAAATGCAATTCACTTTAAAATGTATTTTTCAGATAACGACAGGGGCAGGTTCTGGGGGCCCAGTACTTGACAGAGACTTGAATATGTAAAATTTTGGGCTGGGGGAGGCAATATGACATTTTGTTAGGAGGTCCATAAGTTCTAGATACGCCTAGTGACATACTCTAAAATGCTTATAAGTTTAAAAACACAGCCTACTGCAGTCACATGTTTATTGGTTCTGAATGTAGCTATTGAATTTATTTCATGAACTGAAATTCCATAAACTGAAATATCTACTTACATGTCTGCCATCAACTCTTTTGTAGAAACCTACATACATTTCTATACTTGTATGTTCTATTTTATTTTTTATTTTTATTTCTTTCTATTTCATAGCTTGAACCATTTTGGGTTAATAATACTGGAATATGGTCGTATGGTGGCACAGTGGGCTTGGAGTAGACCGAAGCTTGTGGGTGACACAGAGAGAGGCTGACACTCAAACTCAAACTAGTTGTAACGTAATTGAAGGTTCATGGAAGGTGTTTGGTGCTAATGCTTCAGTCCTTTGATCCATTCAGACGTTTCACCCCTGCTGATCCATTCAAAGTGTGACCGCTTTCTGCTACAGTGACCCAGCATGAGCCTGAATCTCCTCTTTTGGCCCCACAGAAATTCAGCACTAATCTGCGTAGCAGTTTGAGGATTCAGCAGGGCTCTGTGTGATGATCTAGACTTATGGGCAAAAGAGGACCGTAGTAATGGGTCAATAGTCTACAATTCAGGACACCTGCTTCTTCAGACGATGCCATATATCCTAAAAACTTTATCTACTGTTGAAACCCCCTTGACTTATCCTTGCCCTTGCACTAAAGAGTCATGTTACCAAAATATGTAGTAAGATGCACATTGTTAAGAAACATTTATAAAGACAAAGGGGTTAGTAATTAAGCTCACTGCACTTGGTGATTGTAACATTAATTTGTATGTAATGCATATGCACATTTAAAGTTAAAAGCCTTTAAGCGATGACACTTAGCACAAAACTGCATACATTGCTACTTCTGAAATGTGCCTGAATGTCACCTGACAATGAGGAGGCCAGAGAGTGTGCGTACACATTCATGCATGTAAGGTCATGTGACGAAAATACTAATTTATGTGCAGGACATGGGAGGACATGAATATCCTGAGGCAGGACATGGTCACAGGCTTTATGTCAATGCCTTCACCAGTTATTCATTTGCTCTTTGTTTATCTCTCACACTGCACTATGCATATCAACCCTTGTGCCCAGCCACCTATTTTTGCATTGTCCTGTTTTTTTTACACTTTAAGTGAAACCTCCCCCTTGTCAATGCTGGTGTATGTTGTGCAGTGGTCCTGGGTGAACTTCATTTCATGACACTGTATACCTGTAAATCATTGGTATGACAATGAATCTTACTTGACTTGATTTGACTCTATGCTTGTGTAACCGGGGGAAAAAAAAAAAAAAAAAAGAATAAAAATTCTTACCTTGTCTGTTGGATTTTC
>JABFEA020000054.1:4419007-4434715 GCA_019775915.2 Cyphomyrus plagiostoma
GGTAATCACACGAGGTAACAAGGAGGGCGTGTCAGACGAAAGGCTGGAACAGGACGGACGACGCGGTACGTAACAATAGACACATCTTACAAAAATATCTACAAACACGGAAGCAGCAAACTTTGTGAAAACCAATACTTGTGTCATTTTCAAAACTTTTGGCCACAACTGTATAGTATAAGTTAGACTAAGATACTTTTTTCGATTTTAATTCAATTTTGAATATGCAGCTACTGTGCATTGTACAGCAGAATATGCAATAAATTTGACTTGCAGGTATGAAATTTATATGACTTACAGGTATAACCAGAAAGAACAGAAGCTCCAGGAATACAAACAAAAGACAGGTTAATTACTGAGGGTACATGGAAATGCTTACAAGAAAATAAAAATGGGGACTCATGGGAAAGGGGCAAGGGAGATCAGGCCCCACATTCTGGGGGCACCAAGGGAGATCAGGCCCCACATTCTGGGGGCACCAAGGGAGATCAGGCCCCACATTCTGGGGGCACCAAGGGAGATTTAGCCCCACATTCTGGGGGCACCAAGGGAGATCAGGCCCCAAATATTGGGGGCACCAAGGGAGATTGAGCCCCACATTCTGGGGCACCATGGGAGATCGGGCCCCTCATTCTGGGGGCATCAAAGGGAAATCGAGCCCCACATTCTGGGGGAACCAAGGGAGATAAGGCCCCACATTCTGGGGGCACCAAAGGGAGATCGGACCCCACATGCTGGGGGCACCAAGGGAGATCAGGCCCCACATTCTGGGGGCACCAAGGGAGATCAGGCTACACATTCCAGCCCAGAGGAAACATGAATCTCATGCGCGCGTGCAGGTTATTTTCAGTCACACATATTTTGATATATTGGTCTTCCAGTGTTTACTCAAACTTTCTGCTTGTAATTCAATTCTGCTCATACTGGAATCATAAACACCTGTATTATAGAAAAGTAAAAAAATAGTGTGAGTAAGAAATGAAAATGCCAATGAAATTATGAAGAACTACACCCAGGAACTGCTATCTATGACATATATATAGCACTTTATGTAATGTTTTAATGGATTTTCCCAGTACTTTATATCAAGTTTCTTTCCTAATACAGAACACTGAATTTTATTCTTTAGTCCAATGAAACATGTACTTGGAGGCTGTTATGTTCTTTTCAATTTACGAATCCATGCTCCACACCAGGACCTTGCCGATGTAGCAGAGCGTGTGGTGATGACTGTGAATGCGGCTGTGTTTCTTTCCTGGCTTTCGCTGATAAGGACTGATCCTTTCCTAGACAGGGACAGCTCTCTGGGCTCTCCGGTCTTCGGGCAGGAGGAGCCATTTTGTGGGAAATCCGGAGAAGGGGCTCCTTCGGAACAGCCGGTCTCCTCTGGAAATTAAAGGGAGTGGTCACCTCCCGCTGCGAAACATGGAGATGCCTTTACAGCTGCCTCCTCCTCACGGCACCCCCTGCCATGCCGCTGACTGATGATCTTTCTCTCACTCTTCCGGGAACTTTAACCTCCTCGAATTCACTGCCCCCTGGAACAATAACGTCATCCCCTCTGAATTATTCATCAGACTGAAAGTACTGGGCAGTCAAAGCACACACTAGCAAACTTAAGGACAGCATTTACGTCAATGTCCTAACCAGGCTGAAATGGGCACTATAGGACTCGCACATTATACTATTCATCACTGCATTCATCACATTGTATTTGTATGTCTTGTTTGTATATTATGTCTTGTGTTTTGTTTGCACCATGAAGGTGCCATCTTACTGTGCTGTCATAAACAATGACAATTAAGAATTCAATCTAGAATCTGCCGACAGCTCTTTGGCCCCATTATGACGTCATTGTGCAGTAGCATTTTTATGCCCTTTGCTCTTTCAGCATATCTTACGTAAAAAGAAAAAAAATGCACACAGAATGCATTTTTATACTACTTTGTACTATTTTTGAATGATGGTGCTTTGTGTACTTAGTGTTTCCTAAGCATAATGATGGTATATTTCAGCATGATCATTTCGGAATATGACATTCAATTTGAATGGGCATAAAGTGAAATAGTCCCATTTCATCTGTTTACATTTTCTATAAATCCATTTCCATTCCACCTGTATGTGGTAATGGAAAGTTAACTGCTATCATGAATCACTAGAGCGTAACTCTGGGAGGCTGTCAGTCCATCTGAATAGTCCATCTTCTGAGACAAATCACTCATGTGAGGATGCCTGTTGACCTGGGACTGATTTGACTTAATGGGATCCAGCACAAGGGGCTAAATAATGAGCAACACTGTATATAAACAGAGTAGCAAGAGAACTACGAGATATGTAACCTTATCATTCAGGACCAAGTCACAAATGACAAACAGTCACTAGACTGTCCACAGGAAAAGCACACAGGTCAGTATTGGCATGTTTCAGTAAGCAGTTTTATTGCCTGATAGGCAGTAAAAACAGGTCCAGGATGGAATGAGACTTCCCGTGAATGTCAGCAGATTCAGAAGTGGTAGGGAAGTAGAGCGTGAGGCACGGTGGGTTTGGTGATTGGTGTTGGAATCCAGGAGGCGGAGGTGAGGATCAGAGTAGGGAGACCGGGCGTGGGTCGGGCGATTGCTGTTGGAATCCAGGGGGCAGAGGTGAAGATCAGAGTCGGCAAATGAGGCGTGGGTTTGGCGATCAGCATCGGTATCCAGAAATAGATCTGGTAACAGGGAAACAAGAAAGAGTTGAAGGAGGCGTGATTCCAAACAGGAATCAGCTGTATAATCAGGGACTGGAAAGATAGGGCTTCACCAAGGGCGATGTCTCCTTTCGCTGGGATCCCCTGGAGAGGTCTGGTCGACAAGCTGGCGGGACATCCCCGGAGCAGCCCATGGCACAAATATTTGTACCCAACTCCTGGATAAACCACACAGAAGCTAAAACATAACATTCTATACAAAGAAAAGTAATTTAATTTAATGTACTGATATCGAGTGAAATATATTTATGTATATGCATTTCTACATTATATATTAACATATTATATAAAATATATTAACAATATAATATAGGTATATATGCAGGGTTATCAACTTTCATGCATGTCTTTCCTAACCGAAAGCAAGTCACTTACGACAAATGTATATTATTGCATTATAAACCTAAAATTAGCTACATTAATAGTGTTGGGGTTTTTCGCAAACCCTACAGACTATTTATAAGGTAATAAAACTGCTACATACATGTAAATGCATGCACGTGTGTACAGACTTGTCTCGAATTGAAAATCTCATTCCAGCCAGCTGACCATTGTATATGTAAAATGTAATACTAATCACAATTTCATTTATCTTCTATTTTATCAAGGCCATATTTTCACAATTTTCTTATATTATATGGTTTTTATAATTACCACAGAATGAAAAGTTATGATACTGTACAATTTTGAAACATTTTTTAAGTATAATTTAGCCCCCAGTACGCGACAGACATTCAAAATATCCAACCTTCAGGAGAGCAGGAGAATCTGACATTTTCTGAGATGCCACAAGACCCATTAGCAATCCTAGCTGAATCGGATGAGATTTACTACACTTGTTCTGCTGAAACGATTCAATTTTGGCAAGCATTTTGTCATTTGTCTCTTCCTGACATTCCTAGATCACATGGTGTCCCTTAGGAAAAGTAGTATGCTTCTCAAAAACTGTTTATTGGCCCAGACAGATGTGCTTTTGATCAGATTCAGTCTAGGACTGAATGAGCAGGCCTTGGATAGAGTCTGTTGCTATGGTTACTTGACCAGTTACACTTTCTGCTTGCTTCCACATGGGAAAAATCTTGGCTTTACCAGTGTGTTTATGAATGTTGGCTGGCTAACGGGGTTATCGTACTAAAATGGCCAGTTCTTTGGGTTAGATGCCATTTTGGTTCTTTAACCTGGTGTATCAATTATTAAAATGAGGTCTGCTAACTATTGTAATTTAATAATTTAATAATTACAATACATGATAGTCTATTATAGTCATAGCCCTATCATATAGCCCTATCATATAATTTGTTTAAAATCAGTAATATTGTATACACGAGAATGCTAAGGTATGTATGGAGGTCAAGATTTCCCTTGCATCCCTAATAAACTCGGTCACTTATTGATGAATAATGATGTAAGTTTGGCTTACCGTCACGCCCACGCAGGCAGGACCCGGCAGAGGCGTAGCCGTCTGCCAGATCAAGCGTTCTATAAGACAGGCCCCCTGACCATAGCACCTCGCGAAGTATTGAGCCAATGTATTTGAGCCTTAATAAGCGTTACTTTGTCTCTCGTCTCCCCTCGCTCCTCGCCCGGTGCTGTCCATCTGGTGTTAACCTGTTGTCTCACCTATTCCCTTTCCACAGCCCAGCTCCCGTACCTGACCCGCTTCCCTCGCCCGATCGTTCCATCTTCCCCTCCCTGTGTGGTCGTGTCCCGTGCTTACCTGTTGGACAGATTCCCCAGCTTTCGACCTCAACGCCCGTACCAAGACCCTGCCTCAGCCTTGCCCTTTTCTGTACCGTTGCCTTGTCTTGCCTAGTAAAGGCTTTGATTCTCCGCATTCCTGGATCCGTGTTTCTCTGTCTGAGCGCACACCACACTTACTGTGTAATGTATGGTTCTTAGTGTGTGTGGTGACATTCCATACGGTTACTCTGACTATGTTGTTCATGTAGTGTGGCAGGATCACCTAAACAGGAATGTCTTTGCGTCCGCATGAGCTCATGTATGAAGACATAGCACAAGCGAATATGAAGGAGCCCTCTATAAATTATGGGAAAATGTACAGTCACTGGTTTCTCTATGAATTCCAGGCCTGTTATGCAAAGGTCAGAGGAATGTGGTACCGGAATGGCAGAAGTCTTCATTGTTGAGTTCTGCTGTTATATTTATTCCTTCTCTAGGGTTTGAATTGAGGCTTCCTGTCTCTATGGCATATTGACATTCTTAGAAGCAAATCAGCTTGGGAATGGCAGCAATTAGCGGTGTGTTTGGGACGGAGTGAATTTGAAGGGACAGCACCTGAAGCTGGAGCAATGAAGGTTTATAAATGGGTTCGTGGGAGTTTTACTTACACAAAAATGATCTGAGCGCAGAACGAAAAATGATTGGTTCACAGAGATAACCAATCAGATATTAGTGGAGGTGAGACCAAGACATCTCATTATTTGGTCCCGCCTCCTTTAGTTGCTTGGACCTGCTTTTTTGCTCTGCCCTCAGAACCTTTTTGTGCAAGTAAAACTTCTAAAATGGTCTCTAAATGGCCTGACTTCAGGTCTCCATCATCAATGGGCCTGTATCATGAAGCAATATTACTTGTGTAGCAGGATTACCTGAACAATAATGTGTTTGTATGTGTATGAACTTGTACATAAATAGTGCAAGAGAATAGGAAAACCATACAGTGAACAATCACTGGTTTGCCTATGAATTTGACGCCTGTTATGCAAAGGTCAGACTCGGAGGAACATGGTAATGAAATTGATATCAATGAGACTGCTTCATGAAGCAGATTTGTTGTGTAGCCGGATAACCTGTCATATCGAAGGTACCACATCTTAAATGGACTTTATCTTCTTTCACCTACATTTAGCCTAGATTAACTTAAATCTGACTAAGCTAGAAGTCCTACTTCTGGCTAAGTGAGAAATCTCAGTAATATCAAGGTTGTAGTGAAAAATAGTGTGAAATTAGATGTTCAATCTATGCAAAATATTGAATCCTTAATAGTAATTAATAGGAGAAAAGAGAAATAGTGTAAGTAATAGTTTCCCGGATGTTGTATTTATGCCTTTCCAGAAATCATTCATCAGGAGACATCATCATCCAGCTTTACCTGCCCCCTACCAGGGACAGGCTTCCATGACCCTGCCCGGGATTAGTGACAGACGGATAGGGGAATGCATGTCTTGCCATGGCTGTGCCTCTGGGACCCACGGACACGTTGGACAGGTGGCCATGTGATCACTGAGGCGCCCTGGACAGAGGCCACCTGTCAGGATGTCAGGAGTGGCGTTTTGGACTGCCAACCAGCAGGTGGCCCCGATGGCACACCCCAGCTATACAGGGCCAGAGTGTAACAATCACACCAGCTGCAGGTTCCCTTTGAAGGACACTTTAGTTTGATCTGAGTTTGTCACTAGTGTATGACTGCCAGGATCTCTGGGTATAACAGCCACACGGGCTCGCCGCCCCGGCTAAAGGCTACCCCCGCCTTCTTCATCTATTTCCTGTCTCCCTCGTCTTCTCCGCCCCCTCTTTATTTCAGCCAGAATCACACTCACTCTCATCTCTCGCTCACTTCCCAGGACACTCGCAGCTGCAGAATTCCCCATTTCCAGTTTCATGTTTGGTAAAATGCGCCAATCAGGGCTCCTGCTCAGCCAGTGATGTTGTCTGTGTGCCTCTGAGTCTGTGTGCCTCTGAGTCTGTGTGCCTCTGAGGCTGTTCTTGGCACAAATAAATTAGCAGTTTTTGTGAGTGATGCAACTGCAGTTTAGGTACTAAATATCTGCTGCATGGAAAACTTGAACATCTGCTAAATGCCTTCAACCAAATCTGGCATACCTGTGTAGCTATGTTTATAACCAGGGTTTAGTTACTTTATAGTCCTTGGTATGTTGCGTTTTTGCTATTTCATCCAGCCAACCATGTAAATGTACATTGAATTAACTTTCTGACATGTGAATGAGTGTTTAAAATGGAGTCTGGAGCGAAACAACCATGCATTTCACTGCACATTATAATTGCATATACAATTGTATATAAAACTCTGAAGTATGTGATGTCATTAATCTCCTCTCCATTGTGAGCCTGTGAGAGTCCTCTGATTGATCCCCTACCTTTATTTTAATATCTTTAATTGCCAAAATGTTTTTAGGAGTTCTGTCTCATATCTGATGAAGTGATAAATGTTGAATTTGAACCAGGGCCTCTGAAATATGTATCAGAAAAGTATGCAAAATAACTATTTTGCCATACAAAACCTATTTATAAACACTGCCATAGCTTATTTGCAGACATTGCCATTATTCATCGTCTGTAACCACATGTCCTATGCAGGGTTGCAGAGGTCCAGAGATTATCCTGGAAGCTGTGGGTACATAGCGACAAATTACCTAGGATGGCAGCCCTAATTCACCTTAGCTTTTTTTGGACTGTGGGGGAAGACAGTAGCACCCAGACAAAACCCCACGATGACATGAGGAGAACATGTAAACTCCACACATAGAGTCATGGAGGAAACTACAATCCTGGACCCAGAGGAGTGAGGCAACAGTGTTACGCACTGAGTCACTGTACCATGTATTGCAAATGATGTACTGCCTGCTTATGCAGTATTATGGCAGTGATCTGCTTCCATAACCAGTCATACTCCTATGAACTTTTAAATGTACTGTCAGACAAACACAAACATACGCATACATACATGCACACACCCATATATAAATTACTGCTGTATGAAAAAGTCTCTGGGAGACACAAGTCATCATCATATTTTTTATTTCTTTTTTTAATGCTAGTAGCCACGGTATTTCATAACCTTGTATCTAACCTGACTGAAAGCAATTCAGGAATCTCTGTCACTATGAGGCAGTCTCACGCCTTACAGTTATCAAGATTTCAAATACTGCACAAAATACTGGCTCACAGAAGGCATCAATCACACTAACCCATTGTCGGCTTCAAATACAGTGTTTATCGAGATCTACGGAAAGGATTCTGGCCCGTGCTTGGCTGATGATAAAGCGTCTGGAGCTGAAAGCGAAACCATTTATTGTATTCAAATGCAGAAAGGCTGCCTTTCTGAGTGTGTAAATTAGCTAAAGGAAACAGGAGCCTGGCCTCTGGCTTTCAGCACATTCCACTTCAGAATGTGTCCCAGGGTTCCGAATGAGGGAGAGCCAACTAAAATGTCGCCTGGAGCTGGCAGCTGTCGATAGCTAAAAGAGTGAAAACTGATTTCTGACTCACAGAAGAATGGGGGAAAAAATGGTCTTCCCTCCCCCAACAGCCACTGGGCCAGAGAGACAATTTCCCCCCAAATACCGTTACATCATCTTGGCTCTCAGACTTACTCCGGCAGGGGGTGGGGATGGGGTACCCATACTTCTAACAATCCATCAATCCACATTCCCACTGCTTAACTGTCCTCCTTAATAGGATTATTTGATAAAATGTATTTTTATATTTTTGGTACTTTTTCTACAAAGAAATTAACCATTTTAGCAGTCAATCCAATGGGGACCAATTCAACAAGCTCTTCCTGCTGCTGCTGGGTGCCTCTTTAATGGAATCTTTAATGGTGTGGGGCCCCTAGCTGACATGGCACTGGTAGGCCACACCTCAAGCATCATGGGAGCTCTTGCAGAGTTGACTCCATATGTCAGCTGGACTGTCATGGTGAATCAATCAGCAGCACTAAGGCTTCATACCTCACAGACGTTGGGTTTGGTTGCCACCCCCGGCTGTGTGTAGGTGCCCTTTGCTTATTCCTCCTGCATTGCTGCTTATGGCTGGGTTGCATTTGTCTCTTTTCAAAGTCGCAGTAGTGAGCGTCCGCACTGGGATGGGCTCCAGGTCACAAGCCTACGTTGCCTAAGCACTCATGGGAAACCAATCCAGTGTGTAAACAGAAAAGCTCAATAACAACAATCTTTAAAACTTTTTTTTTCTCTCAAAATTCATCCAGAAAGTGTGAAAATATAACACCAAAATTACAAGGCCTTTTCTGAATAGAGATGCTGTCGACCCTGTTAAAGTCACACTGATTGAAAAACACACTCCTGCAAATGGAAACTACCAAACCAGAAAAACAAAATGTAGTAAGTACAAGTCAGCGCTAGACAATGTATTTAAAATGATCTAAAATACTAAAGTAATTGTGGTAACTGGCTAATTTACCAGAACAGCTTGTGCTAAAGTCACAGCATTGCGGATGTGTGCCAAGGGGTGGTCGTCTCTGCTTTTAGGAAGTGACTGACACATCTCTTTAGTGTAAGGCAAACAGGGGTGGTGGTTTGTGCTTTTAGGAAGTAAATGACACATCTCTTTAGTGTAAGGCAAGCCAGGGTGGTGGTCCCTGCTTTTAGGAAGTGGCTGACACATCTCTTTAGCTTAAGGCAAGCAGGGGTGGTGGTCCATGATTTTAGGAAGTGGCTGACACATCTCTTTAGTGTAAGGCAAGCAGAGGTGGTGGTCAATGCTTTTAGGAAGTGGCTGACACATCCCTTTAGCTTAAGGCAAGCAGGCGTGGTGATCCCTCCGTTTAGCAAGTGGCTGACACATCTCTTTAGTTTAAGGCAAACAGAGGTGGTGGTCGTTGCTTTTAGGAAGTGACTGACACATCTCTTTAGTGTAAGACAAACAGGGGTGGTGGTCCCTGCTTTTAGGAAGTGGCTGTCACATCTCTTTAGTCTAAGTCAATCTGAGGTGGTGGTCCCTGCTTTTAGGAAGTGACTGACAGATCTCTTTAGTTTAAGTCAAACTGAGGTGGTGATCCCTGCTTTTATAAAGTGGCTGATACATCTCCTTAGTTTAAGTCAAACAGGGGTGGTCGGCCCTGCTTTTAGGAAGTGGCTGTCACATCTCTTTAGTGTAAGGCAAACAGGGGTGGTGGTCCCTGCTTTTAGGATGTGGGATCCAAAGATGTGTTCTTAAGAGGGGTCAGACTTCTCTGCCTTCCTTGGGCAGGCTATGCTATTCTGTTCCTGTAAAAATGCTGTAAGACTTGATCTATCCTTAGCAATAAATAAAAGCTCATCAGAGTGGCTGATGGCCTCTACCAAAGGTGGGTCTTGTCTCCACTCCTATTTGTGATTTTCATTGACAAAATATCAAGGTTCAACCATGGCTAGAAGGGCATCCAGTATGGGGGCTAGAAGTACTGTCCCTGTTATTTGTAGAAGACGGCCTGTGATTGGTGTCATACAGTTAGGACCTCCAGCACACACTGGAGTGACTGAGTGCTGACTGTGAAGCGCGGATGGGAATCAGCACCTCCAAATCCATGCCAGTTATCTCTCAGGAAAGAGTGTGTTTCACTTTTCAGGTGAGGTGGGAGAGTTTGCCCTTAATGGAAGGGTTTACGCACATTGGAGACTTCTTCATGAATGATGGTAAGAGGGAGATTGACAGGTGGATCTGTGAGCTGCAGTTTTGAGGGCTCTGAGGGGGTCTGTGGTGGTGAAGTGAGAGTTAAGTTGTCAGACAAAACTTGCACCTCACTTGTCATGAGTAATGTCCCTATGTTCTCACCAGGTCATGAGTTCTGAGTTATGGGCAAAAATAAGAAATTATCTCTGCGGGATTTCTGGGTTCCCTCTCCATGGCAGGATGGATTTGGAGATCTGCACGCATCCCACTGAGCGAAAGCCCTCCTCATGAGTCACAATGAGGGATTGGCCTCCTCATGCGTCATACTGTGAAATGGGCCTCCTCACGGCTCACACTGAACAAAGGCCTCCTCACGGGTCACACTGAACAAAGGCCTCCTCACGGGTCATACTGAACGAAGGCCGCCTCATGGGTCCCACTGAGGGAAGGTTCTTCTCATGGGTCCCACTGAGGAAAGGCCTTCCTCACAGGTCCCACTGAGCAAAGGCCTTCCTCACAGGTCCCACTCAGGGAAGGACATATTTTCTCTCTGCTCTCTTGGAGATCCCCTTGGATCCCTTGAAGTGTGTAGGCATGGAGAAAGACCTCTTCACTGACATCCTCTGCATACCACTATGGTTAACCTCACAAGAAAAGGCGGCTAAAGATAAGATAAATCAAAGGAATCATTTGGTAATCATCCCTTAACAAAATTGCCATCATGTATACAATAATATCTACTATATAAGAAGTAACTTCACCATATAAACAATTTAACTAAAGTCACACTGTGGAATTGGTGTTTTATATCTTTAATGTGTTTTGTATGCTGCCATTAAAAACAAAAACCTTTCATAGGCTGAAGTGTGGCTTATTATCTGATATGGATTCTACGCCATGCTGTTTGTGGAAATTAGCATATTGGCTTATAATGAAAAGGAGAATGGAGTTCTAGATGCATATTTGATAAGAAGTAAAACTATATCTGGTTGGGTCAGTGGCTGAAAAGGCCCTCTGGGGTGAAGGGGTCCTTTAGTTTAGCGCAGCGTTCCGCAAACTCATCCACAAAGGGCCAGTGTGGTTTTTGTGCAGGTTTTTGGGGTAACCTTTAGGTCAGCTGTTCAAACTGAAGTGTGAGGCCTCTTCAGCCAATCAGACCGTTGATTAGTAACCCATTTAGGAAGTTGCAGCGAAAAACCACACACTCAGCGGCCCTATCTGGATAAGATTGCCTACCCCTGGGCTATAGAGTAAAGGAATGGACAGCACACACTGAAAGCCAAATAGCGGTTGTCAAGCAGGGAAAGCTTACAGGGGCAGCTTGATTTTCACTGTCTGTCAAAATAAAAATAAAACATACTAGTTTATACACATTCAGTGGAAGTAATCAGCACTTTAATCCCTTGAGAAGCAGACAGACCCCACCATGTCTCAGAAATTAAATGTATTTCACATTTTTTTACATTGATTCAGAACGTTTGCCACTGATGTAATGAAAGGCATTGTTTGACTTCTTTCAATTCCCAAACACCATGATATTGTATAACCTCATTTCCCGCTCTACACTGACCAGACAGAATTTATCTTGAATTAATGCCTCTTCTTACCATCTATTGTGTGACGATCAAAGCTAAAAATAATGCATAAATGTATGGCTTTAAATAACTGTGTCATTAATCTGATTGCTTTCATTAAAAAGGCGTTCATTTATTTTATTAAAAAGGTAGTGGATGTAAGTATATAGTTGGTTCCTATTGTTATGGTAAAAATTCCTGAAATATTCTATAAATAATTTAATATAATGATGACATAGATCATATGACAAAGGCAAATGAAGCCACCGTCCCCTACAATTTAGGCACTTTAAGCAAATGAGAGGGAAATGGGCTGTGAATTAAAGTCTTTGTTTATCCTTTTAATCTTCCATTTAAAATATGAACAAAACAATTCATTGAAGTAAAATAACTGAAATGAAAAATAAATATACACATATATCTATCACACGTATTTTTTGATTATTGTTTTATTTTCTCAAATGTATGTGTGCCACCATTGTGCATCCGTAGAAAGTCATATGAGTAAAAGGTAAGTGAAGTATTTCCAGTCATATTGTGTGGTAGTACTGCAGGTTACGGGCACTCCTTGGGCATGTGATGGAATTGGCGTCACGTGTGTGTTTTTCCCATAAAATGCATGACCATTATGGAATCGTGAATGAGGTGTCGAGGAACCTACGCTTACAGTCAAATCTGACTAATATGCTGAGACCGAGATGAGGAAAAGAATCCAAAAACAGCATAAACCGTAACTCCCCCCACCTCTACCCCATCTTCCTATAAATAAATTTAAGACCTCCATTATAGCTTGCACACAGCATGTTAAATACACTAACGGCAACCTCGATAAAGCCGTACGATCCATCACTGTCTGCCCGTCTCAGGCTGGTGCGCCCAGTGTTCGCTCATCTCAGAGGCCGTCTTCACCATAGGCAGCTGGGTAGAGAGCGGACGGGCGATGCGCCAGTGAATCTGCTCTCCTAGGGAATTGTCAGCCAATTAATTATTACGCTTTCCCCTAACATTCCATCGGAAAATGGCCCCTTTCCAATGGAGATTAACTTATCAGCCTGCCAGGCCCCACTTACTATCTCCGATGCTCCAGTTCATCCATTAATCCGTCTGTCACTAAATAGATGGGAGGAGCAAGTGCAGAAATTCCGGAGGCCTGATAGCCGCACGTGTCTGACTTCCATGTTGCTGACGACCTGGATGTTTGATTGCAGCTGGCAGAGCTGAAGACATGACTGCCTATGTCCATTGCATGCACCTGATAGCATAAGAAACAAAACTTTAGACTTATCACAGTTGCACAAAGATGCTGTACTGTAAAAAAAAAAAAAAAACACTGCTTAAAATATTACTACAGTTTATACACCTGTTGGGTGGAAAATGGTGCCAGATTAAACCAGTGACATATCTTTCCATATTCAGAAATGCATTATATTCCACAATTCATGAGACTTCCATGATTTCTTCTCTTAAGGGGACTTTTCTTGCACATTTTGTGGCACCTGTGAAGTGCTCATTTTCAGATTCCTTGCCGCATCTGAAATCCCAATGGCACATCTACTACCAATATACTAGTTCCAGCTGTTATCTTCCACACTGCTGCTGCTTAATCCTTATGGCTTCTGGCGTTACGTTCTGGTAAAACAGGGCTAAAAACACACTGGTTGACAGGATTCCCCACCAGCAAAGAGCAATTCAGAGATTTGAATCCTAAGTTTCTTCAGTTCTGTTTTGAAGACAGTGGCACAGTCTCTACATTCTACTTCTGAAGCTCCGGAGCCTCAGAAATTCAAACTAGGGGTTAGCTTGATTTTCTTATGGGATTAGCCTAATTAATGACTTGGGAAATCCAAACATTTCAGGGCAACTGGCATAGCTCTGCAAGTCATCACAGGCCTGACTCTGTAAGATGATTATTATTTTCTTCCTGGCAAGAACCACCACGGACATACATAATTAAAGCTGCGGGATTTCCTGAAGAAGGCAACACGAGATAGTATTGGATATAGGGACTTTATCATCAGCAGCGTGTAGGCACATCTCATCCTCACATAGTGATCTTTCTGTACTTTAGATGGTCCTCTGGAATGCAAGAATCGATGATACAGTATCAAAAGAATTCCAGTTGTCTAGCAGTATCAGGAGAGAGTCTATGGGAAGCTAAATCTGCTGGAAGACCTTCATCCTTAGTGTTGGATACTGTATATATATATATATGACAAACTCAGGCACATAAACAGACTCCCTTAATATTCTACCGCATAGAATTGGATTTTTTACTCTTCAGCTCATCTAGTGTGCAGATTTGATTTTGAGAGGCTCAAATCAAGCGATGGACAAATTTCCCTTGAAGAAAGTGAACTGATCTGTACAAAATCAGCTCAGGTTCCATTGCCTGGAAGAGACTCTTTGGCTGTTATTTATTTATCCTTTGTTTAATTGTGAGAATGTGCCGCAATGGCAGGAGCCAGATGAAGCCAAATGAGGTAGAAACACAGGCTGAAGCAGGTGGAGTAGGACAAGATGGCTGTCAACAGTGGGAGAGTCCATTTCTGATACTGAGTAGGACAATTTCGTTTGAAAGTTGAATGTTTAGTTACGGCCTTGTTAGCTGCTTTTCTCTGAGTGTTTGGTCAGCATTTTTGCTGGGAACCTTTTCCTGTTTTATGAGTCACTAAATTGCTTTTCTCTTTGGACTGTAGCTGCATGATCTCTCTGCCTTCTATAAATTCCCCATCACGATTAAACATGTGCTGAGAGATTTTTAAAGCAGTTATATTTATTTATTTTTTTTTAAAAAATTATATCCCACCTGCTTCCTAAATATAAAGCATATGGGCTGATAGCTACAGACTACATTATTATTATTGTTTTTCATAATAATAATAGAACATGTATGGGTACTGAATGTATAGGGAAGGGCCATCTGTGCACCTGCCCCCTACAGGTGATGCTTGGATGTGGGTATCATGTCCATTTGGCTGCAGCGTGAGAGGTGGCAGCCCACCCCTGCACCATGCCTACCTGTGTGTCACCATTTTGCCCAGTTCATTTTTAAAAATTGCCTTCTTGGGAGCTTTCCATCCATTTTCTGAAGTGCACAGTATTTCATTTTTGATGGTTATTGAAATATGCAGGGTTTTTTGCTTAACAGGGCACCAGAATATCTATCTTTCTCTTCCAGCCATCAATAATGCTGAAATTATCACCTAAGTAACAAAAGTACAAACATTTACCAAAATAGCATTCTGTGTTTCTGTCTATGAATATAATGAATGTATGTCTATCTGTCTATCTATGCATATAAAATTTACATAAAACGTTACTTGCCATTTTGAATTAGCACCTAGACAATGTTGTATGCCCTGTGACCCAAAGCAAGATAAGTAGTTGGAAGATGGATGGATGACTGCATGAATGGATGCACGGATGGATGATTGAACAATGCAATTCATTTCACAAACTGGAATTTCCTGTGCCCACACATCTTCTCTTGGTCAGGTTTGCACCAGGGAGTTCAGAGTATCCCAGGTCGCAGCAGACACACCCCAGACAGGCTGCCGTTAATTGCAGGGCACACACATTCACTTGGTGATACATCCTGAGTCATTTATAGATGGCAATTAACCCTGAAATCTACCACAGAGGATAAAGGTCTTCCAGCAGAATTAGCTTCCCATGGATTCCCTCTTGATACTGCAAAACTGGAGACATTAAAACAAAAGATTAGGAGCAAATATGTATAGCAACATATATTAGGCATTTGGGATAGAACAGAAGCTCTCTCGTTAGATGAGTGAGCATGTTAATGAAAAAACAAAGCAGCATTTTTACCACAACAATGCAAATATGCAACGAAAGTTGATGTTTGTATTTAGATTTGATATATTTGCTCACTGGTATTTGTGTGTACACTCACCTAAAGGATTATTAGGAACACCTGTTCAAGTTCTCATTAATGCAATTATCTAATTAACCAATCACATGGCAGTTGCTTCAATGCATTTAGGGGTGTGGTCCTGGTCA
>JABFEA020000054.1:4450380-4475498 GCA_019775915.2 Cyphomyrus plagiostoma
CTGAGGTACCCTGAGCAAGGTACCGCCCCCAAGCACTGCTCCCCGGGTGCTGAATTAGCTGCCCCCTGCTATGTCATAATGTTACATATGGGTTAAGTGCAGAGGACACGTTTCATTTTTCACTATTTGCTGTGGTGTGTAAACAATGACAACTATAATCAATCAATTACCATTTATGGAATTGTGGAGACTCGGGTCACATCAGGTGACCAGTTTGAGTGTAAGACAGGCAGGTGTGAACTTTGGCTGTTCTTCTCCTTCTGCTCTGTCTCCATACTTATCATCACATTATTCTTCTGACTGAGGCAGAAGTGCCTGCCTGTACTTTTCTGCCGTATATCACCTGGCTGAGTGGCCAGATTTTTCATTTTTTTTTTAAACCTCTTGAAACTGTTTTCTGAGAATTTTGATGCATGTCAAGGTCTGGACAGTTGTTTTGGATTTTTAAAGCAGCTGCCGCTGTTTGAGTGAGTGACATTTTTTGAAGCAAAGGTTTTAAATAAGTGACCGATCTTTCGGGAAATGACAGCATTTTTTGGAAACCACCTGATATTGCTATTGTTAGTTCACTACCTACCTGTGTGCCGTAAGCTCTGCTAGCGGCTGACAGGACATCAGAAAAGTGGTGTCTCTTCACCTACAGGCCTGAATTTTGTCATCCTCATCCACACAGTTCCTTTTGCCTGACAGTTATTTGACAGCGTTATGAAAATAACATTTGAACAATATATTGGCTCATGCACATCATTTAATGATCTCTAAGGATTGATATCTGCATTATTTATCTTCAGCAAACATCAGATGCATTCGGCAGCATAAATTTGTAATTCATTAAACTCATTGGCAGCTGCATCACTGATGTCATTAGAGTTTTCGAAAAGTAAACTCATACATGCATATTAAGTACATAAAAACCTTCAGAAACATCCTTATAAACTGTCAGTATTTTTGTCAGAAATTATTGGCAAAATGCTTCAATGTGAGTGGGATATGTATTTTTCATATTATTAAGAAAAATAGACATATATACATATGGGAAGAAATGAAATACTGACATTGAGGAACTTTAGTATACAGCAGTTAACTTGTTCTGACATGGAGAGGCACTGGAGATAGTTCTAGCAAGATCTCTGCAGGAATTTCTCGAATGTGTCATCAGTGCTGAGCAGGTGTTTTACTTCTGCCTTGCAGACATGCAGGTTTCTCAGAAAAAGGCCAAACCTTCTGCAGGGTGCCAAATGCTTCTCACCAGGGTGTCCCTATAAGGTACCTGTTCATCCATCTCTCTATCCCTCCACTCTCTGGAAGTCCCTCTGTAGCATAATCACCCACCTTAATTGTGAGGCCTTGTCAGTTATCCGGAATTATCCGCCCATTGTTCTTAACGTCTCTGTGAGTTGCTCCAAACTTTAGGGAAACAAGTGTGACAGGCTAACATCTCAGTGACCAGGCGATGGTTACCATGCTCCAACGTTACTGCATTGCATTCACGTGTCAAATGACTGTCCTTGTGCTGTTATTTTGTTGATTATGAAATTATAATTACATAGACTTTGCTCTGAAATTGAAGTCGCCTCTCCAGCATCTGTTTAGGCCAATCCATGAGCTTTGCTAAGTGGGAACCGATTGTGTATTCTGAAGTCGTTTCTGAATTTTGTCTTCAGGTTTATGTCTTCTTTTGGCTGCTGTCTCCTCCTTAGGTACGGAGTCCTGCCTGTGTCAGGCTCAGTCACCTGACATCTTGTTTCTGGGTTTGCGGGATTCCCACACTTGTGGTACGGTTTAGCAGTATTTTTGGTCACATTTCTGCGTAGGTCTCATGGTCCTGGTTCCCATTTAGGGTACTTCTGCTTCTCTGCATCTGGGTACTCTTCTGTGTACACCTTATCGTGGAGATGTTGTACAATCAACGACAAATAAAATGATTTTTACCAAGCAAAAGAACAAAACAAAAAATAGAAATCCAGAGCCTGACTAAAAAAAGTGTCTCCTTCAACAACCCAACACAAAAACAACAAATTGACCTCATCAGCTTACAAAAAAGTCCTACTTAAAAAAAAAGCCAACACCACTAATGCAAACAGACACTCCACCAACTGACCGATCACTCCAACAGCAGCATGAGCAGCGTGTCTTGGTCACCTCACAGGGCATGCCACTTACCGTATGTTTGCAGATGAAATTGGGTTAGTCCCTACTAGTGTTCCTAACCACCCGTTCATATGTGAATGCTATATAAAATAGTTGATCACAGTGCTCTGGACAATATTCTGTCACAACTACACTTGATGATTTTGATAAACAAGACCAGCATCCAAGATTTGTCAAAACCCAGACACATAGACTCACACACAGTGCCATGTTCCTCTGTGGACAGTGCAGGGGGTGTGCAGCTCTCTGGGTTCAGACTCTCTGCTTGTGATTGGAAAGCCATTGGTTCAAATCCCAAGGGTGACTAAGTAATATTACTACTGGGTCCTTGAACGAAGGCCTTAACCCACAACTGCTCAAGGGAGTCGCTTAGGATAAGAGTTTGCTAAACAAATAAATGCCACAATGTAGTACGCTGCTGGAACCCCTAAGGGCGTGGGGCAGCTGAACACTCACTTTGGATAAAATCGCCTTCTAAATAAATAAAATGTAATGTAGAGAACCTGAAATACTCCAAACAAGAACCATGGCCCTGGAACCAAGGCAACAAAACCTAGACCTAAAGATCTACTAAACCAACATCCATATATTCTGTGCTGGAAGAACACTGGATTTGGTGGACCAGGGGAATAAGACACAGGAACTAGAAGGTAAACTCAATCAAGAGGGATTACAGGACTGACAGCACAGAAATGAAACTTTGACAAACAGGAGTGGAGTGCAAGCCCAGGGTTAGGGTTAGGGTTACGGTGACCTCCAAACAAAGGTCTCTGCTCACAGACTGGCATTGCCAGCTCCTATTAACCAACCACAGACTGCCCCCATTTTACCCTGGGTGATATATTGCAGCAGCACTGGTTTAAACAGATTCTAATCATTATGTCTTATTGTTGGTGGGTGGACCTGACACAAAGAATTCACACTTGTTCTAATGATGTTTAAAGACCATCTCTAGCGAAATTATGATGCATGACGAGAAAAACGAACTGTTCGGTTTGAAAGTTCTGGTTTCCTATTGTCCCAAGTATTTTACATTCTTTGAGTAAGTCCTCCCTCTCACACCTTCAGTTGGTTCAAAATACAGCTGCTAGACTTTTATCCCGTTGTAACAGAAAAGATCACATCACTCCAATCTTGTATTCACTGCATTGGCTTCCGGTGCAGTTTTGTGTTTGTTTAAAAGTTCTCATGCTCACTTATAGAGCCCTGCATGGTCAAACATCCGAATACATTGCCCACCTGCTTCATCACTATACAGCCTATCAGGAACTTAGATCTGGGCAGCAGGGGCTATTAGTGATTCCTTGTATCATATTGAAAACCTGTGGCGATTGTGCTTTTCAGGCAGTAGCACCTAAGCTATGGGATAGCTTGCCATATGTGACTTGCGCACTGCTGCTTCAGTGGACTCTTTTTTTTTTTATCCAGGCCTTTACTCAGTGCTGAGCATTTTCTGTTTTATGTTTGCGTTTTGTTTTTTCTTTATAGCATGTTTTATGTATTTGTTTGCTGTTTATGTAAAGTTTTATACTGAGTTTTTTAAGTTTTGTATTCTTTTCCCTGTTTTACCTTCTTTCATTATTGTACCGGACTTTGTGACATTTTGTCTGAGATAAGTGCTTTATAAATAAATTACTTAATTTACTGGAAATAGTTGTTTAATTAATTAATTTTCACCCAAATATTTTCTTTATTCCGTGGGCCTGCTTCACCACAGTTACCTCTGGTGCAAATGTACATAATTATGAATATTATTCTGATTTTACTTTGTATTATCATTACATAATAATTTGTGATTAAACAATTAAATTATCGAAAAATGGGTATTCATATTCACATCACTCATATCTCTTGGTTAAAAAAGAAAAAAAAAACTCAATTAGTTTCATGTAAGGCGAGATCCATGGGCCTGAATTTGAAGCATAAAAGGTTTTTAATTCAAAATCGAGAGAAAACCACGGTACAAAGTCTTTACTTGCTGAATAAATGTATTCAGTCATCCAGACATATGTGGGCTTTTGCCCACTTATTCCCCTCAGCCATGTTTCTGTCCATGACAGCGCAGGACCAAAGGTGGGTGTGATTCAGCCACACCGAGGCTTCAGCGACTCTGCCTGTCAGTGGGTGATTAAGTCGTTATGCCAGTGCGAAGGTGGTGGCGGGGACCTGAAATGGTGACCTCAAATGAGCCATGTGACATTACAGCAAGCAAGGCGGCTGATCATGCTCAGTGTTTTTTGGAAGACTTTGAAAGCGTGTTTTTCCTCCACAGGTCGGATGAGAAGGTCTGTGCTCCACGCATCACTGTCGGGGCTCCCAGACCCCTTGTGTCTGATAATAGGTAAATAAAACCTTGAATAACATTCCTCTTCAACGAGTAGGCTTAGCCTCTTACAACAATGGGTGGGGTTCAGAAACTAAATATCAGTATCATTTTATCTCAAGTGCCTTAGTTTTATTCTTCAGTCCAACGTCTACATAGAGCCAGCACCAGTAAATATCTTATTTTGGAAAATATCGATTGCTCCTGCTTTCTCATTCTGCTGAAAGCCTCCTTGGTATTCCTGTATTTTTCTCTTGCTAAAAATACATTTTTTCTGCCCTGGTGGTATCCATGTAATTTAGACAAACAAATTTGAGCCACAACGCCATCACTCACTGTTTGAAATGTGTCCCGTCAGTCCCACTGAGAATAATCCCGGCTGTGAATAATTAATTACGTTTCCTCCGTTAGTGTCTTGGTTCTGCACACAGAAACCCACCAGCACTGAAAGTCATCAACTCATTTCTCACATCCGAACTCAGCCTTTCGTAATGCAGAAATAATTCAGTGCATATAATGCAAATAAGTGGCTCTCCAGCCACACCTAAATGCTATGTCGGATGCTGTGATTGAATTAGCGGCAGCCATCTGTCACTTTTAGACAGAAAAATCTAAATCTACTAACAAAAACCTATTGTGTGAATTTTTTTCAAAAGCTCACACGACAGTTACCTGAAATGCTATAATTTTTCTCCAAGGCAGAGCATTAATGAAAGCCCTTGTTTAAATCATTATTTTCCTGCAGGTGCACTAAAGTTCCATTTTCAATTTGTTCTGTTTGCAAAGAAGTAATGTACTATTGCTCTGTAAAACAAAACAGAAACTACTTTTGAAGCAAGGGCATTCTTACTACATTGTATAAAGCAGAAATAATGAGAGAAAAAAAACTGTTCATTCTTTTATCATTAACATGATTATTTGCACCATGAAAACAATAAAACTATCTTGGTCTGTCTCCACTGCCATCACCGTAATGGACAATAGATCGAGAACAGGTGCAAATCCTTTTAGCTTGGCGCTGTGAGAGGAAGGTCACCACTGTCAGTATACAGAACTATAAACTACATTCCGTGAAATATCAAATACTGTTACCAAAACGTACTCAATGCTATCAGCTGTTCATGTATTTCTCAGCCGATTCTGTTCACCATTTTTCTAACCTTCCAAGGTGGCAGATGTATAAAATTGGGTAAAATGCAAAGATTCCATTTGAATCAAAATATAGGTCTGAGCAATGTGTATAATGTTTCTAATTATTTTTTAAAGGCAAAAAGGCAATTTAGGCAAAATGCAAGCCGATATCATGAGATCTGTACAATCCTCTCATAGAATTATCAGTACAACTCCATATGATTTCCAAAACGCTAATGATCTTTATGAAACTCCAATGGCCATATTCTAGAAGTATTCAACATGCAGTATTCACAAGGGTGAGATGTTTTAGAGAAGTAGTATGCAGACGTCAAGTTTTCAGTAATTCATAATAATTCTTCTTGTTCTCACAAATAATAGTGATACAAACGTTTATTTTGTTGCTGTGTTGTTGCTGTGCATTGTGCCTGTAATACTAACTATAAAACACTTGAATTATGCCATTCATCATTTAAGCTAGAAAAACTGAAAATCCAGAGGCTCCTTCTCCATCTTTCGAATGAAACCTTCCTCTCGTGGATTGTAATGCAATCAGATGGCCACATGGTGATTAGGCAGGTTTTGTGAAAAAGTGAAAATGCTTAAGAAAGGGTTTGGAAAGGTTTACTGTGGGCATCAATACTGTCTGACACTAATAATGCGTACAAATTATGATGTTTATTCTGGTGTTGCATTGTTTCTATTAATGTTCAAAGCCAGTATAAATAATAGAACTAATCATCCCGTCACTTTGATAACAGAGATGAGCTGCTAATCCGTGTCAGGTTACATACGTCCATTGCTACATCAATTATGGATACAGCTGTGTTCATAGTGAAGTCGAGGTTATCCTGGGAATTTAAGCTATACACTCAAAGAGATGGTATAAGATGGGAGGAAGCTGTTCTAACAGAAATAAAATGTAAAACACATAATATGGAAGCATTTCTTGTCCATTATTTATAACCTGCTCCATTGCAAATGTGCTGTAGAGGAGAAGGTTAGTCATACACTGTCTGACTGTGAGTACAAAAATAGTGCTGTGTTAGCGGAATAGAGGGAAACTAGCAATATGACTGAATATCAAACGTCGCGGTGCATTTCCAGGTGTGTTATTGTCGATTCCTATATGGTTTGTTACATCTTTACATCTCTAATCCATGTACAGACACACAGGCCGGTTTCCAATTAGAATGAGCTTTTTTGTAACTTTTTTCATTAAATGGATCATTGGTCATATATGGTGTAAAACCCAACCATCAAGAGACCTCTGACTATTATTTGTCCTCTGTGGGTAGAATCAGAATGCCAGGGTAGTATCTCTTAGAACAGCCAATTCAGCTAATTTAACTTCAAACAGGTAGCGTGAATATATACACATAACCTGAGCACATAACCTTCATCTCTGACTACATTGCTGTCTCGTCTCTTTTATAAGTCACCTGCCTGCTTTTTATGTGCCTTCATGCACTCATCAGATAATCCGTACCCCAGGTGTTTACTTTCCACATGCTAAATGCAAATAGCCTGAAATAATGTTTCAGCAATAGCAATGTTTGCACCTCACAGCGAGTGAACAGCTTTGAAGCTGTTTAAAATAAGAATGTTTAGTCCCAAATGTTCAGTTGTTTTTTCTTGCTTCTGAAGTGGAAGTTTAAATCCAATTAAAATGCTGCATCACTGGACTACATACAATACAATCTGCTATTTAGATTTGCTGTGCTTATAACTTTTGTTAATGATGCTGCATTGAACAACAGGTGGTAATATTGAACACTGAAGTCAAACACCATGCAGAACTAACTAGCCTACAAGAAAATTACCTTTTCTAGTCTTTTATTTTTTTAATTGACGCACTTATGAACAAGCAACACAAAGCACATAACAATAATCCTAACTGAGTACCATTATATCACAGCTGGAGAACGAGAACAACAGTGATAATAATAATAATAATAATAATAACAACACAATATAGCAGATGAGTAACGTAGTATATCAGGTAAGTACTGATACAAACTACAGATATAAATCAATATAGCTTAATTATAACTTTCCTTTGCATGCCTGTGAGAGGTGAGTGTGGCCATCTTTGGAAGGCAGGGTCAGGTAACCCCGCCTGATTTGTTCCATCTGTCACTTATTCACATCTGAAGGAATAAAGTGGTATCTTCTGTTTCCTGTTAGCCCCAGCTGATGTGAGCTGCTCCACATCCTGACTCCCGCTTCAGAGTGTGAGTGTTCCCTGATGCATATGCCCAAATTAAATTACTTGCTTGTTGTTGCTGAAACAGTACTATTGGGTTTCTTGTTTACCCTGTGTAGTTTCATTGACACCTTTCCTGCCAGCTCCTCTCCTCCCTGAATGAGTATGTTCTTTGGTGCTCCATCACCAGATTGACGCAAGCCTGTTTGTCCTCCTCGTATCTCCAATGAAATATTTCATGTACATCCAAATTAGTGGATGTCAGTCACTATTCTTTTGGAATTTTGTACCAAAAATCTTAAAACTGCATGAACTGGGATTTATAATATATATAATAATATAAGATGTTTATTAACCATATTTAGGTTTGTGGGAGTCCACAGCCTATCCTGGATGCTATGGGTGCAAGGCAGAGAATAATACACATGCAGATCTGTAATATCTTTCTGGGGACCCCTCATTCATTTCTATGAGAAAAATTCTAAGGCTAACTATGAGAACCTTAACCCTAACCCAGCCCTAACCATAACCATAAGCAACCAAACAAAATACAAGATTGTTTTGCATTTTTAGTTATTTGATTGCAGTTACAGATTTTTAGAACATTGAGGTTATCTTTGTGGGAGCCGGGTAAAAAAATTTAGTCAAAAAAGGTATTCATCACATTGTGGGAACATTTGGTCCCCACAAGTTAAGGTATATCTGGACCACGCACGCGCACACATGCACACACACACACACACACGCACACACACATGTTTGCATTAATATCTTTGTGGGGACTGTCCATTTATTTCTTTGGGAAACACCTTAATCCCAACCTTAACCCCTACTCAGCCCTATCCTTAAGGCATTTTTATTTTTTTGACTGCAGTGACAGATTTGTTTTATAAAACTAACATAATACTTGTGTGGACTGAAGAAATGTCTCCTCAAGGAAAAAAAGTTACAGGTTCTTATCCGACTGTGGGGAAATCTGGTTCCCATTATGCAACAATTACAAAAATGCACACACTTTGGAAGCTCCAGTTCACCTGAGCATCTTTTTCAGATTGTGGGGAGAACTGGAGAACCCCATTAGGATATAAGGAGAACATTTAAACTTCACACACATGGGTCACGCTCTGCATTCCTCTCCCCAAGGTCTCTCCATTGTGTGGCTCTAACGGGCCACACCTGTTACTTGTTTAATCATAGTTCTCGTTACAGCCCTCATGTGGATCCCCAGGTGCCTCTTGTCTGTTCCCTCGTCAGTGGTGTATATAGTGCCTCCCTATCTCAAGCTCCCTAGTCCAATCATTGATGTCTGCATGTGGTCCCCAGTATGGCCCCACGTGGTTCTTTTCCTTTACCCTGTCTGTTGTTTCATTGAATAAGGCCCCGTTTGGTTTTCCCCATGCTTGCCATCGACTTGCGTTTGATGTGACAGTATCAGACCACAGGTAACCCAGGGGCTGCCATCATTCTGCAGATTTCCCTTGTATTATTGAGTTATTCAAATAGACAGTGAACTATATAGCTTCATTTATTTGTTTGAACTTGTGAATCTCAAGCATTCATCAAAATCTTCATAATCTTCCCGACCTTCCCTCTGGGGAACTCCTTGGTCTCTGCTCAGATTTCCTCATGCCTAACTGACATCACAGCTGTAGATGAGGGGATCACCCCCTCCAGCTGTCCAAAGACCAGCTTCTTGTCTTCCCTGATAAACTTGCCCTTCACCATGATATCACTGAGTAGCTTAGATCATCGTTGTCTACATCTTTGCCAGAAAGGTGATGATAGGTGACCAGCTATCCTTCCTGACTGCATACCTCCTGATCTTGTAGCTTTAATCTGTATCATATCAAGAAGGTCAGGCCTTATTTATGTAGTTTATCTTCTCGTCCAGGTACGTATCACTACTAGACTACTGCAACAACTGCAAGATTTCTGAAACCTCTACAGATGATTCAAAATGCAGTAGCACGTCTGGTTTTCAATCAAAATGCTCTCATGCTACACCTCTCCTTGTTTCTCTTCATCGACTTCATCAGCATTTCAAGAACATCTCATCCTGCTCATCTGACCGCTGACCTCCTTTGTCTTCATCATCCGTCATAGACTATCCCTTGGTTATTGTTATCTTGATAGAATTATACAAAAAATAAGAACCAGAATAAAATAAGTGACACTGTATAATGACCAACAAAAAGAAAATATATTAAAACACTAAAATAAGAAATATCATTTGTTTTAGCTATCTACCATAGATTGATAAATTTCTAAATCCTGTGGAATCAGAGGCATCCCTTGCTGGATGTACCTTAACTTACCCCTGGGACAAACTCCACACCAGCCATGATCTTGTTTGTGAAAAGCAGATAGAAGATATGGATGGATGGATGTTTTTTTTTTTAATAATGTGATTTTTAATGTACATAAATAACATTAAACAGGCTTAGGATAAAGTGCCTATGAAACAAGGATTTATGAATAAAAGGATGTATTGATGGAGGAATATCTGGATGACTGCATGCTTCGTGATGAATCCCAGCACATGCATGTAAAAGAAGTGAGTAATATTAGAGTGAGGATTGCATGGTTATAATCTCATATGGTCATTTCAAAGGGCACGTTTCACCATTGTTACTGCTTTGGCATCCTGCTATGTACCTGACAGTTTAAGAAATTAAGTGGTGAGCAAAGCTTTTCTAGCGAAGTCACTGGTGTTCTGCTCTAGAGTGAGCAATCAGTATAGTAATATTCTGCTGTGTAAGTGGATAACTTTAAAACACAAAGCTTCATACTGTAAATACTGTCCAAACACCATACGAGGCAAAAAAACAATTTGAATAGCAGCATAACAGTAAAGCAGAAATAAAGAAGCGGTATGCCAACCAATGAAGAACAATTTTATAACCTTCATAATTAATAGCCAGCCTCCTATTCTGGAGAGGCGTTGCTTAGTTGAGACCTGCTGAATGTAAATATGGGCTGAATTAGTAATAAAAACGTGCATCTAAAAGTCACCAAAGGCAAAAAGCATGAATGAGCACCACTGCCTTCAGACTGTGCTATGATTACATGCTAAACTCAAAATACATGTTGACAGGAAAACTGATAGAAGAATTTTACTCTTTAACGCGACAATCAAGTCAAGATGGATTTGGAAAGAATACAAGACCATTTCAGGAAAAAAAATACAGACATAAAAAACAGATTTGAATCCCAATGGGAAAATATATATTTCATGTTAACCCATACACCCACAGCTAAACGGTATTTCATACAATTCATGATTTTGGTGGTGTATGCGAAGTAGGAAAGACATCCTTTACATTTAAGAAGAGGTTGATACCAAGTGTTACAGTTAAGGATTTTATGTGGTTACAATTTCTTTGAATTTACATCTTGTGAGTAATTGGAAATTTCATGCTTTTCTGCTCTTAGATAACATGCCTTTTCAGTCCTAGCCTGACTGTCCACCTTTTTCCATAGCTGATGATCTAGTACCGGGTCTTGGATAGCCTGAAATCAACAAAGGGAAAGTAGCAGGCTTCCTGGATGTGATACCAACTGATTACAGCGCACATACTCACACATCTTTGGCAACAGGGACGTGCATCTCTATTACTGACCCTGATGTGATACACATCTCTGCATTGCCAAAGATCTGATATATTAAAGATACATATGAAGCAGCTACTAAAGCAATATGATATTACCCATATTGCGATGCAGTGGGATTTGACACTTGATTTGATTCAACATCAACATGATACAATACGATGCATTGACCGGACACACCTCCAACTCACGTGGGACTTGGCCGAGAGACTTCAAGAGAATTGGTCACTGCCAGCAGTGTAAGACTGGAGATGAGCGATCATGCTTGAGGAACAGTTAACCATTCCTAATGAGCAACTTATACATGAATTCACTGAATTGCACATTATTTGTCTGTGGGAGGAAACACCAGGAGAAGATGCAAAGTCCACACACGCAGAGACGGGACTGCTGCCGTCAGGCCACACTGTTCCCCACCGAGACACTGCTTTTCATCCATATGCCTTAACCGTTTATCTAGCATAAGGTGACAGTTATGGGAAGAAAAATATATTTAAAAAATGATTTAAAAATAATCTCAGCAGATGTCCTTTCACTTTGATGACAGTAGTGAGCTACTGCTGTATTAGAGCTGGATTTTCTCCCAAATTTATTTGCAGGACAGTTCAAGCCAAACTGTGACGGGATCATATCTACACTCTTCTACAATTTTTCTTTGAGTTTGATGTCTAGGCTGTGACCGGGCTGTTCCACATTAATCTTCCTTTTTTCTGGCATTTTGTCTTTTGATTTGACTGCCACATTAGAGTGAAATTCTTCTTTAACAGTTTTCCCATCACAAGCTGCAGATTTCCCTCCATACTGCGCCGTGAATTGTTTCCCCCACCCTTCACTGCTGATCAGACACACTGCTCAGTATCTCTGATTCTGCCACTGTCATTCTTGTCAGGAGATTCTGTGTTCTTTAGATGAGGGCAGAGAAGCTGCATCCCATAGTTGACATAAGCGCGTGCCTATGGGTCCAGCTTCTGAAGGGACGCATTCTCAGCTAGGAGATTTCACTTGCATGCAGTGTGCACTGTGGAGTGAAATTGGACGGCTCATACCCCTAGAGGTATTTGCACCCTCTGTAGAGCTTGCAGAGAACAGCTATGTGATGTAGGAGACCAACTTCTGAGGGGAGTGTCAACTTAGGCAGCCAATTTCATTTTGTCTCAACCGATGAATGCCGGCGGTGAAGCTCACATGGGGGGGCCATATGGGCATTGACCAGTGCTGGGCAAGAGGCTGTGTTTGGAACTGAGGCCAAAATGTTCCACCGTGGAAACCACCTTGCATTATTTGGACTGAATGTATCTTCCTACATAACAGAGATGCACCCATTTCTCCACCATACTGCGGTAAACACAGGAAATAGCTGTTAGCATTGTCCTGCCATAGATTCCCGTGGCGCTTTAAAGGCTTCGGCTGGCCTCTCGGTTGCCTCCCTGATGAGCCTCGTCTCTGCACAGTCATCCATCGTGAAGAAACAGTCTGTCTTAGGTGAACTCCTGCTGCTGCCATATTTCCTCAACTTCATGGTGATGATCGTCTCTGTGTTCTGCTGCCTGTGTCAGGCCAAACCTTTTTATATCTCTCTCCTGAGTTGAACCTTTTTAACAATAAGATCTTAAGATTTTTTTGTTAACTCTTCTTGTCTGTATGTACTGATTCTGTCTCACACTATGCAATAAGCAAGGTTGCCAGGGAACTACTATTTTTGTATTGATACATTGACAATAACAGGCGTTTGCATAGTTCCACCACAGAGCCAAGGGGTGCTTAGCAGCTCAGCAGGTTAAGCCTCTGGGTCTGTGATCAGAAGGTTGTCGGTTTAAGCCCTGGCCTTGGCAGAATAGTGACAAGGTCAAGGGCCCAGCACATTAGCTGACCTCGTGCTGTGAACGCCAAGCTATGGAATGCAATATGGGGTTGCTAAAGAGTAACTTTCTGGTGTAGCTGTACTTGTGCACATGGCAAATGAACCTTGAAACAAAGTGGCTCCCCATTGGTCCTGTAAAGTGCTACATAAATGAGATACTTATTCATTTTTTAATGTATGTTCGAATGACTAAAGAAAGTGAAACTTTTGTCTCATTTCAGTCTTAAAGGCAGCATGAAGCTGTGTGAAAGGCAGGAGCAGCTCCCCGCTCTGAGGAGAATAAGTCATGTGACAGAGTTTTTTTTCACTGCTCAATTCCACCTGTCCCTCATTTTTGGTGTCCTTATATATTAGTTTGTTTTGAGTTTGTTTTCACGGCAACCCTGAATTAGAGTCTCATATTGTATTATATCGGAAAGGCTGTGATTCAAGTTGCTTTTGTGTCTTTTCCTTTTTCCAGCAAAAAATATCAGGTTTAGACTTGTTTAATAATAACGCTTTTGCCAATGCCCACCCTGAGATACGGAATCCCTCAAATCTGATTTACAAATTACATTAAGCTCTCTAACTGAAACTTTTGCTAAAAGTGATTTAGCATTCTTTTAACAAATTGGATATTATACTCAAGAAATTCACTTTGTTCTACCCCAAAGCCATCAATCACCATAACCAAGCAAGAAACAACTAACTGAAATTACCCAATTACAGCCCCACAGGTATTCTGTATGGACCCATCTGCCAACCTGCCCCCCCCCTTCACCCCCACCCAAGACAACTGCTTATGGGCCACTTAGCTCTTATCAACATGACTGCTGCTAATTTTGAAAGAAAAATACACTGTTTAATGCTGCTAAAAGAATATTCAATTTCACTTCACCATTCAACTTGATATTTTACATTTTTATCTAATATATTTTTGCTGTTCTATTTTCTTTTTATTAAAGTTTTCTTTGTATTCTATAGCTTTGGTGGAAGCGCACAGGCTCCGTCGTACATTTACAACGACATTAAAGATATTCTATTCTATTCTACTGCAAAAACAGTAGTACAGTAGGATAAGTCCTCAGGGTTACAATCAGAGTCCTTAAAATCTATGCTATCTGGTGCCCAATTGACTGATTCAATCAATAGCTCAGTCAGGACAGATTCATTAGGAGCTCAACAGCAATGATTATACACAGTGTGTCGCTAAATTCTCGATTAATGAACCCTGTCTCACAGCTGATCTACTTTCAGATACCAGCGCTCTGTTGATACTGTGTCATGTGACATACCCACAGAGTACTAATGTAGCAATACTGGGTTATCCCTCATCCCTAAATTTGCAGGCATAGACATTTTCACATTAAATATTAATATATGTTAAATGCATGGAAAAATTTTTTCAGCAGATTTCAGCACTGAAATGTAATAAGCCAGGTCATGATGCAAAATATTTTACATTAAAAAGGCTTGTTTTGATTATACAAAGCCTAGGGAAGGACTGTGAACTATGTAACTTATTATTTACCTGTTTCTCTGACAAAACTCAGACAGCCTTTTTGTAAACGTATTCGAATGATGAAGCGTCTTTGTTTTGAAGCTGCAGCATTTGTGACTTCTAAGCTGCAGGTGTTTAAAATAAAATTTTCAGGTACTTTCTGGCTATTGACAGCTACTGAGACTGTAAATATAAACCTGTAAATGACAGTCAGCCATAAATCCAGAAGTTGCAGTCAAAGACAAAAACACCACTAAATAAAAAGAATGATAATGATAATGAATGTTATCCAAGTGTCTTTAATGGATTAATTTATTTGGATTTTTTTATATATATTTAACCCGTGGATCTCTACTGCATAGCCTATGTCATTATATATATTATATAGGGGGTGGACAAGTGAAAATCACTAGAGAAAAACCTCAGCTTTGAAGAAGACAAATATCATAACTAAAAAGAAAAGTCATAACCACGTGATTCTGGGGCATGGAGAAAAAGCGAGAAGTCCGTAGAGTGACTTAGGGACAACAAGGAGACATAAACTGAAGATAAACAAAACCACAAACGAAAGGACCACAAGGGGTCAAACAATAGCAGATAGGTAATTAAGAAATAGCAGGGAAAGAGCTAAATGTGGACACACAATATCGTAACAGCACTAACAACACCTACACATTCTAGTAACAAGCAGGGGACTAATGCACAATGACTGACAAAGTAACAGGCCTGGGGCATATATAAGCAGGTAATGAAGACTGGACGAGGAACAGGTGTGAATCATTCACTAATGAACTAAACACTAGGGATAGGAGTCACAAAGAACATAGAGAAGAACGCGATGGCGAGCGACACCTGCTGGCCAAATGGGAACATGATGAACATGACAAGGATAGACAGACAATTTGCAGCATGCATCAGCTATAGAAGAGGTCATTCAAAGCAACACAAAGCAGCTAATTACAGAGCTGAAATAGCTGGTGCCTAACTTGAAGGGGCACTAGTCACAAAAACTACCAAAACATTAAATGCATCAAGGGATCTCCCTCGGAAATCATGACCGCATAAGCTAAACTGCTTTTCCAAAGAGTAGCAGTGCTCAGAGAAGTTGACACATACCCACAAAGAGAACAAGAGCCTTAAATAATTACCACAGACTCAAGGCAATACCTTTGTGATTCGATATTAACAAAAACTGCACGTCATGAGCATCTTAAACCAGGAACGGTCAGCAGGGCTGCAGTCAGAAAATGCCGCTGCTGTCTAATGCAGAAAGACACATAAATTAGTATACAAAACCTGACCAATGAGCAATGAGGAAGGAAAAATTGTGTCATAAATCATCTTTCAACCCTTTCCCTAAATGTAGATAGGCTTACTGTACATTTTGAAAGACAAATGATGCCTTTAAGTCACAGTGACTGTCGGTATCTCATGGGAGTCATCAGGTCTAATGATTGCTCTGTGTGGTCATATAACAGCCAAGGAATAAAAGGCTATTTTACAGGACTGGATGGATGTATCCTGTGACATAAAAAGGGTTCCCTCATGACGTTACCTGATTCCAAGAAGAGAGTCTCTTCATATACACCACTAAAGAAATTTGAAAGTGCATCCTGAGCACCAGGATGGAAAAACCTCCTTCAGGCATTTCAGGTACCAGATCAAATATCTCTGAACCTTTATTGGACATTCTGAAGCACAGACTGTAAGGGTTAGGCTTAGCTCTATGGTTATGCCTTACAAAGTTCTAGATAATAATGTATTGCTATAAGCCTGACCTTCATACAGAACCTATTGCTATCTAAATAGGTCTGACCTGACCTCCTACAAATTGATGTTGACTAATAACCAGGCATTATATTAAAATATTAAATATTATGTTATTGACAAATGAAATATAATCTGATATAGCACTCATTAAAACCATCAGAATAAATTACCTTTTTAGGTTATTAAGGAATAGCAGTGCAATTCCACTTTAATTCCATAAACCCATTTACACCTAATGTAGAAAGTTTTAATAAATGTCTTGCTTCTGGTTGAAATGTGTTTGATTTGGGGAAATATACATTTTAAAGAAAAGTTTCGGGAGTTTTGTCCTGTGTGTGACAAGCAAATAACTTTGGGATAAGAAGTTTCACTGTCTGCTGAGAACAGATATTGATTAAAGAACAGGACTTGATCCCGTGCATCCACCTTAGATGATGTGAAGATGGAGCCATTTCCAGGCAGCACAGAACATACACGCATGGACAGACGCACTCACAGTCACATCCCATGTGTGATTCGGGGGGTTGGAAAGGTGCACTCACAGTCACATCCCATGCATGATTTGGAGAGTTGGACAAGCGCGCTAACAGTCACGTCCCATGCGTGATTCGAAGGGATGGACAGGCACAGTCAAATCCCATGTGTGATTCAGAGGGTTGGACAGGTGCACTCACAGTTAGGTCCCCTGTGTGGTTCGGGAAGTTGGAAAGGCACACTTACAGTCACGTCCCATGCGTGATTCAGAGGGATGGACAGGCACACTCTCAGTCATGTTCCATGCGTGATTCGGAGGGATGGACAGATGCACTTCACAGTCATGTCCCATGCGTGATTCGGAGGGATGGACAGGCACACTCTCAGTCACGTCCCATGCGTGATTCAGAGGGAAGGACAGATGCACTTCACAGTCATGTCCCATGCGTGATTCGGAGGGATGGACAGGCACACTCACAGTCACATCCCATGCGTGATTCGGAGGGATGGACAGGCGCACTCACAGTCACGTTCCATGCCTGGTTTGGAGAGTTGGACAGGCGCACTTACAGTCACGTCCCATGGGAAACTGCCTGCGTTTGGAGTGCGTGACGAAATGAGTGCTCTGTGGAAACTCCTGCTAACTTGCTAGAAAATTAAAAATGGGAAGATTGCATTATGGTAAGGTACCATCATTTACTACAAACTTCAAAGGTTAAAAAGTAAAGCTTTATATGGGCAGATGTGACCAAGGTGCCAATTAATTCCCGAGGGAGCATGTTGAAACTGCGTCACCATAGCGACCTTGGGGCGGAGATGGGAGGGGGGAGACCACCGGGCCGTGCTTAGAGCTGCCAGGCTGGGGTGCTATGCTCCCAAACCTTCAGCAGCCAATCATCTATCATCTCTTAATTTTGCCTTTTATTCTGCCTTTGGGTAGCCATTGCCAAATTATGCATTTCCAGTTAATTTGTCTTAGTTTTACCAATACCAGTAATTTAATTTGAAATCAGATTCCACTTTAAAATTCTCTTCTGTGCCATCAAATTCCAAAGTGTGATTAAGTTCCCCTTAAACGATTACCTCATTTCCGATGGTTCTCAGTTATTCGCATTAGCAGCATCGGACTTGATCTCTTTAGAGACTGTTGCTTTATATTTTCCATTTTCTTCCCCTTTGCCAGGGAATCAGACGTTTTAATAATGCATATACCTATGGAGAGCATTCAATCAGCAGATGTTCCTCTGGAGCATCCCCTGTTCTAACACGTCGGTGTTTCACTCGTCCATTGTCTTCCATTTACTAGGCTGTCTGTCTTTCTGTCTCTGTGTTCTGCCCGTGTTTGGTGGTGCCGGTGTTCATAAAACATAGCTGTTCAGCGTTCAGGCAAGTATGCGATTTCCTTATCTAGCCTCTGAGGGGCACGTGGACATTGTTTGGTTGGGTTCCATCTTTTCATGATGTAGTCTGGATCCCAGATTAAATTGGTATTCAAACAATTGAGGCTGAGATTACAGCCCAACTCAGTCAAAACCAGAATCTAGAATACTGTTTTGCTAATCTGTTATTATTATTGTTTACCTTTTTGTAAGAGAATATTTTAGAAAGCTCACATTTTATTTCAAGCCTCATTAAATTATTACAACAATTGTTTTTCATAAATAATGTATGCGGCAAATATACAACAAAATGAGAACAAGTGTGGAATAAAGAGGGGGAGGTTGGCACTGATTGGACCCAGGTTCAAGTTTCTGCCAAGTTTCTGGGTACTCAAGATTCCCCCCCACAGACCGAAAACATGCTGAGACTAATTGGAGTTACCACATTGTTCGTATGTCGGCCTGTGTAAGTGGATGGTGTGTGAGTGTGCCCTGTGATGGGTTCCATCCTGGGTTCTTCCCAGCTGTGCACCCATAGCTTCTGGTAGGCTCTGGACCCCTGACCCTGAACAGGACCAGTGGATGTATAGAGAATGGATGGATGAACAGGGTCAGAATCACAATAATGATGTGTGCTTTGAAACTCCCTGAGAGCATTTTGTTACAAGGGTGATGTTTCTGCTCCTCTTCATTGTATGAGTAGAATGTAGCACTTACAGGGGTCTTGGAAGCAATTATAATTGTGGAATAGTGAAGGGGGAGAAGCACAGATAGCAAAGCTGCACCGTGGACAATCTGATGAGCTCTCAGTATCTCGGAGCAGGCGTATACATCTCCTTCCAACACAGATGGCCTGATGAGCTCTTAGTATCTTGGAGCAGGTGTTCCCACAAGTGAATCTAATCGAATACTTTGTGAAGCCATATAACAAATCAGTGTTGTCTGGACCAATGTTGTATGAGAACTGATTACAGTTGCTTGGGTCAGCTTTCTTGTAAAGAAAAAAAGGGTTTTTCAAGCATCAGGTCTGCTGCAGGGCGGGAGTCTCAGAATGCCTGTGGAATCACATGCCAATCAGAAGAGCAGATCTGAATCTGAATGCCGACAAGAAGAAGCTACCTGTTACTTGCCTGCAGCTGTTATTTCTCATTGATCTATGCACAATCACACCACAGCCACCTCCACCTGAACCGCCACGTGACGACCGTCATCACCACCAGATTTCTGAACAGCTGCATTGCATCTTCACTGATTAGTTACCTGATTTAACCCCAGCGCTGACATACTTCCTTACTGAGTAGTTCCTGTGTCTATGAGAGACTTTATGTATATCTTATGTGTTTCTGGGTTGTTGTACTTATCATTCTTGCCTGTGTGCTTCCTGCTTCTTGTTGCTTTCTCCTTATCCACCCATTGCCTGTCTCTGTCTTTCCCCCTTTGGATTGTGTCCTCAGCTTCACTGCCTTACCGCTTCTGACTCTGACGTCGATCTGAACTTTCAAATTAAACATCCACATCTCCTGCACTTGGATCCTCTCTGTCTGATCAGTAAAGCTCAGTACATTTTACAGTGTCTTTTAGAAGCTAATGGTGAATCGTTAATAGGAAGCCTGAGTTATATTAACTCCTAGTTTTACTAAAAATCCTCTGTATGTCATCAGGCATGACACACACAAAGGAGTTTTTTCTCTGTACTTCTAATGTGCTGTGGTTCATTCTGCATATGTCTGGATCCTTGTTTTTCACATGATTTTGTGCAATTGAGTGTTTCCTTGCCTGTCCAGAGAGACCCTAATGCAAGCATTGCAGATAAAGAATGCAAGGCCTTCTCGGGACACTTTCAGAGAAAAGGGTATGGCTCTAGGCACAAACAACATTAATGTGCCCGCAATGGTAAAAAAAGAAATCCACTTCTGTACCTTTAAATTAGTACTTTTTTCCAACAGTATAGAGAATCACTTATTCTTGAGATTTGAAGCATCCAAAACTGTTCAATTCTTCATGGAGGAAACTAGATTAAGATTCTGTCGGATGCCTTGGATGTCAGAACTCGGCCTCTCTCCTGGCAATTATGAGGCAAAGCAGAATCCAGCTGTTGTGTCTTCAACAACATCCCGTAGGCAGAGAGGAGGGGAGTGGGACTTGGCATGCTGCTAGAGAAACCAGAGGTGATGAAGGGACTGGTTTTCTGAGAAAGATCTGCAAAACAAACAAGCAAACAAGCATTTGATGGAGAATAAAGCTGGACTTCTTATATATTTTTCAGCTGTTTACCACAACATATACCTGTGTGAAACATCAATATCAATGCTTTAATTGATGCATACATTTGTCTGTTAGCAGAAGTTGATGTCATTATCGGGAAATAATAACTCAAAATGAATCGTTATTTAATGCAACACTACCTCATTTTTTGCAAATTTAAGGATGAGGGTATCTCAGCATCATTATGTATGGGTATATCCCATGGCAGAGTATCAACAGAGGGCTGGTATCTGAAAGTAGATCAGCTGTCAGACAGGGTTCATTAATTGAGGATTTAGTGACACACTGTGTATAATCATTGCTGTTGAGCTCCTAATGAATCTGTCCTGATTGAGCTGTTGATTGAACCAGTCAATTGGGCATCAGATAGCATAAAATTTAAGGACTCTGATTGTAACCCTGAGGACTTATCCTGCCGTACTACTCATTTTGCCAGGTACTTTTACTGAATTTCTTGAGTATAATATCCAATTAGTTAAAATTATTTTAAATCTTTTATTGAAAGTTAAGGAGCTGAATGTAATGTTAAGGGCTTCTCCCCTGTCTTGGTGGGTCCAAGTAGGTAAAAACAACAGAACACAAGATTTATTATTAAACAAATCTGAACTTGACATTTCAATTGCAAATGGAGAAATAAGACAAGACTCACAGTCTTGCATTACAGCCTTTTCAATCAAATACAATATGAGGAAATAACTTTAAACAAGCTTTTATATAGGGACAATATATGGTTCTAAAATGTGTTTTGTGTGATAGGATCAGAAGTGGACACATCAGAGAAAGAGGACCAGGTGGAATGAATCAGTCTAAACAAAAAGTTTAACAAATCTGTCCGGACTGAGATGTTGATTGCTAGCTGTGGAGGATATTGCACATAAATTAAGGACTTTGACTTACAACCCCAAGGATTTTTCCTGCTATACTACTCTTTAAACAAAATACTTACGTTGAATTTATTTGGTAAAAGATTCCATTTATTAAATTTAGAATGAGTCACAAATTGAACCCTCCGTATCTGTTTGAGATGCACAGAGGGTTCTGCCATTGTGCTTCCCCCCGTCCAGCAGGAGGCAGCATCGTTGTCTGGGGTTGGTTGCCTTGCAATTGGCATGTTTATGCAGACTACAGAGCCTGCTGTGCCTGATCTGGGATTTTTTAACTGATGCAATCCTCATCAATTCTCTCGAAACATCCTTTAGTAATTGCTAGAATGCTCTGAGGCCTGTAGACTCATTTTCCACCACAGAACAAACAGCCTGAATCTATAATACATAAATGAGTTTCCCAGAATTCCAACTGTTTAGGAAAAGGGTCTGAGGAGGGCCAACATACCTTTTAGAAAAGTTAAATTAAGTGTCTCACAATCCAATCCCATGGAAGTTCCTGCTTCCAGACCCCAGCCTGTCAGTCTCATCAGTCATTCAATTCCACTTCCCCCATTCCTGGTCTTGATCAGTGCAACACATTGTCAGCATGCTTGTGTCCATATGCCCATCTGGGACTGATAAGGTTCTGGGAGCACCGTAATGGCCCATCAATTATACTCTGCTACCTGGACTGTTCTAGAAGGGCTTTTGTTTGCAATAGCAACAATACTGTCCAGCCTAACACTTTCCTACAGAGACAGGAAATACTGTCCAGCCTAACACTACCTTACAGAGACAAGCGATACTATCTAACCTAACACTTCCCAGTTCATTTATGGCTGAACACCCTGTATTGGTGCTGACTGGTCTTCGGGAATTTTCCCTGATGTGTTGGTATTGTATGGGTTGGTCTTTCTTCCATAACCTTGGCATTACATAGCTAGGGGTGCCCAACCTATAGGTCGATATTGGTGTGTTTCCAGGTCACCCACAGGAGATGATTAATGAGTAATGCCTTATTTCATCTATGGCCAATCGATAGGCAAAATATACCAAGGGAGAGTCTCCCCCATTGGCGAGTGGCAAAATATTCCATGGCAAATTCCAGGGCTGCCCCTGGCAGGCGGTAATGGGGGTGGGGGCAGCTACAGTATGCTGGTCGGCAGGCGGAGGATGGGGGTGTGACATCCCAAAGACATTGTCATTATTTAATTATCAAAAGCAGAATGGTTTTACAGCTGCGGCAGTTCTAAGATTTGACCCTTGAGGTGCCCAGTCCTCTGATGAAATACAGAACAACACCCTCGCACCCCCACCAATAAACTGTTAGCTGTCTACTGCTAGACCAATTAGTTAATATTTTTAGAGTATTATTTTTCGGGGGGGGGGGGGCAGATACCCCCCTAAACAAGCCTTAGAATTGCTTTGTTTTACAGCGACAACAACATGTATCAGTCCATCCATCTATCTTCCAATCCAAGTCTGGGTCTCAGGACCACAAATGAATGTTAATTTTGTTAATTATACAGCAGAATACAATAATTACACAACAGAGTTAAAAATATGTGCAGCTCTTTGTAGGAAAACTGAAGTTCTCTTATTATTATGAATAATATACTGTTCTGTTATATATGAAGTTATTTTGATTATCTGTCCATCTATCCATCTTTAATAGCTACAGATTGTGTAATGAACTAAGTAATGTTACAAAGCATAAGGCTGGAACAAATTGTACTGAGATTATTAATAAAATTACTATGTTTATACAACTAAAGATCTGTGGAATGTCTGCACAATTATTACATGAAGGACACGTCTTAATAATACCACTTGACCTTGGACCTCGGATGTTTTTTTTTTTTATCTCTTTACTTAGGAGTTTTTGCTTCCTCTCTTGTGTTGTTATCTGTTTTTCTTTGTTTAATTTCTTTGTCTTTCCTTTTCCTGCTTTGTATTACTCTCACTAAATGACATTGTATCACAACACACCCATGTAAAGCACGTTCGGGTGACTTGTGAAAGGCGCTATATAAAAATACATTGAATTCCAGCTGTGGGCTGGAACCAGGAAACCACTGTCATAGATCCAGGTGTTTATCCGTCATTCCACTTTTGCTGGAATTCACCCTACTGAGACCACCCTGGTAACCTTTACATTAAAGACCTTAACTAAACCATCTGCATTCCTTAATTTATTCATGAATGCAAATGAGGGGGGTGGCATTTTATCTCTGTACACTCAACTCTGTGGAGGGGATTAATATACTACTTTGGTATGCGGGGGTGGGGGGTGACTGGGGTTCTCCACAGCGAGGGTATGTGATTCACTCCAGGGCAGCTGGAGTATACATGATATGCTCGTTAGATTCAAACTAGTCAATTTTACTGTTCAAAAATAACTTTTCCTATGCAAAGATAAGGGGAGTCTTACAATTGGAGATACAAAGACGACACAAAGGTCTCCACAAATATTCCAGAGTGTTTGCTGATTTACCATTGGGTGTATTAAACTGTGAACGGTGAAGTATTTTCAAGTGATATTCATAGGCACAAGTGATATTCATAAAGGAAGTTACATTGATATGAGAGAAATGTTACTTAAATGTTTACATGCAAATTAAGTAGCAGACAATAGTAATTAAGAAAAATGTGGAGTGATGTGAATTTTGGAGGTTTTGGTGTTATTGGAATATTGATATAAGAGTAGTATAGGACACCGATGGTGAAGTGATCAGTTGTTTGTTGTTGACACACCACAACACACAGCAAAATGCATCCACGTCATTTAACCCATGTGTGACATCATGGCATAACAGGGGGCAGCTAATTCAGCGCCCGCGGAGCAGTGCCCTGCCCAGGGTACCTCAGTGGCACCTTGCTGGCTGGGGACTTAAACCATCTATCTTTAAATTACAAGTGCACATCTCTGTGATTATAGAGATTTTTTTTATTTTTCAAGATGTTTTGTGTATCTAAGCTTAGGCCTACCATTAAAAAGGCTGGGATATTATTTAGCACATTTCCCAACATTGCTGGTATAAGCATAGCCGTGCGGGTCTCCTAATTGTGGAATAATATGCATGCATTATAATCAATACTCTCCTGAGATTAAATCTTTTAATGGTTCACTCCATTTTAACGATCATGCTGGATAACAAGGTGGAAAAAACATTAAAAAGTAATTAAAATATCAATTAAGGCAGGCAGGTCTGATTTTTTTTTCCCCACAGCGACAGGGCGCTGTTAACTGGGAACAAATAATGAACCAGACAGACCCCGGGCTGGATTTGATGATCCTGATCTCAGGAATAAATTATATTTACTGTTACAATTGGGCCTCGGCTGGTGGCATTGTAGATTCACAACCAGTGTTTCATAATTACAAAGGTGCGTTTATATAGGGCAAATTATTGGTGATGTGCAATCATGTGTTTTTCTCTTACTCTATTCAGAGGGCAGCTGCTGTGAATCAGCAGTATCAAGGTTTTTCTGATAACGTCAGTGCTCGAAGTGGGCCGGAACGCAGCGGAACACAGTTCCGGAACTTCTGTATCCTAAAGACTTGATTTTTTTTTTTCACCGCACAAATGTCAAATGTCGGAA
>JABFEA020000054.1:4509864-4527545 GCA_019775915.2 Cyphomyrus plagiostoma
CCCCCCCCCCCCCCCCCCCCCCCCCCCCCCCCCCCCCCCCCCCCCCCCCCCCCCCCCCGCCAAAAAAAGTTTGAGTACCACTGACCTAGAGAGTATCACTCTACTTCTTGCACCAGCTCAGGCTCCGTTCCCGCCAGAAGGGTCACTGTCAGGGTCGGTGTCCGTTCATCTCTGTCCTACGTGTTCTGTCCCCATTTAGCCAGCAGGTGTCGCTGGCCATCCTGTTCCCTCTGTCATTGTACTAGTCCTTAGTGTCTTTCCCTTGTTCACTGGACTGCTGCATAGCTCAGTGGGTTGTGTGAACATAAGTGTGTGGCACCAAGGCTGTCACCCCCCCAGCAATGGGTTCGAGACTGGCTTTTGGCCTGCCTTATCTGTCACCCCCCCCAGCAATGGGTTCGAGGATGGCTTTTGGCCTGCCTTGTCTGTCACCCCCCCAGCGATGGGTTCGAGGCTGGCTTTTGGTCTGCCTTACCATGTGTTTATTTTGGGGTTTTATTTTATCTGTAGCTTTTGGTTTTTCTTTCATTATTTATCCTTGTACTCCTGTTTTGGTTTATCCTGCCTGTGTCTTCTTTGTGAGTTTTTTGGTTCTTAGTTATTCTTAGTGTTAGCTTTTAGAGCTTCATAGTGTTCAATGTTTGTTCCCTTGTTCTGTGATTAGTTAATTGTAATCTACCCCTCATGTTTCAAGTTAATGTGTGTTCCATTTGCTTGGTCAACTAATTATGAGTTATAGCTGTCCCTCGTTTCCCTGCTTTTCCGTTTGTATTCAAGTTCCTGCATTAGTTCTTTTCCTCAATGGGTCATTGTGTTAGATGTCAGATGGTTCTCTGTGCTCTAGGTCTATGCCTCGCCATGATGGCGTACGTTCCATGTTCCTAAAGATGATTTCACTAACCTAGAACATGTCTGCCAGGGCCCCTGCTTTTGATTATTAACCGATCCACAATGCACCTGACCCACATTCTCCGCTCTGCAGGTGCTAGGCCCCCTGGACCCATGTAACCCTTCCAGGCACCATGGGTAGAGGCCCGGCCTCCAGGTGATCACCCCCGAGCTCCCCCCTCGATCGGGCTCGAGGGCAGCACCCCAGTGTCTCTAATCTGGATGGGGTCACATGATCCTCAGTGCTCCTATTCATAGGGGTTTGAATTGCCCTTAGTTTGGCTATACACCTGGGACCAGTTTGCCTTGGGAGATCATTCCAGAGCTAATAGCCCCTGACATCATATCTCCTAGGGGTTTGGAGGCATAAAAACGACTCCACCACGATAAGATAGTGATTCATGGAGGGGCACTGTTTTAATATTTCATCATTTATTTATTTATTTACTTAGGTGTTTGCTATGTCTATCATAACTTTGCCAGTGGGCATTCATTTCATTTTATCTAAAGAGTCATTTAAATGTGTTTCTTGGGTTTGTGCAGGGCAATGTCCTCCACTGAAGCATTAGCTGAAGTTTGATGACCAATGAGTGGTTATGCAAATTATTTCCCAGCATGCTCAGCAAACTGTGAGCAGGCCTTATAGAGTGTTACAGTACTGTGCAATAGTCTTAGGCAGTCAAAGGAAATGTTTAGCTCTATCTAAGTAGTAAGGGTATATGTGCTCAGAACGGAAAACAAAAATATGGCTAAATTAAGAGTAACACAACAAAAACTAACCAGATTTTCCTCCTTTCTCCTAAAATGTATTGATCTCTTGCTGGATGAACACCGCTTCAGTTCCCAAACCTCTCCTTAGGGGCATCCAAGCCTTTCCTTGTATTTGTTACTTTTCATTAATGAATCAATTTAACTGGTTTAAGAAAGTCAAAGAAGTGTCGATTAACTGTATGAGGTGGGGTGGGGGTTGAAACAAAAAATGCATGGGTGTGTAGGATGGTTGCTGTAAATACAGGGGTGGCTTTAGCTGAGGTTCTGAAATGGCTAAGCTGACACACTTTGACAGACATAATATCATAGTTTAACACCAACATGAAGATCATTTAAACATCATTTTCTTAGACTGCCTAAGACTTTTGCACGGTACTGTATATATTTATGATGTATCTGATTGAAAATGCTTGAGGTGCCTGATGCACTGTGTTTGAAATTTATTTTTTTTTAGACATAAGCTGTCATTAAATGTCCATCCATCCATCCATTTTCCAACCCGCTTATCCTACTGGGTCACAGGGGTCATTAAATGTCTTCTTTTATAATTTATTTGCAACCAGCAGGCTGGCTGTTCAAACAAAAAGAACGAAGTGCAAGGTCAAGTATGATTTAATATATCTGTTACTCACACTAAAAACATGAGAAACGTTGCAAGTCAATTCAGCCTGGTTAGGCCTCTGTATTCCCAGGAAAGCCAGAGGATGAGGAGTAGTTCAAAAAGATTGCATTATTATTGCTTAATCTCTTTATGCAAAGTAACTACCTCCTAGACTCCAATCTATAATGATTTTTCTTTTTTACCAAAAAAATCCTGGTGGCCTCCTAGCACAGAGATGCCACACCCGGGAATTCCCTACGGTTCACGCTCTCCGCTTTGTGGTAGGTACAGGGGACTGCCATTGTACTGTGTGCTGACCAGTCAGAAGAGGTACAGCACCCTTGTGTAGCAGCGAGGTTGCTGTTTCTGGGGCCCTATTTAAAAAGTACCGTTGAGGCACCTTCACCATAGATCCTTCAAAAGCTAAATGAGTAGCTAGTGAATAGATTCAGTAGATTGTTCTGCTGATCAGTTAGCTACATACTGCTTCATCCATCCATCAGTTTACTATAACTGCACATCCTATTCAGTAGTAGGGGTTCGGAGCCTATCCTGGAAGCTATGGGTGCAATGCAGGCAACAACTCAGGAGGGGCACCAACCCATCACAGGGCACAAGGCAGGGAACAACTCAGGACGGGGCACCAACCCATCACAGAGCACAATGCAGGAAACAACCTAAGATGGGGTGCCAACCCGTCATAGGGCACACTCACACACCTATGGGCAATTTGGCAGCTCCAATCAGCCTCAGCATGTTTTTGGACTATGGAGGGAAACTGGATTATGCAGAGGAAACCCCATAATGACACGGGGAGTAAACTCCATACATATGGAGCTATGGCGGAGACTTGAACCCAGGTCCCAGAGGTGTGAAGCAACAATGCTAAGCCCTACTGCAACCCCTATGCTGCTTTAGTATCATCATGTTTATTTAATATTTGGTGTAATGACTGTCTGTTATCAACAGGGGACCCCCCAGAAACACATGGTTTGAGTGGCGGTAAACATATGATTCTCAGCTGAAGAGAATATGGGCGTTCGTACCGTCCAAAATTTTTGTCTGACTTATAAGTGTCTGTTTGAAGGTAGTTTTTTCCTTGTGAAAAGAGGGATTCAGGAGTTTCGGTTTAAAATTGTGTGTAGTTCCTACTCTACTCCCACTTACACTTACTGGGCATTACCAGTCATTACTGGGCGTTCACTGGAAGCTCAGTCTAGCTGCATTAATGCCTAGTTACCTCCTTCACAGCACAGCTTTTCAATGTGCTGTCACCTTGGGTAATTTTTAAAATTACAGTGGTACCTCGGTTCTCAAACTCATTAGAACTTAAATTTCTTGAAAGTCAAACAAACCAGTTTGACCTAGAACTCCATCTGAATATCAGAAGTCAAACCGTGAACACTGACCTATTGTAAATTGTACACGACTGGAAATGAGTCATACAATGCAATTCTTACTTGAATGCCTTCTTCACAGACTGGACGGTTAACCAAATAAAGCAGCGCAACGTTACAGTAACTAACAATAAATAAACCACTAACTTACGTGTACTATTAGAGCATTTATGTCATTTATTTAAGCTTTATTTTACCAGGTAAATTAACTGAAAACAAGGTCTCATTGCTTTACTTGAGAGAATTAGCAGATTACGCATCGAAACTCCCAGGGATACAAATGTCATGCGTGTAACTAAACTCTTCAGCCAATCAGGGCAAAGGTGTGTCGTCACAGAGGCGGTTCCAGTTTGTGCAGCTGGGTCAGAGGTCGCAATGCATCTAACTGTAATGCATTGCGTCCGGATCAGAATGCGTTGCTATAAGCCAGCGCTGTAAGCAAGTCAAACGCATCAAATGACCGAACTGGGGAAACAAACAGAAATTCGAACTTAATACAGAGGATTAATGACAACAACCAGAAACAGATGATCATATAGGGATCCCACACGAGGTTAACGAGGGGGTGTGGCACACGGAAGGAGCGGAAGATCGGGACAGGACAGGGATAAAGTTGGGATAAGACCTTTATCGTTTTGGAAGCCATTAAGAAAAAATGCTCTTCTTGTTTTACCCTGTTCATTTTGTATTTAAATGCTAAAAAAACATATTTAATTTTGGGGGCCGGGAACCAATTAATTGGTTTTCCATTATTTCTTATGGGAAACATTCAATCAGAACTTGAACTTTTTAGGATTCAATCAGGAGTCCAGAACGGATTAAGCTCGAGAAATGAGGTACCACTGTACTGTTATTTACCTAGAATCATGATTCTTAATCTAGGCCTCAGGAAACCCCATATGGTCCACATTCTTACAGGAGCTGGGAGGGAGCAAAACCATGGAAAAACCCCATTGTAAGCATAACCTCAATCAGTTTATTACGATTAATCTATCATGGTGAACACTGCCTTCCCGCAGCTGGTGAAATCTATTGAGTGGGACTACCCCCCCACCCTGCAGTTCGCACACTGGGGTTCACATGTCTCTGGTACTGTTATTGTGAGGGTAGTGGTCTGAAAATTTTGAGAACTTATGATCTAAAGGGATTTGCACAATTGGGTTACCCATTAAGGCATGAAAGGCGGGGCCCTCATGCAACTGGAACCATCAATAATCCTGCCAGGAATCCCTGTCCCTACCTGCAATGCTCCCTGCTAGCTTGCCCAGTGCTTTATGAAAGACAAATGCTGAATACGTCCCTCAAACATTATCCGCCCATAACTTTCCACTGCGATAAAGTTTCCAGCCTCTGAGTTCTGTAATTACCATATCTGAGAAGCAGCTTGAAAAGCCTCCTTGCGACAGTGTTTTTTTTTTTTTGAGAAGCAGCTTCACAAATATTTTGCTACGTTTCCCACGCACCAATCTCCTAACTCCTCCATTTCCCCCTGCCTGTCAAAACATTGCTTCCTGAAAGGAGCAGTTGCCCTCAGGGAGAAAGTGATAAACAGGATACAGGGTCATTGTACATATATTCTTTCTTTTGCTACTACTCTTACTACTACTGCTGCTACTAAAACTAATACCACCACTACTAATACTAATAATACTATAAGTACTACTACCCCCACCCACCACTACTATTACTGCTACTAATTCTATTGTTATAATTATGGGTGTCGCAAGAAGGGGGGACAGGGGTATTTTAGCACCCTCACTTTTGCTGAAACACAATTCTGTCCCCCCTGACTTTTTTATTGGAATAGACACAACTACAAATCTGAAAACACTACTCCAGATATGGAGTTCTGTGTCAGTTCTGTTTTGTATCTGAAAGCGCACACAAATGGGTCACGTTAGATTGGACGGCCTTCCAGCCAATCACAGGCAGTCAGACAAGAGAGAATTGATTTCAACGTCAGCTGAGGCTGATTGGAGCTGCCAAATAAAGTCACTAATGGTAACCCCTTGATGAGATTCTCACCATACATTTCCAATAGTGGACATGTTGATGACTTTAGTATGTTATGGTATAACCCTACGTTACAACCTGTTCTGAATTTACATAGTATTGGTGGTAAAGGACATGTAGAAATGCAGGAAGTTAACTGTGATTTGGTCATTTTTGTCAAACACCTTATTCTCCAGGAACCCTCCACCCCCTGAACACACATACACACACTTTTACAAAGGTTGAATTGCCCCCTGATGATGATTATTGCTGTCGTGGTTGCTGTTGTTGTGCTGGATCACTAGGTAGTGCTGTTGGCTCACACCTCTAAGGTTGGACATTTGAATCCAGTTTCTGTGCTGCAGTGTGCATGTTCTTAAGTCCCCAGACATGCAGACAGGCATATGGGCATCTGTTAAATGGCTGAGGGACATGATTGTGTGTGTGTGCCCTGTGATGGACTGACACTCCATCCAGGGTGTCCCCCAGCCTTGTGTCCTGGGATAGGCTCCAAGCCCCCAGTGACCTTGAGCAAGATAAGCAGTTGAGAGACCAATGAATAATAATAATGACTTTATGAGTGTTGCATCAGCCGAGCAGCGAGAAAGTGCTGGAAAACCTCTGGCCAGAACACAATCAGAAGCCTGGCCAAACACAATCAGAATCAGAACACTATCAGAACCCTAGCCAAACACTGGCTTCTGCCGCATTATCAAATGTAGTGACATAAATTTCACGGTGATCCGGTCAGGCACTCAAAGCTACACCAGTCCGCTGTGTGATGGTTCGCAGGGGCCAGGACGTAGTGCAGAGTATACAAGCAGCGGAGGAAGGCCTTGTGTGGAGAGAGAGAGAGAGAGAGAGAGAGAGAGAGAGAGAGAGAGAGAGAGAGAGAGAAAGGGGACATGAGAGAGAGAGGGAGCATGCCCAGGATAGATAGATAGATAGATAGATAGATAGATAGATAGATAGATAGATAGATAGATAGATTAAGAACCATATGCAATGTAGAGAGAATGTGGACACAAATAAAACTTTCCTTGCTGCATGGGGAGTGAATCTGCCCAGATGGGAATCCATTCTCATTGGCCTATGAGGCTCACTGTGCTTGCCTGGGCTCTGCAAAGGGGACATCATCACCATGGCAACATCCAGTAGCGCCTGTTGCTTGCAGACAGATGTGTCTTAGCTTTCAGCCCTTTGTCTGTGAGTCAGAATTAGGATTTTATAGGGGTTTGTGGGTTTGCGCCCCCTACCATTAGTGGTGATCGCAGCCATAATTATTCTCTCACTAACTGCAAAGGGATGAAACGCAGTAACAATTCTAAACCGTGTTCTTATCACTGCAAAGCTTTTGTGCCATTTTTTCCATCTGACGCAATTAGCATTAAGCAGGTAAAGGGGATTTAGTTGCTGTCAACTAAAATCCCATCGGACACACGTTAGTCTTCCGAAAATCCGATTTGTGGCAGATTTCCGGGAACTCATGCCCCGCACCAGTCATCTCCTGCCTTAGCCAATATGTTTCAAGCATTATACAACATGGAAAGTTATTTAAAATGCTGCCGTTTTAATACGAAAAGGATATCAAGAGGATTTGATTTAGCAGCTTACAGTTTGAATGCATGGAGTGTATATATATATACACTATATATATTTCCTTGACTGTCCTTTGGAAACTAAAACATATTGTACACACTGTAACTGACACACGTTTTCACAACAGTAAAATAAAATATTACTTTACAACACAAATCTTTACACATGTAGCATTATTTACAACAAACTTGACTGTAAACATACACATGCATGGTGGGGACCGCAGTAACTATAGCATTATGTACTATATTGAATAAACTGTATACATTGGTAGCCCTGCCAAGGTAACTCATGTGCAAGTATTGCGAGAATGGGTTTCTACCCACCTATCCACATGTCACATGGTTTCCGCCCACCTATCCACATGTCACATGATTTCCTCCCACCTATCCACATGTCACATGATTTCCTCCCACCCATCCACATGTCACATGGTTTCCTCCCACCCATCCACATGTCACATGGTTTCCTCCCGCCCATCCACGTGTCACATGGTTTCCTCCCGCCCATCCACGTGTCACATGGTTTCCTCTCGCCCATCCACATGTCACACTTCATGTGGGGTGATTTTAAGCAAGACCATTAATGAATAAGATGGGTCTCATGTTGCTCCATCATGGGGATTTCATTTAGCCCGATGACGAGTCCCTCCCTCAGGTTTCTGCTGGGCCACTTGTCACGGATCCCTCACCCAGTCAGAATCAAAGTGTCCTTTTCCCGCTCATGCATTTTTAAAAACCTGCCACAGATGTTATAAATCGTCGGAGTTTGTGCGCAATTCAGACCCGTGGCTGAGAGTTTGTGCAGGTTGGCCCCAAACAGCACTTTTTATTTGCTCATGCTGCTCATTTTAGAATTACAGTGGTACCTCAGAACTCGAATTTAATCCATTCAGTCCATCAAGTCCAGATTATTTCCCATAAGAAATAATGGAAAACCAATTAATTGGTTCCCGGCCTCAAAAAATTACACCTAAATATGTTTTTTTAGCATTTAAACGCAAAATGAACAGGATAAAACAAGAAGAGCATATAGTGTATGTGACGGTCCGGGGTGCGTTCCGGGCGAACAAAGGACAAGCCAGGCAGGAATACGGAACGAAGCGTGGGTTTATTCGCACACACGAACACAGACACGTTTATGCCGCGTCTGCTGGAGAGACGCAGACGCAGACCTAAATACACACAAGACGGATCACGAGACTGGCGTGCGGCGGCGCCACACAGGTGGATACAATCGGAAAGCACATGAGGTAACGAGGTGGGCGTGGCACACGAGGGGCTGGAACGGGACGGACGATGCTGTACGTCACAGTGTATTAAACACATCTAAGCACATTTATCAAAACAGTCATTTGTAAAGTAAGAAAATAAATGTATCCAAACAGTGTGTCCTGCCACGATCGTCCACTGCTTCCGTGTGCCACGGCCCCTCGTTAACCCCGTGTGGAATCCCCGTGTGATCAGCTGTTTCTGGTTGTTTTCATTAGCCCTCTGTATTTTGTCCGTGTTTCAGTTCGTTTTCCCCGTCCAGTCATTGTATTGTCCGTCTGCATTTTGCCTGCCTTACCTGTAATTAAACCCCGAATTCCCCGATACCCTGATGTCTGCGCCTTTGTCTCCATTCCGTCCCGCTTGGCATGACAATATTATTATAATTAAATGTATGTAATGGTTTATTATTAATATTTAAAAAAAGAATTAGAAATCTTTATTTTTAAATGTATATTATTACAGAATAATATTCACTGTTACTATCTATCATTGTCTAAATGTATTTTTACTGTCTAAATATATGTATTCAGCTATAGTGTAAACATGTGTGATGCTATCACAGCGAATGCGAAGCTTAGACTGAAGCATTGCTCTTTGTTTCCGCTGACAAACGTGCCGGGTGACTCATTTCCCCGCGGGTACAAGTTATCTTAGGTTTGCATTCACGGTTTTACTTCTGAGATTCAAATCAAGCTCTTTCGAACCAGGTGGTTTGACTTTTAAGAAATTCAAGTTCTAATGAGTTTGAGAACTGATGTACCACTGTACTTAAAAAGGAAACTTAAAAATAGCTAGAGAATGCCATTTGCTAACCATTTGCTAGTTTCATCCTCTATTTGTTGTTCATGTTAATAATGAATGAGGGCTCATCAATGAGGGCTTAGCACTGAGACACTAAATTGCTTTATCTGCCAGTAGCCAGAGCCTAGGCTGTGTATCTGTGGTGACCTCCCCTCACTCCTGTGACTCCCGATGGGGGGGTACAGCGACAGGAGGAGCCACTATGAGACAAAGGAAGGCGAGCTGCTCCCAAAGTTAAGGACAGGCACCTTAGTGTAAAGGGGGGACAGTGGCAGATTAACGTATCTGGGGCCCCTAGGCTTATATCAGCATGAACACACGGGTGTGATCGATTAAACTAACTGCGCCCCCTTAAGGCTGGGCAGGGGGGTTGATGTTTAGTGTGGCCATAGTCTAGCATAGCACATGCATCAGTCGAGCCCTGCTTCTCAAAGGGAAACCTCTCCAGCATTTGCCAGGTAAGGACCTCCGGGTTGCCATATCTCCAGTACTCTCCTCAGTCTGACCCTGCGTCTCCCCATGTGCTGCTGGGAAACCCTATACGAGTCAAGAACAATAACATAACAACATCTCCAAACAAAGCAAAGGTTCTAATAAGACCATTCATAGTTCTGTTCAATAACATGTGCATCATCCCCTCCTTGACATTTCATATCGTGACTCAAACACAGTACAAAAACAGACAATGACAAATATGACCCACTGAGTCTAGTAATGCGGCAATTTTCCTTGCAAAAAATAATGTAATGAATAATAGGTGATTAACTGCACCTTCATAATGCCTTTACAATGCATTTGTAGAACATTCAGTGCACCTTCATAATGCATTATAAGGCATTCATAGAACATTAATAAGGAGCATGTAAGTATACCTTCGAATCCTAACATATCTTAATAGTTTTAATAACAAACATTATATCATTATACAATCGCAATATTTGTTAAGATATACTAATGTTTGCTATTAATGTTTATTAAAGCTGTTGAGGTATGTTAGGATGTTAAGAAATACTAACATGCTGCTTATTAATGTTGTATGAATGCATTATGAAAATGCACTGAATGTTGTATGAATGCATAATGACTGCATTATGAAGGTGCAGTTAACGTGAATCATTAACAAATAATATTCAATTATAACACAAAGGCTGTTCTTCACTAAAAATCTTTTGGTACAAAGTAAAAACAAAATTTAAGAACCTTAGTATATGAATTGATTTGTCATATGAACATTTATTTAATTTTCACTAGAAAAAGCTCCAGAGATATATTAAATGGTCATTGACATGGCTGATTTTATAAAGAACCTAATATAGTGTTTATTATGGAGTGCGAGTTTAATTTAGTTAACAGTGTTCGGTGCTGAGTGATGTGAAAATCATCTTTAACTGTTCTCACGGAGTGATGTGAAAACCACATGTAATGGCTCTCATTGAGTGATGTGGAAATAACATTGAACAGTTCTCGCTGAGTGATCACCTTTAACAGTTCTCCTGGGACATCATAAGCTAACATTAAGAAAGCCAATTAAAAACCTTTTCTACCTCCAATTAGGCCAAAAGAAGAGCGAATGAATCATTGCTCCTGTTGAGTATAAAGGCCTTAGCCATGTGTTTATGCCTAATAAGATAAAGTATTTATTAGGATGCATTCTTTCTACTGTCTTGTTGTCATTCTCTATTTGACCTCCCTGCAATTGGCAGCAAAGCAGTGACAAGCCATGCTTCTCAGTGTTCTTTGGGATGCTGGAGTGCTTCATTCTGCTTTGATACTCAACTCCTATGTTCTCGTGATGATTTGTTAAAGAAATTCCAGCTTTTGAAGTTGAAAGGCTCCAATGAAAACAAGTCTTGTGAAATTTGCTGGTATGGCGATGTGGTGCCTTAATGCGTAGACGGTGATGCGGTGCCTTAACGCGCCGACGGCGATGCGGTGCCTTAACGCGCCGACGGCGATGCGGTGCCTTAACGCGTCGACGGCGATGCGGTGCCTTAACGCGTCGACGGTCCCTCACACCTGCAGGCTCCATGTGAGGAGTTTGCGGGTTCTCCACATATTTGCGAGGCACTCCAGTATCTTCCTTCAGTCCAAAGACCAAATTGCTATGTGTGGGTGAGTACCCTGCCAGCTTATCCAGGAATTCCCCTGCCCTGTACCCTGTGCTCCCTGGGATTAGCGCTAAACTAACTACAACACTGTTCTGGATAAGTGCTTCTAGAAAATGGATGGAACTCATTGCATGTTATTAGGTAAACTAAACAACGTATTGGTAGCTGTGTTGAGCTGTAGGCTAGTTATTCCTCTGACTTGGAGAGTCTGTGTTTGATGTTCCAGACTTAATCACATACTCAGTACCTTGGAATACTTTCGGCTTTAATACCCAGACTGGCCTCCGACTTTGTTACATATTGATTTTCTCTCACATTTTACAGGCAGGAGTGCAGCATCTTATTAATATACATCCACATCTGCCCTGTACTCATGATAGCGCTTGGTAAAATGAACAGTCTCTGAAAGCGCTTTAACATTACCATTCACATTAGGAAAATTACATGCATAAAATCACTCTGTCCCTGTCATTTTAAATTCCATAAATTTAATTTTAGAGATTATATACATCAAGCACATCAAAATAATTATGTCAACTCACTTTCCTTAATCTTTGACAGATGCGTTATTTCACATTTTTCTGATAGAAAAGGTGACTGTCAACACACAGATACCCGAATCATGAATAGTTTTAGATTCAGTAACTCCCAGAAGTAATAAAAGTAATCTGTGCACAGTGTAAATCGTTACACATTTCCAGGGGATTGCAGGTTTTTTTTTCCAGAGCAGCAATAAAGGCTTTCCTTTTAGCAACAAAGGCTTTTCTTATAGCAGGAAACTGCTGTGTTTTCCGGGCCAGTTGTATTAGCAGTTCGTTTTCTGATTGGCATCAGTGGAGTCAGAGGTGGAAATTCCAGGCTCAGAAAGTCAAAATCCAGACTAAGATTTCATTTTAACAAACCAGTTGAGTATAAAGAGTCACAGTCACACAGTACTCAGCTGGTTAGCTGAAATAAAATTTTGGTCTGGTCTTTTACTTGCTGGACCTGAACGATCCGGTTCTGAGTGTAGCACTGGGAATAAATGTCAACCGTGGGTCTTGTAACTAGATTCCGCCTCCTTCTTCTTCTGGTCCAGGGTGTAACATCCTCTCGGTCTGCTCCCAAAGCCCTGTCAAAGACCTGAAGTTCACAGCTGTCAGGGAATGAAGGAGTCATGCAGGATTCCTACAGTGATGCAGGTGCACCAAGGCCTTTCCACTGGAATATGACACCTCCTCCTCCCAGAGCATGTGGCAGGAGAGTGCAAAGACATCCCCTTCCCACCAGAGAGAGTTTGTGTTGACCTTTGACCTAGTGTGCCATTTCACTCTCCAGTAGCCCAATGGAGCACTTAGGGATCGATTGTGCTTTACGTTTAAAATCAGCATCTGCCGCCTCCTTTTCAGACACACTGCATTAGCAACATGCAGTAACTGCCGGTCATAAAGACAATGGAAACAATATTTAAATAATACTGATAATATACCATCTTTTTTACTGTCTAAGGTTTTCTGTGACCTATACTTTCTGAGATATGTTTCAGGCTAACGGATATGGAAGATGGATGTAAATGGTTATTTTTTCATAAAATATATATTTATAGAGAAGCTTGCAGTTATCATCTTTGGGGATTGTGACTTCAGTGTATTGGAGGAGTTTTCAAGCATTCATGATTTTGGCTGAAGCTTCAGCTTCTGCTAGGGCTGTTCAGGTGACAGATTTTTGGGAACAGACACACAAACACTGAATAATATCCAAGACAGATCCCAATGAATAGTTACCAAAAATACCAGAGTACCCTGTCTGGCGTGGGTTATTGTTGGAGTGAGGGGCTAGATACCGTTGGCTTTACCTCAATGAACATGGAACCAGACCTGTTGACTTGGGATGGATTCTTTCCAATTCTTGAGCTCCTCATAGTGTGAGGCCAAAGGTGGATATGGGGACGCTCACAGACAAGTCACAGACTGAACATTGTGCAACTGGAGCTTTTCCCAGTACACAAGAGGGTTGCTTCTCTATGACCTGTTGCTGCTGTTTTTGGTTATGAACCAAACAGCTGTTCATAGTAGTGAACCTTACTAGAGTAAGTGGGTGTGATATTTGAAAGGTTACGGCCTATGAACACTACAGTGCTACTCAAACACTTCAATGCACATATGGACAACAATGAAGATACTTGAAGAGATGTAAGAATGACCTCCCTGAGCTAATCACAAGTGGTGAAATGCTATTGGACATCTGTGTAAGCTGTATATCATAACAAACAACGTTTCCCAACAGAAGGGTTAGGGTACTTGACATCACAGCACCGTACTACAGATCAGTGATTGACTTTATATTTGACTCAAGGTCATTTGTTTTGGACACTCAAGTGAAGAAAGCTGATGAGCTATTACCACTAGGGGAACATGTGAACCAGTGTGTGTTTGGTTGGAACCACTGTGAGATGAATTTTGAGAATAAATTCTCCTTTGTGCTGAGTAAGGTGGGGAAGATTGAGTCTGAATAGATCACGTTCAAGGCGTCAATCGTTGTAGCATAAAAGTTTTATCCTGAAAGCAGTCAGTGCCTGGCATGGAGGTAATCTGAGGACCTGCTGGTCAGCACCTCTGGTGAAGGAAGCTGTCAAGATGAAAAAAGGAGACTGATGCTTGAACAGGAATCTCCCAATTCAACAGAGAGGTTCTATCAGACTATAAAGGCTGCAGTGAGTTTGAAACAGTTGGATCAGGGTTTATTACTGCAGATGAACCTGCTGTGGTGTTCAGAGGTCTCCACAGTGGGATGCCTGCAGGGGGAGATGGAATCTGCCCAGGAATGTTGAAAGCAGTAGATTTCTGGGGGGTGACATGACTGACAGGAAGGTGGGTTAAGTACTTCTGGATTGTCGAACAGGGGTAGTTGCCCCTATTGTTAAAAGGAGGAAGTGCAGAGTATGTTGTCACTGTAGGGGGGGATTATGCTTTTAGCCTTAGTTTAAGGTCCATGCCAGGGTACTGGAGAAGAAACTCCTAATAGCTGAACCTATGACTCAGGAGGAACAAAACATGTATATTCTGGCCTGGCAGTGATTTAGTGGACCAACCATTCTCACTTGCACAGCTGTGTAATTGCTAACTCAGTCTATTTACTGCATGCCATTCAGACTCTATATGAATGTAGCAAGAGTGGTGTTGTGATACTAAATCTAAGTCGTCTGTGCTGGGATTGCGCCTCTGTCAAGGGTGCCTCCTATCCCTACTCCTGTTTTGGGTTTTTCATAGATGGGGTATGAAGGAACTACAGTGGCTGAAAGGGTATTCAGTGTTATGGGGGCCAGAAGTGACACCCCTACTCTTTGCAGATGATGTCATATCTTTGCCCTCATCCTGTCATGACCAGCATCACAAACTCAAGCTATTTGATGCAACGCTTGATGTCAAGCGTTGTGGATGAGAACCAGCACTTCCAAATCCGTACCCATGATAATCTCTCAAAAAAGAGTGAGGAGGTGGGGAATTTGCCCTTAATGACAGTATTAGCATGCCTTGAGAATTTCATGAGCGACAGTAACTGAGATGGACTGTGAACTGAATTTACTGGTGAGTCTACGTCCCAGTCCTAACCTATGGTTATTAAATCTGGCTGCCAACTAAAAACAAAGAACAAAGCAGGGAGTACAATTAGCCAAAATGTGGTTTCTCTGCAGGATTTTTGGGCTTCACTCTCTGTGATGGGGAGAACACTTAAATATCTAGCTGCAAAGATCTTAATGAAAACCTTGTCACAGAACACAAAAATACATGACTGGTCACAGGAAATCATTTCTCTTTTTCCATGGCCACAATACTGAATTTAATAAGGGCATGCAAATTTAATGTCATTGAATTATCGTATTCTTATGTTTTATCCAATCTAGTTCCTTACTTGATATACAAACCTCTAAAAAGTTAATGGATTCAGTGAAGAAAAAAAAAATCTCATCAACATTGCTGAAAATAAAGGGTCATGATTTTTAGAGTAATACTGCTGTTGATGCTATTACAGTATGTTCAACATAATGGTTAAATTTAATGTGCTATTTTTGTTGATGCTGTTTGTGCTTCTCCCCTATTGATGCTGTTTGTACAAATCCTTTCACATTAGCTGGATTCAGAATATTTGTGAGTTTGATTCCACTATTTATCTTCTTAGGAGCATCCTGCTGTGAGGGATTGTTGGCTTTGATTTTTCACATCAATGTGAGAAAAGTGAAAGATGAGTAGCCTCTGTATATATAGACTGTTGATTTTCTGCTAAACAATACATACGTTATGCTTTGTTTCCTAGACGCACTTTAGCAGAGGAAAAAATGAGAAGAAGATTGGGGGATGGGACAGTTTCTGACATCAGACCAAATTGCAGACAGAAAGACAGTGATCATAAATAATGAAAATCATTGGAAATGATCATTTCTAGATCTGTTCCCATTGCACACACATTCAAATGAAGAGATTATTCTGAACTTATTAAGTAAAATACAAAAAAATAAAATTATACCCCTAGGTGAAATGGATTGTCCAAGAAATAAAAAAGCAGTTTACCAAAGATTTAAAGGCACTGTGAAAATTGTGACCATTTCTGGCAGTATAGTATCTAATCAGAAAAATAACAAAAACAATGGCAATGTGTAGGAAATCAAGGACTAGTACTATAGCAGTTAGCATGATTCAAACATAGCAACTGCTTGACAATGATGATGATTCTGTGGATGCTAGTTAAATCTTTTGGTGGATTTTCATATCTCTCCACATTAATACAGGGGACACAATTTTGTATTTTCGTTATTGTTAATATTAGAGACTGTTTATTTCTTCCTTGGATTCTTGTGAATTAAAAATGTGAAAATGTAACCTTATTTAGAATGCTTAGTTTTTCAGCTATGAGGCAATAATAATAATAATAATAATAACAACAATCATAATCATAATCATAATTAATAAGCACTTTGTGCTTTGGACCCTTAAATAATGTTTTGTGTGTGTGCCCCCCCTGCCCCCAGTAACCGAATATCTTGGTTTTGTTGTACTTCTAACAGTGTTTTTATATTCTTGGTTGCCATGGAGATATTTTGGGGGACAGACAGATGCAGTAACACATCCACGGTTTGTTTCAGTGCTGTGAGCAGAGCAGGTTTGCTCTTTTAAAGTGCAGCAAATTAGATGGATTCATTATCTGTCATTCCCCGGCTGCTCTGATCGGAAATGAAACACACAGGTGCTTCAGACACTCCCCGGCGCTTCTCGCCACACTGGCCACTAACTGCTCTCTTTGTGCACTTTCTAAAGCCACACTTCTGCTCCAGAAGCAGAGAACAAACATGCATTGAAATGCACCTGAAACTCACACTACAAAAGCAGTGAGCTATGACTAAAAAGTTGTATATTTCCTAAGGACGTTACAAAAGTCACATGATTTCCCCCGTGGGTAGGGAAAACTGATATTACAAACAGCTACTGTTTACCACTGGGAAATAAACCCCAATTAAAAAGAGGTTTTCTATGGTCCTGCTTTATTGTTGGACTTAGGGACTGTGCAAGACTAACCCTGTAAGCCCACATGCACAATGAATGTGCTGGTAAACAGAAGAATTATTTGCTAATATAAATGTGTTGGAGGTATTATTGCCTCATGACCCTATCGGTAAACAAATGAACAACACTGGATGCTTGGTAATCTGTTAAATATGTCTACAGGTACCTATGGGTCACTAGGTTTATAGCTTGATAAATAATATTTTTAAATAAATCCTGGTTGTCATGCTGTCAGGCTCATGTTCTCCAAGGTGCAATTTGCCTGTTTTCATCACAATGTGTAAGACTGACTATGGACGGCAGATGATGCACAGAGAGAAACCATTTGTTGATCTATGTAACAAACACAGGACGAGATTTATCTGCCCTGCTGTCAATGGGAAACCACTGTTTGGACACCAGCCTTGCTATTTTGACTCCTTGTCAGTGCGGCACAGACATACTGGAGGCAATCACACTGAGAGGAATGAAACACACACTCCCTCATTTCTATCATCAGGGACGAGAAAGGGCAGTGTTAAATTATTCCCGTCAAAAAACACAGATCCCCTTTCTGATGAGTTGCTATCACAGGTCTCCTGCCATGCTAATATGGTACACAAACCCTACAATTCTGCTATATATATATACACAGTTCAGGCCAAAAGTTTGGACACACCTCATTCAATGTGTCTTCTTTATTTTCATGACCATTGGTAGAACATTGGTAGATT
>JABFEA020000054.1:4534048-4545300 GCA_019775915.2 Cyphomyrus plagiostoma
TATTTTCACGAGGTGCTGAGTGTCTGCATAATGATGTGGGCGTATTTTCACGAGGTGTTGAGTGTCTGTATAATGATGTGGGCGTATTTTCACGAGGTGCTGAATGTCTGCATAATGATGTGGGCGTATTTTCACAAGGTGCTGAGTGTCTGCATAATAATGTGAGCGTATTTTCACGAAGTGCTGAGTGTCTGCATAATGATGTGGGCGTGTTTTAACGAGGTGCTGAGTGTCTGCATAATGATGTGGGCGTATTTTTATGACCTCCTATATCGATTCAGCAAAAATGGATCTGCAATAGCTAGCAATATGGCCTTTCACAGCAAGAAGCAAGAAGGTCGTAGTTGTGGCCTTTCTCAGACCAGCTTCTTAATCGCTCATTAGCTGGCTGCTATTGATCGGGATTCCAGATGCTTGTGTGTGGGATTGGGAAAAGGCAGCGGGCGACTGGTAGGCAGGCGTTAGGTTTCCTATCTGTTTTGTTGCATTCCAGGCATGTAGTCAGATCCGTGTCCATTCCAGATCCAACACCGCTCTCTGGGAAGTTCCCAAGGAATAACAGACGGGCCTGGGGATCTCGGGCATGTACTCAGATCCGTGTGTTTCCCCAATCCAACACCACTCTTTGGGAAATTCCCAAGGAATAACAGACGAGTCCAGGGATGTTGGCAGCACCATTCACTGATTGAACAAAGGACTCTGTCCTAAGCTGGATAAGCTACAGGTGTGTAGCTTGTATGATTTTCTTCTTAATTTCTATCTTAGGATCAACATTTCAGGCTCTCTAAATGACACCCTTCAGTAGGGCATTGCTCTTTACAAGCACGCCTAGATTCCTCATGAGAAACAACACGGTCTTCACAGAACTCTGGCTTATTACTGTAATGATGAGGTCTTAAGGCTAAGCCTGTACGCACCACCTAAGGCCTGACATTTGGTCGGATTCCCGGGATGCCTCTCCCCTCACTGCCTCCACCTCTGATTTCAGGTTGTTAAAGCAACACCAAGGTAAAAATGAACAATCACTTGCCCATTACAAATGCATGGGCTCCATTATGTAATATGTCTTGCAACATATCTTTAAGCATAGCATGAGGGCATATAAGGAAGCATTAAATGGATAGACTTGTGTGTAATGGCCTAGTTCTTAGTTATATAGTTATTAGAGCTGACACTATAGGTCCCAGATCTGTTGTAGGATCTGCTGTATGTGGAGACCAATTGAAGACAAAATTTTCAAAACTCATTCAATCCATTCTTTGTTGTTTTTGAGATGAGACCTAAGTTCAACCTCCCTCATCATATGCTACAGTATTGGGAACCTCAGTCCACATGTAATCCAACAAAGAATTTTCATTGAATTTTAAACCTAACACAGAAATTCACCTGAATTGGTTAGGTTTTGCTTATGCTTATAATTAAATGGGTGACAGGATTAGTCCTAGGATGTCTGTTGTTTCCCCTTTTGGCTAGCGGGTGTTGCTGGTCATCCTGTTCCTGTCTGTGTTTGATACCATTGATAGTTCATAATGTGTTCCCCTGCTTCCTGGACCATCGCATGACTGAATGGTCTCAACTTTTCACCATAGCCGTGTAAAGTGTACAAAGGTTCAATTTAGGTTGTTTGTTATGGCCAGTCACATATCGGAGTTTACCACAAATACACCCAGGCGTCACAAAATAAAAACAAAAAAATTCATGAGTTGCTCCAAATATTAACATTAATAGACATTCCTTTTTTACAGAACAGTCAAATATCTAAGAATGATCTAAGATGATGAAAAAATGAAAAATTATGACAGTACCTAAATTTAAACAGTGGTGCAGTTTACATTTATCAAATAAATGCTGAATGTTAGCTATCTATGAAATATAATAAGTCCGTTTGAGTATTTATTAATGAGCATTTCACCAAGCCCTGAATCTGACTAAATACAGCTTAGATGCTCATTTCTATCTGAACTGTACATGCCTCTTTATTCAGTTCCTCCACAGCAATTGTACTGCTCTGCACCATTCGTAAATGTGTATACTTCTTCAGGGTATGTTTCATTAATGTTGTTTCTTTATAAATTCCAATTTTTTGTATAGATGTGGGTACAGATGTTTCTTGTCTATTTCATTCATAAACGAGCCCCCAGAAGTTTATCTGCCCTGTTTTTAATCCAGCCTGTATTTGGGGCCCATCCTTCATTTATCTATATTGACCATGCCTCTGGCCATTACCTGAAACCCGACATTGTAATTGAATCTCGGTTTTTATTTGAGGAAATATGGTCATTGTTTTTCCCATGTGAATTTCATTCTTGTGTTGGTCTTTGCTTTTTATATTTTCTGTTTCTCATTATCTCAGCCTGTGTCAAGTTTTGTAGTTATGTTCTATTTCACATGTATTCCTTCTCCTAGTGTTTCAGTCCTTAGTGCTTGTGAATTACCCTCATCTGTTCCCTATAGCTCCTAGTCCCTTGTGTGTAATGGCCCACACCTTTCTCTCATCATGCCCTCATTATCTGTGTACATTTGTGCAAACCCTTGCCCTTGTTCCTCAGTTATTGTATGTGCTTGGATGTGCTGCATTGGGTCCTGTGTGTTTCCTGGACCTGTATCTGCTGATCCCATGTCTCCTGATCCTGTTTGGTGTGAGATTTTCCTTGCATTTAGTTATAACCTGTTGAGGTCTTGTTTTATCTCTGGCTTTGTTTTGACCCCTCGTGGTCCCTTTTGTTCATGTTAGTCTGTTCTCAAAAGCCTTTGTTGTCACCAAGCCATACCGTGGCTGCCTTCCATCACACTCTGCTGTAATAGGTGGAAGACTATACAGACAAAAAAGGGTTTTGAATGTAGTCCTCAGTTGGATTTAGCAGTCAATCAACAGAGCATAATAATCCACTCATGCTGACATTGCTCAGAATTTGTTCCTTTGGCCCTGAACAAAAAGGATGAATGAAGGGGTGTTAGCAAAGCATTAGTGGGAAAAAACCCCTCTGCTGCTCTTCTTTTTTTATGGGCTGCGAACACATGAAGATGAAAACCACAGTTATGTGTGTCACGTCTGCGCAGACGGCACCACATTGCAAAGGTTATGTGTGTCATGTCTGCGCAGACAGCACCACATTGCTAAGGTTAAGTGTGTCACGTCTGCGCAGACAGCACCACATTGCTAAGGTTATGTGTTCGAGTGCATGAAGAACATTTTGCCTGTGTTGGTGTTTGTCGTCTCTAGGCACACGAGTGTCCTTCTAAAGTCCAAGGACACCTGATTTCAGTGGATTAATGTGTCTAAAAGTGCTTGTAGTGTGTGAGGTGATGGACTGCTGTCCCCATCAAGGTGTCCCTTACCTTGTGCCCTGAGTTTCCTGGGATAGGCTCTAGGCTTAACACGACCCTGTACTGCATAAATATTTGTAGAACATGAAAGGATGGGTACAACATTACCGTTAACCATTCTCGCAGTTTTTCTAGCCTGACACAATAAATAGTTACTCATTAAGCTGACATACAGCTGCCTTTCTGGTGTCCATCAGTTGTGGCAAACTTTTTTTCAGCTGGTTCTGCTATATTTGTAATTTCAGCAGAGGCAGTGGTAAACTCACCTCCTTTCAGTAGCTGTTTGTTAATTCTAGGGACTGAAATGTATGTATATTCTCTGGTGTTCCCAGCATATCGCCCCCTAGGGGCTGTTCAGTGCTGCCTTCTCAAACGATTCTGGCAGAGTGGAAGAATGTGCTCCATGTTTGAAATGTGAAGGGTCTTGATGGCTATACAGATTCTTGTCAGTGAGAAGGTTGTAAATTAAGTGGGACAAGCCGCTATGGTGTGAGGGAGTTGGTAATCACTAGGGTTGCTATTCTACCTGCTTCATATTCTTCTATAAGAGTGTTTCTCAATCCTGTCCTCAGTGAACCCCAGACGGTCCACGTTTTTAGTTCCTCCCAGCTCTGCACCAGTTTGAGAAACACTGCCCTGTAAAACTGTTAGTAACCGGTGTGAAATGGTGGAGAATTGTTTTCAGAAAGGACTGAGGTCCATGGGGAAGTAATGCTCATAAATGAAGACCGAATTTCCAAAACTCAGTCCATAGGATACGTTTTCGAGAGAATTTCTGAGGACATGATTATTCTTCATTGAATTACATGAGAACAGAGTGAGTTTTGGTTCCCAACACTGTAACACACGGTGAGGTCACTGGTGCTCTCATCACAATAACAAAAAATTTGACAGTTTTGGAAGCTTGCTTTTCAATTTTGAGAGGCACTTCTCCCCAGATGACCCGCTCCCTCAACACATCTACTTAGTCCCACTGGTAACCAACACTTTTTCTTAATTTTATAAAGGAAGTTTGCCCTGCATTTGTTCAGCTGTCAGGGGGGCACCTGTTGCTCATTTAGAGAGTTAAATATTTATTTGCATGTTGTCGGTCAGGAAGTTTTTCCCAACTTACAGTATGATAAGTTATGAAGTCATTTACACCAATGTTTGTTACAACTATGCACTTTAGATGCTTTTGTCTAACGTGACTTGCAGGAAATGGGCATATAGGTACAATTAGTGTATTAAGATGGAGTCTGTAATTATCAGTAATAGAGTAATAATTATCAGTGCAGGTAATTTGTGACTCTGTTTTGTTATTTATCTGGGTAGGTTTTGGACAACTTCAAAATAATACTTTCTTTTAAACATATGTTCTCTCTCACACATTCGTTCTCATTAACCGCTAACCTATTTTAGCTTTATGGTCATCTGCATGGGTCCTGGCAAGCATAGGGGAGCAGGTGGTGTACACACCCTCACCTTAAAGTTCAGACACACACACATGCCGATATTAACACACAAACACACATGCAGACTGTTGCGGGGTGCGTGTATAATTTATGTACCTTGTTATATAGTACTCCGGTAGGTCTACATCCTTCACTGCCACCTTTCTGCACATAAGAAAAGTAGGCAGCCCTTGCTGAATTATAAGCTACCTCCTGAGGTATTTAATGTAATCTCCAAACAGAAACCACCAGTATGGAGATAAACAGGGCGCAATAAGGAATGCCATTATCTTACTCTTAATGCAGTTAGTGTTGTAACTAAAGTAATAGTAAAATAACGACCATTGCGCCTGAAGGGTTTCAGGTTATATAAAAATATATTAAAGAATTCATCTAAAAGCAGCACATTCACTGAGTCGACGGAGGTCAGCACTCTGTATTCTGCAGGTGTGCATATGTCTGTGTGTTATCTAGAGTATGACAAAATAAAGCATATTTCTGAGTGTGATTCACCCTGCAGCGGAAACTGTTTTTTTCTCGGCAGGAGCAGAGACGCGCGGCATTCGTGGAGAAGGAGTTGAATTGGGGAAGGCGACTCGGTTATCAGGACAGAGAGGCTGCTTTTAGCCTGTTGTAACGCAGCTGGACTAAGTGCTGAGATTAGAGTGAAGGAGCTGTTCGAAGTGCAGATTGTTATCTCAGGCACAGGAAGCCTGGGAACCACGAACAATTTAGCGCGTCCTCCAGGAAAGGCTTAAAGCAAACCTCTCCAGTCACTCTCCTCGAAAGGAGTAGCTCTTTCGCTCCTTGGATTGAGGGGGGGGGGGGGAGGGCGGGGTTCCTTCTGTTGCACACAGCATGAAGTGTCATCCCCAGGAGGGGGGGTGCTGTTTTCGCACATCTTTGATTTGACAGTTTGTCTGGACTCAAAATAATGGTTCTGTGAGGCTACATTTTCTGTATCATTTAACAGGATTTTTGTTAACCGTTAATTATTATTATTAACAACAGCAACAACAATAATAATAATAATAATAATACATAAAAGTCAAACAGGCTTTATTGTCGTGCCATCCATGCAGGCCTTACAAGAATACAGTGTCATAACTAAACGTTACTGCAGGTGCAACATACCCTGCAGTGACAGAGGGAGGCTTTTCACAGGACTGACAGTGCACAGGGCAGCGTGAAAACACAGGCACAGGACACAAGATCTGTGTAGCAATTGTACCCATTATATGCATAAATAAAATGTAACAAATTCTGCTGCAAGAAAGAGATCAGCAGGCACCGTACTGTACTTTGCAAAGGTTTCTAAATGTATTTAGTAAAATATCCAACTGAGCAAAAATAGCAACTAAAGTTTTGTAGTTTATAGAAATCTGTGCTAAATCGCTAAATTACGATAAGGTAGTAGCAGCAGTAATAATAATAGGCACAGTCAATTTTATATGGAACCTGGCTGTGAAAACATTGGTATTTTATAATGTTATATGCCTGTACTTTGTGTCGCAAAACACCATTAGTGTTGCCACAACCTGCGTGAAAAATTACAGTCCTCTAAAATATAGTTAATAGAAAATAGCTTTTCTATAAATTGAACCATTTTAATATTGCTGAACATGAACTGTACTTCTGTCTTTCTCGTAAACTCATGAGAGGCCCTTAAAGTCTCATTAATCGCTTTCACTGGAGCGTGGCCGGCTTAACGAGGTCACATTCTGGCACGTCACCTTGGAGACGGCTCAGGGGCGTGTCCTCTGCTGGCCGTCTGCCTGGCTTATGCCTGGAGGTGGTGCTAGTGTGCCAGAGGATTGTGTGTGTGTGTGTGTGTGTGTGTGTGTGTGTGTGTGTGTGTGGATAGATGTAGCTATCACTGAAAAAAAATATTGTGGGAGTATTCCAAAAAAAGTAACATTTTAAGGGAACATCTGCTGAAAAGAAGCGAAACTTGACTTGTTTGAGGTCATTTTAATTAATTAAAATCATGAATTGGGAATTGGGTGCAAGCCCCTTATAACTGTACTTAATGTCATTCTGCGAGGGCTGGGTAGCCCTCAATATGTATATGGATGCAAAACAAGAACAGAGACCCCAAGCAAGTTACATTTTCACATCTGCCTCTGGGGGCGTACCGGTTAAGCACGTCACTGGGTGGAATGCACAAGAATGTATAAAATCTGATTTTCTTCAGAAAAAACTTCAGTTGTATAAATGTGAGATGTGTAAATGTTTAAGGAGCACATATCAAAATGTTAAAAGGCTAATAATAGTTATGCTTAATACTCCTACTGGAAGTTACAGTGCCCTCCACAACTATTAGCAACCCTTGTAAAGATTTGTAAAAAGGGTCAGAAAAAATCTACCTGGGAGTAGGCACACAATGAAAAAAAATATGAAAATCCAGCCTTTCATTGAAGTAAATTTAATAAAAGACAAGCAAATATTTCATCAAGAAATAATGATTTTCAACAAAAACACAAGTGCCACAATTTTTGGCACCCCTGGAAATTTTTGTGAACACAATGTTACCGAAGCATGTTTCCCATGTTAATTACATCTTTGAGGTGATTGTAGTGGATAGGAACCTTAAAGCTGTAATCCATGACTTCCTCGTTAACATGGATACAAACATGAGGAGACACAGAGCCCAAATTCCCGTTGTCATCCATCAGCATGGGAAATGTAAGAGAACAGACAAACCAGATGAGAGATAAGTGTGCTGACCTTCATAAGTCAGGGAATGGGTATGAAAAATAGTTGCGCACATTAAAATGCCCAGTTCTACTGTTAACTTTCATTACTGCGATAATAAAAAACTGGACATCAACCTTATAAAATGTTATAGGAGAAGATTCAGTGCTGTTATAGTGGCAAAGGGAGGTTCTACAAAGTATTAAATGCTAGGTTACCAATAAATGTGGTATATATGTTTTTCTTGAAAATCATTATTTCTTAATGAAGGATTTGTTTTTCTTTGACTACATTTAATTAAATGAAAGGTTGGAGTTTCCTCATTTTTTCAGTAAAGGATAAAGGTGTTTTTTCTGACCCTTTTTACAAATCTTTACAAGAATAATTGTGGAGGCCACCGCATAAATGCTGCAGCAAATATTATAATTTCACCAAGAAAATATGGTGAAATTACATGACTTCTCGTGACCCATGGCAGGATGGTCATATTCACATCAGGTGTCTAATTTCCTCCTTTGACCAACCATGAGCTCAAGATCTTAGGCTCCACTTAACGAACTAACCACATTTGAATCCACAAACCAAAGGGTGCCTATAGTTGTAGGCAGAGAATGTGCTTAAAATGACAAGGAACTAAGAAGAACCTAAAGAAGAACTTAAAGGGACAGAGACGACGCAGAGCTGCCTCCCAGCCGATGTCATGGACTCCCAAAGAATCTCAAGGTGGCATGAGGTCATCTTTGCTTTTCAGAATCTCAGATATAACCTTTTGTTTTGAACTGGTGTGATTCTGGTTTCTATTACATTTTATTTGGTTTGCATAAAATTATTTATGATTTTTCATTATTGTGCCCCCCGGTCCGCAGTCCATGCAGCAGAGTGACTAATACAGTCTTGCACTTTACTTGCACTGTACTTTCAAAACTATGCCCCCCATATTCCGCACACACACACACACACGCACTTACTCACTCACTCTCTCTCACTCTCACTTTCTCTAATTGTACTAAGCTGTGAAGCCTGGGGGATAAATACCCCCCCACCATATCATCTGGTCTCCTGAGAGCTTTTTCCTTTCCTGTATGTCTTTACCCTGAGGCTTTTTTCCCTAACTCAGTTTTAACTAAAATAGCATTAATTGGCTTTGATTGTCTTCCTTGCGCTGACATTGTCATTTATTGTTTTGAGTTTTGTTATAATGAGTTTCCAGCTTTTTTTCTCACCACTGGATGGGTGGCACTGAGAACAGTCAGATTTACCAGTAAGATTGTAAGTAACTGCAGTTAATATTTTTTAAAAATGTACATCTTTAGCAGATGGTTTTGTCCAAAGTACAATGCTTGTGAGACAAACAGCACGTCACAGGCATGCGTGCTGTGGAGGAGTCGGCCAGGCATAAGTGCAGCTCGGCTGAGCTTCCGCTGAAGGCCCTGAGTCGTGCTGCTTATTCCATTCCTTATGTGGGTATCTGTGTGCACGCAAGGGTTAGGTATATATTGTAGTGTGATAAAAAATGTGACTGGAATCAAAAATCTAAAAATATGAAAAGTCATATTTTGTTTGGTTACTCATGAAGGTGAGGGCTGGGTAGGGGTTAAGGCTGTCATGTTGTAATTAGAGTTTTCCCCACAGAAATGAATGGATAGTCCCCACAAAGTTATAGCTACAAACCTGTGTCTGTGTGTGTGTGCATGCGTGTCTGTCTGTGTGTCTGTGCGTGCATGTGTCTGTCTGAGTGTGCGTGCGTGTGTCTGTCTGAGTGTGCATCCATGGGTAAGTTGCCTTAAGATGCACAGAGGACTGTTTAGTACGTTGCATCCTGGCTGACTGGGTAATGCTGTAGCCTCACACTTGCAGGCCTGGAGTTTTGAATCTGGCCCTTGCCCTGTATGCCTGGAGTTTAACCCCGTTTGCTTTGATCTCCTCTTTTAGCATAGACACATGTGGTTTGGTGAGTTGGTGACTCTAACTTTCCCTGAGTGTGTAACTGTGTCTGTGAATTTGTGTGCCCTGGGATGGACTGGCATCCCATCTAGGGTGTACCTTGTGCCCTCAGACTCCAGGACCACCACAGCCCTGCACTGGATAAGAGGTTAAGGGAAATGGATGGATTTTAAAATAAAATTAAATATACTAAGTAATGAAATGCAGGGATCTGGCAGCATAGTAGCTCAAGTCCTGTAAGTATGCAGCTGCTGTCACCTTATTGTCACCAAGAAGGAGGTATGGAAAAGGCACGGAAAGTGCCGGATCACTGGGCACTGTCCGTCACTGACTTGGTTAACCCTTAATACTGTTACGACAGAGGCTGCTTTTATTACGCTGCCGTATCTGTGATTCCTGCAGCATGCTAGCAATCGTCTTGCAGAGATACGACCTCGCAGAATCATCAGCTCTTTCTATGAGCGAGACTCTGTGCACTGAAGATAAAAAGAGGGTTTTGGGACCTTCAATAGGTGGGTTATTGAGCCCTATCAGGAATAGGCAGCTGTAATCATTTTCCTATTGGCTGCTATATTGGCTGTTATATTGGCTGTTTTGGTGACTGACAGTAAATAATACTTCATTTCACTGTGGTTTTAAAAACCTCCTTTCTCCTGTCGCTACAAATACCTTCACATGGCTGAGACCCCGCCCACAAAGCCCATGTCATAGGTGCTGGTGCCGGGCCGTTTTCTTCTCTGCAAGGCTTGTATCCGGTGTGTCCCAGTTCTGCTCACCGCTGCTGAAGGACCACAGAGTTCAGCAGCAAAGCTGAGGTCAATTGAAAGACAGGGGTGAGCGTTAGGAGCCCCCTAGAGGCGCAGGCGGGGAGAACATGCCGGAGTGATAATGGAAATGCTTGCCGAAGTTTGGAGCAGTTTCATTATAAAAATGGAACCTAACTTACCAGACAGTATTATACCCAACATTCCTTTGCTACTTTAAAAATAAGCCCAAGAACATAAACAATAGAGTCCATTTGCTGCATAAAATGTACCTACAGGCACAGTAAGTAGTAGTTGTTAATGAGATGTCTGTGTAGAAACGAGTTTTTAAGAATGTTATAAAGAAAATGCATTTGAGAGATATGAAAGTGTACAAATCCACGTGAAGCTTCGCTCCTTTATCAAAGTGAGTAATGGGCACTTTACTTCAGATGCTGCCTGATAGTGAACGAATGTCAAACGTTATATTCCAATTAACAACCAGCCTCTAAAGGGAACTCTGAGATGCTTAGTCACAGTGAGATCTAGCCAATCAGCTTCCAGCGCATGGGATTTTTGCCACATACAATGATACGAAGGTTTTCCTCTAGAAAGGACTTACAGCCATCTTGGACGTCAGTGGCTTTCATTGAAATGGAAATGGTATTCCACAGGGACTGTTTCACATTGCTAATTGTGTGTACTGGGGAACAGAAGGCTCTGTCCCCTTTCCGTCATCCTATCTCTCTGCCTGGTTAGATGAGGTCTGGTGTTATAACTGACACCCCAAGTGAAACATGTGGGCCGGTGTGACTGGGAGGCTCTTCCCACATTCATCGTACTTCCTCCAACTGCCAGATGTTAGGCAAATCGTTTTCACCTTCATCCCTAGTTACAGTTTGATGCATTGTAGCACAATGCTAAAAGAAGCATGCCTGCTTACATCACACACCTAAGAAAAGTGAACATAGATAGATAGATAGATAGATAGATAGCACCATTCAGACACTTGCCTTGAATGAAGAAGCTGGACCTCAAGCCACCATGTGGCATGTATCTGCTGCCCCTGCCCTCAGCGTGCCTGCTGCCCCCGCCCCCTGTGTGTCTGCTG
>JABFEA020000054.1:4556431-4572441 GCA_019775915.2 Cyphomyrus plagiostoma
TTGGGGGGGTGCAGCTGTGTGTGTGTTGGGACTCAGAAGGTTGCTGGTTCAAATCCCATGGTTGGCAGAGTTAACCCAACATTGGGCCCTTGAGCAAGGCCCTTAGTCCTTGGAGTAACTAGGGTTATCTGACCCTGCTTTCTCCTCTACAGCACATTCATGAGGTTATCTCCTGGGATGATTTTGCAGCTGTCCAGGTGGTTCCACATAGATGCTGAGCACTTATTGACCACTTTTCCTCATTCCCTCCAAACCCATTTCTGCTGTGGTTTAGGTCAGGTGCCCAGGTCATGTGATGCGGCATGGTCAGGTGGCAAGGTCATGTGATGTGATACTATCACTCTCCTTTGTAGGCGGCTCCGTGTGTCCAAACTTTTGAGTGGTACCGTAGGTGACATTCAGTCCCAATGATGCTTTAATCACTATTATATCAGCAAAAGTACATGGAGCTTCTTGTGATTTCCCATGCCTCACTCTCCAGTGAAAAACAGGCACACAAGCTTATCAGCCATTTATCCAGTGTCGCTGGAGCAGTTTCTGGGGTTAAGGGCCTTACTGAAAAGCCCGGCAGTGATATGATGACTCTGCTCATCATCGGATTCGACCTAACAACCTTCCAATCATGCAGGCTACCTAGCCTCACACATCCCCAAGGTCAGTAATGCCAGTGTGTTTAAAGCAAGCTGAGAAATCGTTATGCCAACAAGAAGCATGCAAGGTGATAAATAACAGGCCTTCATATAATCCACATTTTCAATCATGTAGCACGTAATAGCATGGTGCTGCGTTTTAGTGATTTTACAAATCGGAAGGCCCCCTAGTGGTGCAATCACGGCGTATGTCATAAAACATGAGACTTTGAGGAAGGCCTTCTCGGCACTCTGGGAGCCCTCCTGTTTCACGTGCCGTGCCGAGGGTAATGGAGACACCCCCGGCTTCCTGGTCTCCAGCCAGAAAGTGCTGTGTCACAATGTCGCTGGGGAAGGGCCTGTGGCTGAATCACCAGGATGACCACCCTGTGCACCTGTTTTCACGGCTGCTCTTCTAGCTTGCCTGTTCACAGGGACCTGCTGAATGACTGCTTGCATTGGCGTGGGACTTAAAATAGAGGCGTGCTTTTCCACCGGCCCACAATACTGGGCCGCTCAATCTGATTGCGTGCCGAGAAATGGCAACCGGCACCGTGTCTTCTGCCATTTTTTTATGCCGCAACAGGCGCGTAACCGAGCACCTTGATTCAGAGGCACTGAATTGTGAGGTAGGAAGCTGTTATTGTGGGTGTATTTTTAGCCTGGCCATTAGCAGGGCAAGTCAATGCTAGCTTTTTACACAGAAGCTTGTGTCATAAAGGACCGTGCTCTGTCTCTGCTGACGGCTTTATGGGTCTGGGCACTGCAGCCTGGCCTGGGTAGCAGCAGGCAGGAACGGGGTCATTGTTGAAGAGGAGCGGGCCGTTCTCTCTCTTGTGACCCAGATGGTTTTTTTCCTCCAGCCCATCTGTAGAGAGAGGCCAGTTTTTTCTTGCCTCCTGACCGCTGGCACTTGATCAGATTTTATTCGAGCTTCAGGATGCCCCCTTGCCATCCCCCCACCTCTGGGGAGCAGATAAGGGTCCAGCCATGTCAAGCTCTGTCCGCCCAGTTTTACGAGTTGCCTGGACGCTCGGGACCAGAAAGTGATGTGTTTCTGGCACCATCCAGCTGAGCTGCACAGGGCTGGGTCAGTTACCCATGCTCTAGATTATAGGGCTGCCTTGTCGGCTGGCCCAGTCTTCTGCACGGTAAACTGCGGGCTCAATTGATTTGGTATGCAGGTGTAGCAGAACGAGGGCCTTGTGAAGAGCAGGACTCCTTGTATCATCTTCCCTGATGCCCACAGAGGTGTTGTGGATGTTACACCAACTCCCCACGCCCTGCAAGCATGGGTCTTAACCAGAGCATGTGAGCGGGAGCCAGGAGCGGAGTGGGCGGAATTTGGTGAGAGCGCGGAGCGGTTTTTTAAATTAAAGCTGCAGTGGTCGCTCTGTACCGCTCCAATTTCGCTCCACTTTCGCTCTGATACCGCGCACACTACGACTCTGAGGGGTGCCAAAATCTACCCAGAATTCATCTGTACAATTATTGCACAAATTGGTAAAGATGGAATACGCGAAGAATTTCACAAAGGAGACCGATTGGTCATACAAATGTAATGTTCTTGTCAAACGTACAAATGACAATAATGTAGAGAAAGAAGAACAAGGTGGTGAAACTGTTTTAGTAAGTAAAGATTAAAAAGACTAAAAAGACACCTTTCTCGTAAACATGACAGTGTGCTACGCGAACGTGAGCATGTTTTACATGGTTGTAGCATATCAAGTCTATAGGAAGTAAATAAAAGTATAAAAACCTATAAAGTAGGGGTGGAGCCGAACCTGAATACGGTATTCAGAAAGGCACAAATAACATGTTTTTCCAAATACTTATTTCGAACGAATACTTAAAAAAAATATTTGTATTGTGGAACAAGAGAAACTTTATATCAAAAAGCTGCATTTCCTTTTGAGACCGCAGTGCATGCGGTTTAATTTTACAGGCTCGTTTAATTTTTTATGTGCATGAAAGGCACGTAAATTTATTATACCGCTACGCTAATTGTTAGATAATTTATGTTCAAAACGTGGATGCTTAGCCCACTGATTTCTTTATTTATTTATTGATTTCCTTTATTTATATAATCCTATTTTTGTGTGGAATGCAATTGTCAAACCTGTCCGTTGTTGCCTATATGTTGTTTAAAAATAAATATTTTCTGTTCTGAGTGACAATGTTGCCGTTGCTCATATTTCGTTATGATATAGGCTTCGGTTTAAGGTGACATTTGTTAGGCATGCAGATTATTTGTCACTCTTTTAAATTGGAGCGAGCATGGAGCGATTTGACTGGAGCGGGAGGAAATTTTAGTGGAGCGAGGAGCGGTGTTGAGCGGAGCGGTTTAGTGCAAATTAGAGCGGAGGAGCGGGTGGAGTCAATAGCCTCGTGAGCGAGGAGCGGAAATTCTCACCGCTCCGCTCACATGCTCTGGTCTTAACCCCACACCCCCCACATAAACCCCTCACACCTGTGTCACTCTCATCACAGTTTGTCATCTGAAATTTCATAACGTGTCCCAGCGCCAGGCTCGCTGTGGATGTACAGGCGTTTGCACCTGACGGGTCAGCATACCAGGCGGCAGTAACAGTGTAATGTTCCGGCTCGAATGTCCAGCTAACACTGTTATTTCCTTGGGAGGAACCAGACTCAAAGTGGGAATTACTGAACTGTGCCACGATTCAGGCTCTTTGATGAATCTCCACTTTTTAAAGTGCAAACTCAGAGCCCAGATCCCCATGCTTTGTGTGAGGACCACGTCCCTCTGCAGTCCCTGTATGTCCAGTACCAGCCTCCTGACGCAGCCTGCAGGACAGCAGGGAGGAGGGGCCATCAGCATGGATCAGCAAGTCGTTGTGGCAAAGCCGCTTTTAGTGATGCATTTTCTTATGGGGGGTGGGTCTGTGAGGTGAAGGAGGCATTCATGGGGAGAGAGTTGAGATCTGGTGAGGCTATGGCATCATCTTAGGAGACCCCATTAAGGGGGAGGCGTTGGGGGTGGGGGGTTCTACCAGGTAGGCATGCCTCTTCATTCGGAGGCTGGGCCTCTTCCCAGTCCTTCCCCCTCATGTCTTTCATCTTCTGCCGTGTTTCTGTTTTGACCAGCTCTGGCACTGCAGCTGTTAACCTTGCTTGCTCTGCTGCTGCTGGAATCCTTCCACTTAACACCGTTCTTGATCCTTCAAGAGCCGTGGTGCCTTCAGTCACCCTCCCCTGCTGACGTACCTCACTGGTTCTCGCCGGACACTCATTGGCTTAAAAGCGGCATTGATTGATGGCACACGCTAATCCCTCCCACTGTGATGTCTGCCAGCTCTACTGCTGCTCTACTTACCTGTGCAGGTGACCTTAATCACAGAAGAATCAGCCTTCCTTCCGATTCTCATCTTCCTTCACCTGAGGACTGCGATTAAACTTGTGATCATGCCATAAACCTGAGTGAGGCCATACGACTGTAGTGAGGAATCGAATAATGGCCATATGAGGATTCACGCCTATGTCAGTTTTGTTGAAGCCCTTATAGACTGTTATTAGAAGAGCTGGGACCCACGTATCTGTACTGGCAGCACAATAAAGGGCAGGCTGTTTGTATTGATTTCTAAGGCTAACTTTTGTTCTTTGTTGTACTGAAGCCTAGTAATTCCATTCAGTTGGTCACTGACTAGTATTATTAGGTTGTTGCTTTGTTTCCAAGTTATTGCTTAGCTCCTGCCCCAGTACTGTTTATACTTGTAGCTGCACTTATGCCTAGTTGACTCCTCTACTGCATGTTCTTTGTCGCATTGGAGTAAAGCATCTGCTAAATGAAAGTAAGTGAAATCTGTAGCTCTTAGTCAAGACCCATTCGTTAGCAGAGCATTCAGGGTGCTGCGTGTGTTTTTTATTTACACTGACGCTCACACCCCAGCACGAACACACACGCTCAGACACGCATGCCGTGTAATTCCATGAATCCCACATGCGACGTGTCACCATCTCCCATCCTGGTTTCTGTGAGGCATGTCGATGATTAATTAGCGTTATTGAGGTTGTAGCGCCATCTTCGAGAGGTTTCACTTCCATTTCTGCGTAGGCCTCGCTTAGTGGAAGCATTTTCTTTAGGGGGTGCATTATCAGACGGGTTGTTGTTGGTTTCGCCTCCCCTTCCTCTGAGCTCCCCCCAATTTTTACATGGAGGCACATCTCGGATGGCTCATCTGCAGCCCTTTTGGAGGGGGGTTGTGTATGTGGTGTTTTCAGATATTGATGGGGGGACTTAGCAATTTAGGTCTTTTGGGGTTAATCTCAGGATTCGGCTGCAATAATTGAGGTCAATCGCACCTGAACAGCAGCAATGCGGCCTGCGATTAGGCGGGGGGGTCTCAAAGTGTCTGTCACAGCATTACTCACTGAGGGTCATTTTTAGGAGAAATTGGATATGGGAGATTTGCCGGGCTTGTTGGAAACCTTCAGGAAGAACGGGCGGCGTTTCGTCAGGGGAGTAGAAAGGGCAAGCCGGCTTTTCAATAGAGCCAGATGAAAATAAAGACGTTTAGAGATGAGGGTTGGAAATACAACATCCCCCTGTCTGGGGGTCTTGCCTAAATAGAGCCTCCAGAGTGCCATTCTTGGAACTTCAGATCGTGGGAAATTTGCACTTGGTGTTACACAGGGAATTTTCATTATCATAGGTGGTTGTAGAGATATAGACCCAATTTATTATAATTTTTTTTGTCTTAGCCTCCCCAGAAAAATAATCCTAAAACCATTTAATTTTCATAGGGGATCTCCACCCTTAGCGGATTTAATTGTGGAAGCCCCCCCCCACCCCAACCAGCTTTGCAGGGGGTGTCCTGTGTCTCCTCAAGGGGCCAAAGTGTCCCCCATAATTACATTTCCAAATCCTATAATCGCCCCAGCTATTATAATTTTGTTTCCTGTCCCTAACTGCTTAGAGCTTGCTGGGGTGACTCCGCTTCTCGCTTACGGACGATGAGCCCACAATGGCCAACGGAATCTGACATTATTGGGAAGAAAATGAGCAAATAAGTTTCGTGAGAGAAGGTTTTGTAGTGTCGCGCTGCAGGGCTGCATTTGATTCTCTTGCCGTTGTTTCCCAGCTTGCTCTTACATTCCCGTTACAGTCATTATGGGGTATTTTTGTTCCGCTTTATACCACCATAATTGGCATGCCAGATGACCGTCAAGCCTGGACCGACTGCCGAGCTGAGAGTAAAGAAGGAAAGGAGCCTGAGAGCAGAGAGACATGAGCAACGAGCGGTCTGTTCCATCTCTGACGCAAGACTCGCGCCGACAGACTCATGGCCAGTACCAGAGATTCTGCCAGGTGTCTCGGCGCCGTGCTAGGTGACCCGCTCGAGATTTCTTGCTAATTTGCGAGTGAGAACGTGTCTTTGAACCATCACATATCAGAACGTGTGAAGCAAACACTGAAGGCATGGTATCAACACCACACAATCTTCCGCAAACCAGCTGAAGCTATCCATGCGTCTCTGCAACCGCTTGTCTTGATCAGGGTCACCCAGTCTGGGCTTGGAGCCCATCCCAGGCAGCATAAGGCGCAAGGAAGGGGTGCACCCTGGATGGGAAGTTAGTCCATCACAGGGGACACAGGAGATATACACTCACGCACAGTCACACAAACTTTGGGCAATTTTAAGATGCTGAGTAGCCTCCCTGCATGTCTGCGGACTGTGGGATGTCATTCCAGTCTGCCCTGCTCTGCTGCCATACCCACATTCATCTTGTCATAAGCAGCACCATCACCTACTTGGATTTTGCTTATTGACTTTATTTGACTTCCTCTGCTGCCCCCTGGAGGATGGGCTCCCCCTTTGGGTCTGGTTAGGGTTTGAGCTTCCTCTGCCGTCCCCTGGAGGACGGGCTCCCCCTTTGGGTCTGGTTAGGGTTTGAGCTTCCTCTGCTGCCCCCTGGAGGATGGGCTCCCCCTTTGGGTCTGGGTAGGGTTTGAGCTTCCTCTGCCGTCCCCTGGAGGACGGGCTCCCCCTTTGGGTCTGGTTAGGGTTTGAGCTTCCTCTGCCGTCCCCTGGAGGATGGGCTCCCTCTTTGCGTCTGGTTCCTCCCAAGATTTACCCAAGCAACTCCCTTCTAGGGAGTTTTTCCTTGCCACTGTCGCCTCTGGCTGCTCACTGGGGGCTTTGGTCTGGGATGATGATGTGAAAATGCTCTAGACAAAGCTGAATGGAATTGAAGTATGAGATACATCCATGCGTTACTGTTTCCTCCTGTCAGGGGTGAGGTTTATCGGGGGCCTCGACCAAGGCCACATGAATGCAGAGCGTAGCGCGGGATGCGGCCCGGGGTAGCAGCTGGGACCCGCCATCGATGAGTGAGACCCGTCAGTGTCCCCGTCCATCGCTGACTGCCAAGAGGCAACATGTACTGAACTACTTACCGTCTATAAATAGAGCCATGTGGGGCTGATGTGACACGGAGCAGCATGGCTTGTGTTCATCTTTTAAACAGCCAGAGTCACATGTATCCATCTGCCCATCATATAAGCGCTTATCCTGTTCGGGGTCGTGGGGGGTGCTGGAGCTGATCCCAGGCAAGGCAGGGCACCCCAGTGTTAGTATGAAATAGGGATAGTGGTAAAGACTGTCACTGAAGTAGCTGTCACTATTATTGTAATGTAATAAACCTACCTATTAGGATATATCTAGAAATAGGGAGAAAGGATGCTGTTTGTCATTGGCTAATATTTTAATTTTATTATTTTAATGTAAGATTACCCCATGGGATGTTTGTGTGGGGTACTGTGGGGGGGTGGGGTGTTGAAGGCCAGCCAAAGGCTACATCTCGCTTGTCTCTCCCTGGTGTAAAGCTGGGAGCTTCCCTGGAGCTTTACACGCTTCCTAACGTTTAGCACAGGCCATTGGTGACATGGAGGTTCATAAGCTAATGCCTTGGACTTCACAGACATTCTCTGTTTATGCCCAGTGATAATCTCACACAGAGGACTCGCATGTCTGCTGGTGCTGACTGATTCACTACAAAAAAATTCAGCCTGAGACGACCTTCGCAGTAATTACAGATCCTATAAGAGCAATGCCAGCCAAAAATAATGCCAATAAAGGTAGCTATTTCAGAATAGGCGGCAGCATTTTTCCGCATTCACGTCACATTACTTCAAATGAAGGGTAGCATATCTGTGTCACAGAGGCTTGCGATGCGTTCACCTGCAAATCCTTTTCTTACTTTGCTCCTTCAAGACTGATGGTGAGCAAACAACTGGCAAAGGGATACTTCAAAGCTGAATTTGATTTGCTCCCCACCACGTGGTTTCCCACGGTTCACAAGGACGCGGCCTTTAGTGCACTCTATGTTACAATGTCGGGCTCGCGTGACAGATCCGGGACGTTCCTCCAAAGTTGGGTAAAGGAGCTCTACGCCTGTCACCACACACTGAGCCCTGCGGTGTGAAGTTCTCCTTTTCCCATACTCATTTACTCCATTCTTTATAGATTTCAAGCCCATTTGCCTCCAGATCATTTTATGGCACGCTAATGGTGCCGTGAGTCTGCTGAGACAATTCTTTTGGAGGTGATCAGCGGTGAAGCATTCAGTTGAATTATTGCTGACAGTGGAAATCTGCCCCCCAAGCCTGCTGTGCCACCCACGCCCGTCTGTATTTAACACACAGCCCGCCGGGTAGCACTCATACACGCTGAGAGCATCTCCTCCATCTGCGCACCTCACTCGTGGCTCAAAGAGCCGCCCTGGACCCGCTTCTCCAGGACTGCCGGCTGCACCAGTTCCAGCTTGATCCCAGTCCATAATTGCTCCGTGGGACCGATTAGCTGGATGGGATCTGACCTTGACTGGGGTTTCGGGGTGAATGTCGGATATCGTTTAAGCGTGCATGAGAGTGCCGGCGAGTGAGTGAGTGTGACTCACTGATTAATGACTGGGGGGCCAGGGGGCTCACTTCGATGGCCGCTTTCCGTTTGCGAGGATTAAATGGCACAGCCGGAGGAATGGTACGTATGCAGCGAGGAATGCAGGGCTAAACCGGCCTGCCTCTCGGCGGATAAACTCTTCCTGTAATCCAGGTACAACAAAGCATGGAACTGAAGAGCGAGCGTGTTTGAGAATAGGGCTTTTGTAGGGACTGACCCCCCTCCCCCCACACTCCGCCGCCAAATGACTTTTAAGAGATTTTGTAAGCATGGGTTCCTAAACAATCTGGAGTTATTGATGACCGTTGGTCTAGACGTTCCATATTCAGTGCATCTTCCTTTCGATTCATTTAGTGTATCTATCTATAGATGTATCTCTATCTGTCTATGAAGAGGGATGGTTGCTAATCATAGAGTCTGCTTGTGGCAGTCCGGTCCAGCAGTTGCATGGGGTTCACTTAAGGAGAGCAATGAATGCAAGAAGGCATCCTGAGTGAATGGGGTGTCGCTCTAAAAGGCAAATAAAGCAGCCTTATAAAACAAGACTATATGTAGTGCTAAGCCCTGGTCACCTTTTGCACTTCATTCAGGGTGATCGTGGGCCTGTGACCATCCATCCATCCATCCATCCATCCATAACCAGGATAGAGTTGTAGTTGTCCATGAGCCATTCCCCAACAGGCACAGAGCATGATCTTCCTGAGATAATCTGGATTGAATGACCATATGTTACCTGTATCACAAGGGTATGATTATTTGTTTGGAAGTTTTAGCACTGGGCAGCAGGGGGACTCAGCAGGTAGCCTTATTGCCTAACATTTCCAGGTTGGGGGGTTTGAATCCTGCCACTCTTCTGTGTGAGTAAAGGTTGCATGTTCTCCCTGTGTTGTACAGGTTTCCTCCAGGGGATCTGGCATCTTCCCATAGTCCAAAGACATTGAAGTAGGCTAGTGTTTCCCCGTCTGGTCCCTGGAGACTTGCCGTTGGTCCACATTTTGCAATGTGGGGGACGTTTAGTGTGGCCCATTCCATGTCTGATGTGGGCCTCACATCGATTGACTTGAGAACAAAAATGTTAACTTTCTGGTGGAGGTGAGAGGGAGCAGAAATGTGGACAATTTGTGGGTCCCTGAGGGCCAGGTTTGGACCCTGGATTAGACAAAGCAGTGTCTCTAAACTGCCTAGAGGATTTGGCTGTGGGTGTGTCCCCTGTGATGAACTAGCATCCTATCCAGGGTGATCCCCAGCCTTGTGTCCTATGCTACCTGGAATAGACTCCAGGTTACTTTGGCCAGCACAAAGGGTTGGGAAATGTATGGATATCACCACTACTGCTGTTTTACTCAGTGATCATATTAACTCACCTCTTCCCACCTCAAATCCTGTAAACACATGCATGCTCACCCCAAAAACACATTGTTAACTTGGGTACACAGACATATCTGCTATACAGTATTGGTGCTAGCAATATTCAGCGTGCTGTGGCATTTCACCCGTGTAAATGCAGCTGTTGTCTGCGACGCAGTAATGCTGACAGACTCACGCACTTTAATGTTCCTCATACTCTTTGCCTAATTCAGTTTTTGCTGTTGCATGCAGTGATTTGGTTTCAAAGCACAGGGAGCCAGATGGAGGCCATTAAAACACTGAGGAATTATAGGACTTTATACATTAGATAATGTTCTTTGATTGTTCGTAGCTAGCTGGCATTCAGTGTGAATCAGTGAGCCCAAAGGTGGCACAGCGGCATTGTGGGTGGCATGGTGGCACTGTGGGCGATGCCATGACCGCACGCCTCCGTCTCTGCTGTGGAGTTAGCACGCTCCCCCATGTCCATGTGGGTTTCCTCTAGCCCATCCTCCCATAGTTCCCCCTCACAGCTAAAAACCTTGGAGTTACGTGAATTGGTTTCTCTGCAAGTGCATGTGCTGGCTGGAGTGCTATGGCACATCACTAAGCAGTGATGGATGGATGGATGGATGGATAACGAGACCCATTAAATTCACGTGTTTAACATCCTGAGTGACATGTGCTTTATTAAGGCATCATTTCACTGAGCGTTAAGTGCCAACGTCTATGGGAGGTGTTTGTATCATGAGTTGTTCCCTTGGGGGGTGCTATGAATGGGTCAAAATATGCCTGTCGCTCACAGATACTAGCTGCCGGGCAGCTCAGGAGCTCTGAGCGACGTGAGATGAGGCCTTCTTCATGATGCTGAGGTGTCTTGTGTGTAAATGAACCGGACCTGAAGCTCCAGATCAGGATGATGTCTGGTGTTAACTATGCTCTGGGGTGCAGGGGGGCCTCTTGCACTCTTGGCGGTATCTGCTTCTGCCCGTTAGCTTTAGCGCCCTCCTTATCTCACCGGGGAGTTCGCATGGTGAGGTCCTTCACCACGTTTCACTCGCTTACTGGATTAGAGAACAGGGCCATCGGTCTCCGCTTCACCAACCCCCTTCCAGATTTTTATGGCGTCGCTTAGCGGAGTCGATATCAGCAGAAGTCCACAGACATTTCTGGATTACAGTAATAATAGTAAACAGTTTCAACAGTGAGCCCAGATGCTTATGCAGATTTCAAGTACAGAGGGTTTCCTCAGTCAGCTTGTAGGTTAATTCAGTTAAATCCTTTTTTTGGTCTCTGTATTTATGTAGAAGAGGAGCACCGGGGTTCAAGCGTTTCTCTAGAAGATTTTTTTAGCACTGGGCAGAAGTAAAAAAATCCTCTTTTCAAAGAATTGCCCTTTTTTTTGACTGTACAGTGCTCACTCCTTGATAGGTATGAAAGAGTAACAAACCTTCCTCTATGTGTGTACTTGAAGTTATCACAAGACGCAAAATAACTGTTTATTTTTTAAACTTTCCCAGCCGGGTGCATCCACAATGAGATTGCAGTGCTGCGTGTCGTGTTTAAATGCTGTTCGGCGTGCTGCTGGGCAGATGGAGCATACGGAAATCCAGCAAAAGAGGAGCGGAGCGCGCATGCGCTCATGTCAATGCACGGAGGCGATCCTGCTACTTACCCATGCATGGAATGCTGGGAAAACCTTTTAGCCCGTGTCGCTATTATAGAATTTATTTGCATGTTTCTCAGACAAGCACTATGGAAGATTAGAGAATCATAAACAAGAAAATCGACGAGCTGTTGCTTCCTGGCTAAATAGAGCACTAACAATGCTGACACTGTTGCTGTCTGGCATAAAGCACCTGCTGTACAAAGGGCACTGATGCTCTGCATCATCACTAGGTCAGGACTCACTTACTGAGGCAACAGCTTGGCATCATCACTAGGCCAGAGCTCTCTTACTGAGGCAACAGCTCTGCATCATCGCTAGGCCAGGGCTCTCTTACTGAGGCAACAGCTCTGCATCATCGCTAGGCCAGGGCTCACTTACTGAGGCAGCAGCTCGGCATCATCGCTAGGCCAGGGCTCCCTTACTGAGGCAGCAGCTCGGCATCATCGCTAGGCCAGGGCTCTCTTACTGAGGCAGCAGCTCGGCATCATCGCTAGGCCAGGACTCTCTTACTGAGGCAGCAGCTCGGCATCATCGCTAGGCCAGGACTCTCTTACTGAGGCAGCAGCTCAGCATCATCGCTAGGTCAGGACTCTCTTACTGAGGCAGCAGCTTGGCATCATCTCTAGGCCAGGGCTCTTTTACTGAGGCAACAGCTCAGCATCATCGCTAGGTCAGGACTCTCTTACTGAGGCAGCAGCTCGACATCATCGCTCTCTTACTGAGGCAACAGAGGTCATCATGCCATTCCCCTCCGTAGTCGGCACGCACCCACACATCGGTGAAGCCATCCACAGCCAGCTAGACAAAGCCTTTTTGTGCTGGGTTGTCAGATGTGGCTTCTCGTCCTGCTTCTGAAACCAACTGGTCCTTTTCCTACTGGGGATAGTTGCAGCGGGATTGGATCCCGGAAGAATGTCAATGCTATCACCTTAACAGGCTAAAGCTCTCTTAACGAGGCTTGCTCTAGATCTCTATCCAAATCTGCAAATCCCCTCAAAGTTAGTTTATCTTGCATTTTATTGATTGCTTTACAAGTATCCCTGCATTCAGGATGACTTAAAGGTACACACTCACACATCCAAAGAGCTGTTTAAACGTGTATCCATCTTCTGGTCTGAATGAGCTACGGAAAGGTCTTTCCAGGTAGTTATGGTCTCTGTCTATGCAGGCTTTTTATTTAGCATCATTGATTTATATGGCTGGCAATGCGTAGCATCCCTCTCGGAGCTCCTCATGCATAAGATAGATGACCTCAGGAAATGTAGGGAAACCACGGCCTGTTGGTGCAACCACAGAGCTGTCTGCCAGGATGTCCTTCTATAGTCCAGATGAAAACGATTCCCACTCCTTTCCATTCAGAAGAGTTGTATTTCGCTCTCTGTGTTGTTTCGAAACCAATTTGGTGGCATATCTGATGGAGAACGTTGAAGCACTGGTTCCCGAAATGCTGGCTTCCTGTCAAAAGATCTAAACTCTGCTTGTGTACCATCGCTTTAAGGGACGCTTTCAAGGAATTGATGGTTGCCAGGCAACATTTGTCAGATGGGAACTTGCAGGTGCCCTCGTCTGTCATCGTGGTGGTTTGACAACTGAATTATGTGAGGTGTTTCGGTAGTTAAAAGCAGACGGTTCTCCACGCCTGCCTCTGTACTCCACATCCTGTGAATAATTTAGCGGTAGCGTTTGCTTACAATGTGGCACTTTCTCTTTTCATGTGCATTACAGCGGATCTGGTAAGAATCTGGCATGTTTCCCAGTGGCCATTTGGTGTTGCAGAACTCTACACCATAGAGAGAGCAGACCATGCGCTTTCCCGTGTCTGGCCTCTGCTGCTAACAAGCTAATTAGCTTCTCCGGAGCGGCTGAATGTAGAGCCAGTTTCTTCTTTTTTAAGAAGACATTTTGCATACACCGTATAGAGCAACCTGTGGTATGAGACCAAGGATTCTGGGACACGTAGTGTCTAGTGCATTGAGTTACATTAATTATCTGTTCTTAGTTATATCCATTAAAGAGCGATCTAATTATGGGGCAGTTTTATTGTCATGGAGGAATTACAGAAAGGACTTCTTAAGCATTGCAGGGAACGGTGCATGCCTCAGACAGAAGCTTGAGCAGGATGGTAGAGAAGGAAGCCGTTTCAGTGTGTCAGTGCTCATGCTCATCAGGAACAGGACTATTTGGCTTTGAACACATACAATATCAGCACCATCAGGGCATACAGCTGGCCTCGCCCAAACAATCTCCACCCATCACTGGTCCCACTCATCACTGGCCCCACCCATCACTGGCCCCATCCCAACATTCTCTACCCATTACTGGCTTCGCCCATCACTTCCATGCCCATCACTGGCCCCACCCCAACAGTCTCCGCCCATCACAGGTTTCCTCTGTCACTGGTCTCATCCCAACATTCTCCGCCCATCACTGGCCCCGCCCCAACATTCTCCGCCCATCACTGGCCCCGCCCCAACATTCTCCGCCTACCACTGGCCCCGCCCCAACAGTCTCCACCTATCACTAGCTTCCCCCATCACTGGCCCTGCCCCAACAGTCTCTAGCCATCACTGGCCCCGCCCCAACAGTCTCCACCTATCACTATCTTCCCCCATCACTGGCCCCGCCCCAACAGTCTCTAGCCATCACTGGCTCAGCCCATTTCTTAACTAAATGCAATGAGGTTAGCAAGTGTGTTGGAGAGAACAGAAAATGACACACAAAGAGCTGCGTGTGAAAATATAAATTCTGAACATGGCAGAGGGATTCTCCTTTCCCCCTGAGCAGGCAGTGATCCTACAAACAGAAGCCAGCATCTCTTCTTACTAAAACTGCAAGACGGATATGTTTGTGTTGGTAAAAATCTTTACTAAGCAGCCGAGGGATCCCTGGGTGGAAGCTGTGCCAAGTTGAGGCTGAGAAGAGACAAAGGCCGCGCCGCCCCAGAGGGGCTGTGGGGTCATGCCTCCGTGTTTTGTCTAGGTGACAGATGGCCCCTGCGTCAGGCACTGTCCCATACATAATGGTCCGTGCCGGCGACACGTGGACTGGCGCCGGAATGTCACCCGGGCGCGCTCAATTGATTTCCTTTATTAACCAACCAGCGCAAAGTGGGTATTTCTGGCCTTGCTGCCTCGTAATCCATATTTAGTGGCGAGGAAGGTGAAATGCTTGTTATTGCTCCTTTTTTAAGGTTATGTGAGGCATGCCGACAGTCGGCAGATGTGTCTGTGGTGCTCAGGTGGGAAGCTACTCTTACCATGTTTAAAATGACACATTTTTATTCCTGCTGCCTGAGCTCAGGAAATCAAGCTGTGTGGTTCCAGCCTCACTCTGGCTGTGAGATCCAGACCCACTCTGGCTGTGAGATCCAGACCCACACTGGCTGTGAGATCCAGCCCCACTCTGGTTGTGAGATCCAGCCCCACACTGGCTGTCAGTTACTAGTGCTTGGGAGTTTAATGGAGGTGAGAAAGGAATATGAAGGGCAGCCATTTTGGCTTCAGCAAACAGGAAGGGGAAGCGACACACTGACTGGTATGGAGAGACTTTACTGATGGGTAAATTCTCTCTTCCTCTGTCCATCTTGCTCTCCATGAGATACACAGGGACATATACAGATCAGAACAGGCTAGGGGGGATCATGGCGCAGGGTCAGGCAGCACGCAGCGCCCCTGGAGTCAGGGGTTAAGGGCCTCGCTCAGGGGTCCAACCGAAGCACCAGTCTCCCTGCCCTGGGATTTGAACTGGCACGCTTCCAGCCACTGGCCTCGTGTCCTAGCCTGCTGAGCCACACACCGAATACAGGGATTAACATGGTCTATGAGAGAAAAAAAATACTTTTATGGCATTAAAATATCTGCATGTGAATGACAGGCCACGACTTTCCCTTTCACACCAGGACTGTGTACAGGGGTGGGGTCGCAGGGGCATTAACCCCAGCTGGAAGCTGACTAGTGGCCTCTCTTGTCCATCGCCAATTCAGAATTTAACGGCTGAATATAAGTTCAATATAAGGTAGCACAGTTCTCCTGGTAGTATGAACGTCTAATTCTCCGCGTCAGCGGCTGGCTGGGTGTCTGAGTGTGGGGCTCTGTGCTTTCGGATCGCGCTTCTCACCTGTTCCTGTGTTCTGAGTTCTCCCGTCTCCTCCCGTAGTCCAAAAACCCCGTGATCCAGTTAATTGCTGTCTCTGAGTTTCCCTTAGTGTCCCACTATATCTCATCTATGGTGGTTTCCTGCCTTGTCCACTATGCCTCACTGACTCAGGGCTGAATAATAATAATGGAATATGTATGGATGGATGGATGGATAGAACAAATGTACGTATTTGCCCCTTCTCAGGACCTGTTTGTGCTGGGGAATTGTCTCAGTCTCTGGATATTCCCGCTGGCGGGGGGGGGGGGGGGGGGGGGGGCGGGGGGGCCGGGGGGGGGGGGGGGGGGGGGG
>JABFEA020000054.1:4572451-4583754 GCA_019775915.2 Cyphomyrus plagiostoma
TGCCCCCCCCCCCCCCCCCCCCCATCAACACTGACCCTCTGGAATAAAATGACCGGTGAGCAGAGTGTTACTTGTTTTGCAAGGCCAACGTGAGGCGCCTGCTCTTATCTGTCTCACTCGGACCCAAGATGTCAGGGCTGATGTGACAGCGTTTGACGATACAGACAGCCGCTCTTTGGTGTCAGCGACATGGGCGACTCGAGCGAAAGGAGAATGAATTACGGACCCGCTGCCTACTGTCTGAATGGAATATCGAAAGAAAAAAGATTTTTTTTTTTCCCTCCCCCGTATTTGATGTGAAATGTAAAGCCAACTTTATTCTGACTCCAGGGTGCTGTATTCTCATTCAATCCAGGTATTATTTGTATTATTTGATATTGTTGCTGGTCCTGGGCTCATGTGCTGATTTTCAGTATTTATAGAAACAATATACACTAACGAAAGGAGGCTGAAAAAATAATTAATTTCTGTCAGGTGACAGAGGGCATGGATGTTTTACAGGCATACCCCCCCACACTCATCTGTAATCAGTTACTAATTAACAGTTGGCAATAGACCCCCCCTTTGCATTGCATTATGGTACTGTACACACGGAGTACTCCAGTCTGCCTTGTTTACATACTGCAATGACTTATGGGTAGCACTATATAGCGAGGATGTGAATTTAAATAGCACTGCAGGAAGTTGGATGCACCTTGCAGTTTACAATTCAGGGAACACAGCCAGTGTGTGAGGATAGGTTGAGCACAGAGCAGATGACACCATCATCACTTTGGGCACAGAGCAGATGACACCATCATAACTTTCGGCACTGTGGGGTTAATTACAGCATCTGTCTTTGTTTTCAGGCAGTTTTGGTAAATTCTCATTGGATCTCTGCCCCTCATTCAGTGTCTTGGGATGGGAGGGAGTGCTGCCTTTCCCTGGACCCTTACAGGGGCTTGATGATTATTATTATTATTATTATTATTTACTTTGCAGGCTCAGGCCATTCATTCATCTACATAAGCGCCCCCACAGTTGTGGGCTGGAAAAGCGGCAGGAAGATTGCTGTGAGGCCGCTGGTGTTTGGTGATTAGAGATTTTCAGTTAGATCATTGCTGGGACCATTTCTTTGTCTTTGCTCGCTTTCCTGTGTCGTGTCAGATTTACCGATCACACAACATTTTTTGACAGCATGCATTTTTAATGCGTGTATGAGCCTTGAGGCTTCCTGACGCGGCTCTGAAGTGGAAACGCAGCGACTCTGGATCTGTGAGTGCAAAGTAACCCTGTGTGTGGGAGGAATCCATTTCCTTCATAATGTGGAATACAAAACTTTGACCAACACATTACTGTGTCGCAGGTGAAGCCATTAGCTTTGATGCCTCTTTTGACTGACTCCATTTATATTCTCATCGCCTGACGAGAACAGAGCTTTTCCAAGGGCTGATATGTAAGTATCAAGTGCTGGCCAAGCATTTAGACGTTCAGGTCCGTCAAGATGAAAGAACGGTATCATATCCCTGGTTCAGCACAGAAGGGTCGTGTTTATCACTGTTTATCACGCTTAGCTTGTGATTCTCCACAATGCTGGAGTTTCATCTGACCTGAATATGAAACAGACCCTATTGTCACACTTTTAATAAATGTGATTTTCCTGAGCTTGCAATGTGTTTGAAGGATGTCTGTACAGAAAGGTATAAGATGTCTGGTTAAAACTACCAGTCAAGCTGAAGACAGCCAATGTGCTGGGTACTACTGCCCCCACCCCCATGATATTTAATATGCTCTTAATAATCTGTCTGCCTCTGCATTAAGAAGCCTCTTACTGTAGGAGCGGCAGAACCAATGTGCTGAAGTGCCAAGAGGCCACTATATAACTGCACGCTGATTTGTGCTGCCGCGCAAATGGAGTGGAAACACTGAAGATGAAATGCGTGTCACAATATTGCTTCACGCCACTGAATTGCCCAGAGTGTGTGGCTGGGTGCGAGCCTATGATAGACTGGAATTCTGGGAATTCCCCTGCCTCGTAGCCTGTGCTTTCTGGGATAGGCTCCAAGATCACCTGCCACAAGGTCTGTCCGACCGGGGCCTCTGTGTCCTCTCCCCTGGAAAACAAGAAGCGGGCCCTGTACTGAGCCGCCCATGCCTTGCGTTTCTGCCGTCATGTTTATCGACATTTCTGGCCCAAAGCACGCCCAACAACGGGCACAAATGACCCCGTCCTCATTAGGCTGGCCACACTCATGGGCTAACAATTAAGGGGAAGGTCCCTCTTAATGGGTCTTGCATGCTCCCTGCAAATCTTTCATCAGTCCTTCACAGTAATTGGGAACAGTGCAAATGGCTGTGTTGTATATTTTATCTATGAATATGCTGACACTGTAGCCGTAGAGATGAATAGGGAACTCTCAACCCTGTCTGTCTTTGAGCTTTTCTCTATCCCTTTGATTTTAGGCTTATTACATGGTAAGTACATGAAGTAGCTACATATGCTGTATGTATTTGTTTTCAGGACATTCTTGTCTACTCAGATATGGCATAATTTGGTGTATAAATGCTGACAGTCTTGATATAACCCATTTCATGGGAAAAGACTTTCGTGTAATGAAATTTCTCAATTTAATTTATGTCAATTTAATTTGTCATCTAAAATAAACATTTGCAGATATGCAAATATAAATTTATAAATGCTGAGATTAGAGTTTCTATGATGTAGGAATGCAGGAGTTTCATTAGGGACCTTTCTATGGCTTAGTATTGTGAAGGAATACATAGTGCTAGGTAAAACTGAATATATATGCTACGACTGGTAAAGTGAAGCCTCAAACAGCAATCCAACGCTGTAGCACGTCATTGTGCTCACATACAGGAGGTGTTCCAGCTACATGACAGGTCTGTTTTTATTTCAGGGCTCCACATTAAACACACCTATACAGACTTTTGTGAATAAATATTACGGAAATATCAAGTAATTGTCTTTCTAATAAATAGAATGCTGCATTTTGTTGTCATTTCTAGTAGAACTCCAGCCCATTTTTGAACGTTTTCCTATCTCTTTATTTATAGGCTTATAATGAATGAATTAGAAAATAAATATTTTTTCCCCAGTAGGGTAGCATGTCGATCATTGTGGAAGCGAATATGCCCTTTGTTTTCCATCTAATGTGAATAATGATGATGTTTCCTGGATTTTTAGGGGTGCGTTTTGGTGGAAAATGTTTAAAATATATGCCTCATCGCACACAGGATTACTTTAGTGCGCAAGGTAGCAATTTGGACTACCGGGTCTACTAAATTCTCTGGATTCCAACAATACGCGATTCAAGTCTATGCGTTATACCTATCCACGAGTCTGAGATTACTGTGTGCGCGAAATCAATGCATTTTGCGTTTGTTGGGTTCTAAGAGTTAAATTACAGATACGCAGCCTTAGAGCTTTCAGAATACTTTTTACTTTGCTTAGCAATTAGTTCAATAATGGGATCGAGAGCTCAGCCTATAGCAGAAGCCTTTGTGTGTTATAGCTGTTAAACTTTGAATCCCGTGACCCAGGGGATCTTAACTTCTTAAATGTCAAGGCCATTTCAGTTCCAGGGCTGTTCCATTTGTTTGGGGAGGGGGGGAATCTCTACCCACTGAAGGAAGAAAAGATGTCCTGTTTGGATGATTCTTTCTGCAGAAGATCATTGTAGAATTTTCTTCCTTTTGTCCATAATTAATGCTATTGATGTTGTATTGAATTGGTTTATTTCTTTGCCATGCTCACACTTTGAGTTCCCCCGGTGGTGGTTATAAGGAACACTTAAAGTGAGAGTAACGTGTTCTTTTTTGATTGAGTTGGGAGCCGGTCAGAGATGCCGCACTGGCACTCCTGTGGCACAAGGTCACACTGAGGCCAGGCGGGCCGAGCCAAAAGCTCAGCACAGACTCACTGGTTGGACTGCGGGGGGCAGGATGATCAGCATAGCAGTGAACCACATTGAAGGTGCGGTATTGTAAGAGGAGGCGTGAGAGGAGAATATGAGTCAGCAAGAGCTGGAGGGTGACTCAGGCACATGCTCCATGTAGAGTGACTAAGGTCCTGTGTAGGGTGACTCCGGTCAGTGTCCTGCGTAGGGTGACTCGGGTTAAGGTCCTGTGTAGGGTGACTCCGGTCAGTGTCCTGCGTAGGGTGACTCGGGTTAAGGTCCTGTGTAGGGTGACTCCGGTCAGTGTCCTGCGTAGGGTGACTCGGGTTAAGGTCCTGTGTAGGGTGACTTAGGTTACTATTTCTTGAAAACAATGGATGTTCTTCTATGATACTTGTAGAGACAAGCATTTTACTTGCACTTTTGCATAGCTGTTAGCCATAGAATGAAGAGTTATGGCGTATCTTTACGGACGTCCATATGGAAATTCTCCCCATGGTCCATCTCTGGGGATAATAAGCCAGATATTTTCTTATTGCATATCCTGCTAAGGTCATGTTGGTCTGGAACCCAGCCAGCGAAGCAGTACTCAGGCAGCATGTGACATATGGATGGCAAGCAAGTCCCATACAGAAAGCTTACATCCAGTGACACACTGCCTTATGCAGCAAGTCAAACATAGGGCCTCCTGCCTTTGGCGCATAGGTGAAACTCAATGAACCCAATGGAAACTCAGTGCAAAAATGAGCAGATCATGCAGATTTGCCCCCCTTGTGGTGGCTGGTCTAATTTAAATGGGCACCGCTGGAGATGTGAGGAGATACAATTGCTGCTGAGCCCCCTGTCACCCCTGTCGGAGATTATGTTTTTAATTTAATAAGCAGGAATATCTGTCTGAGATGTTTCTCCTTCATCCAACAGCTTAATTACTTGGAAATTTGCTTTTTTTCATTTGTAGACATTTACTGTATTGCTTAGTTTTGCCCGTTAGGGGGCAGATAGGGGGTTGAAGCATTTGAGGCTAGTCGCCCAGGGGTCCAGCTGAGGTGCAGTGCTCGTTGGGGTCTTCATCTCCTGGTTCCATGTATCACAGTGGTGTGCCATGTCCGTTTCCCTCTCCGTACAACTACATAAAAGGAAATTTAAAGCTCCTTCCTGAAGTAACAAATATCAATTCTGATCAGTTCAATTCATTTTTATATAGTACCTATACATGGGTATATTGTGAAACATTCCTGAATCTTTTATACAATCAAAAATCTGTCTGTATTGCTTATATATTTTGGATGGATGAATGGATGGGAATCATTTTGGCAGTAGGGGGCCTGTTGAAGGAGGAAGTAGTCGTAATTTCACTCTCATACTCATCTAAAAAGCCTGCAATCTCCTTTTCAAAAACACATTACTGAAGGTGCCTTCCTGGTATCAACATAAGCACAACAAACTGCAGAGGTTAATCCTGTTACATGGCCGTTCAAGGTGATGTCAACTTGTCTACCTGATGAAGCGTGCCCGTCTTAATAATAATTTTAAACAGTCAAGCTTCATATGCAAGGAGCTTGATCCATGTTTTGATCTTTGATATTTAAGCATTGATAACTTCTAATTGCATTTCAGATGTTTTGAATATTCGAATGATTTTTTGTCTAATACCGAAAATGAGTGAATATAAATGCATATTTACAGACATGGGATGTCAGCAGCAATAATAACTGGTTTTAAAATGATATTTAACGTAGTACAGTGGATTACTTTTGAGTTCTATTTCTTGTTTTAGTGATTCATGTTGTACTGCATATTAGTAGCAGCTAAACGGCCATTAAGGACAATTTTTGACTAATGAACAGGCAGTGGCCTCGGGGTATTCAGATTCAGGGTAGCTCTTAAGGCTGGATTCAGAAGCATGTTTTGATAGCAGTAACAGACATTATGCAATTTAAATGTCAACTCTGTGTTCTGTAGCTGGGGCTGCTGTTCAAACTACCACAGACAAAGAAAGTTTTTGAATGAAATGCATAATTCTTTAACACAAAATCTTGTGATGCTAAATCATGCTAGGTGACTAATCACCGATTGTTATGCTTATTAATTTTGAGGTGAGTAGAGAAACATGATTAACTTAAAAGCCAGAAATATCTGAAATGTTCCATCTATATGCAACATTCTTTGGCATAAATATGAAAGTCTTCTATGCATTCAAACCATGAAAATATCGATCGAGACTGTTGTTGTTGTTTCCGTTTCATAAACAGCCCTTTCTTTCCACGATCATGTCGCATACATTGTGGTAGGTATAATGACAGTTATGGATGTGAACTTGCAAAACAGGTTTCTGTTGAAGTCTCAGGTGGTCTGCTGTTGTACCCTTGGATGATTCTGGGCTGGCTCCTGCCTACCCTGCCCATAGTACTTTCCTTGGTTTTTTTGCATAATGTAAGTCAAACTGCTGTGTATCACACAGTGACTCACACTGAATCAGAACTAGGCACTATGATATTCACTCTTCATCTTGTTTTTATTCATATTTTTTTAATTATTATTTACTTTTCTACTTTTTTTGGAGATAAAAGTAAGATTTTCTTGCCATAAATTTTATTAAGTAAACTCAAACTGAGTTGGCAACATAATCACATTCATTTCTGTAGCAGATAGTTTTGTCCAAAGTGACGTACGAGTGGAGACAGGTAGTGCCCTTGGAGCAAATGGGGCTTGGTATTACGCACAAGGGCCCGGGGATGATATTATCGCACAGGCTTAGAACCCACATGCTTCCAGATATGGATGCATCCCTATAGACACACACACACACACACACACACACACACACACACACACACACACACACACACACACACACACACACACACACAGACACATACATACACACATATATACTAGGGGTGTGCAAAGCAGCCGGTATCTGTATTTGTATTTCTTAAAGGGGGAAAAGTATTTCTATTCGTGTCACGCCCCGAACGTCCGCTCCTCCCGTGTGCCACGCCCCCTCGTTAACCCTGCGCGGATTCCCTGTGTTTACCGGCTGTTCCTGATCGTTGTCATTAGTCCCTTAGTATTTAGTCCGCGATTTCTGTTTGCTTCCCGAGTCCGGTCATTGACTTTCTTTGATGTGTGTGATCCTTGCAATAAACCCTTTTAGCATATACTCGGCTTTCGTCGTCCTCTTCCGGGTTGCCTACATGACAATTTGTTAATTGTATTTACATTATAGTGCAAGTACTATTCCTTAAGTATATACATATAATTAAACTCCAAAAGATATAATTAAAGAATACTTACACTTCTAATTTACATTATAGTGTAACGCAAAAAAAATGGATTTTTACGCCTATTTTGAATTTTACTCGAATACAAATTCTAATACGACTACTTTTCCCCCCTCTTCATTAAGAAAGACAGAGTAACTTAAACGTACCGGTCTCACAAGGAAACAAAGCTTTTTGATATAAAGTTTCTCTTGTTTTCGAATACAAATATTTTTAAAAGTATTTGTTCGAAATAAGTATTCGGGAAAAACACGTTATTTGTGCCATTCCGAATACCGTATTCGGGTTCGGCTCCAATACACACACACACACACACACACACACACACACACACACACACACACACACACACACACACACACACACACACACAAAATATGCATGTAATACATTTCCTTATTTAGCTAATGTGTTTCTGCAGTGGATCATACCACTGAGAGAGCAGGGCCAGTAAATGGGGTTAACAGCTTTGCTAAAGGGCCCAGCAATGATCTGCAAGCCTCAGGAATCGAAACAGTGACTTACTGATTATGGACACATTGTTCTAATGTGCTAAGACACACACTGGCCCCTGAATATGTCACCGTCACGGACCCAATAACGACATTTCGGTCAGCAATGGACGGCATACACACTGATGGTCTCATAGGATTATAACATCGCCTAGTGACATCATATTCATCATCGCCGTCATAACGTCACAGCGCATTAATCACGTGTCTGTGGCAATGCTGGTGTAAACGAACCAACTGTGCTGCCAGTCATATAAAAGTACAACAATGATGTACAGTACATACTGCTACTTGATAGAATATCTACTCTTAACAATTATGTTACTGGTTTATGTATTTAGTGTAGTTTTATTGTTATTTTAGAGTGTTTATGTAAAGTTTACTATAGCCCAGGTGTGTAGTGGGCTATACCATTTATGTGGGTGCTGTACAAGTACTCTGTGATGTTTAATAATGACCCTTAATGTTTAGTAAATCCCTTAATGACCCATTTCTCAGAACAACCCCATCGTTAAGCGATGCATGACTTACTTAATGGTTACACTGAGTTATAAAGTAGTTGGAATGAAAAGGTGTGAATGAGATTCGTTTTCTCAAGTGAGGACTTTCCCTCGGTCTGCCTGCAGTTGCCCTGTCACCCCACATCCAGATGCTTCCTGCAACACATCACCATGTGATGCCTGTGTATTGGTCTCTACTAGGGATACAACAATACAGTTAGCCTACGGTTCAATACATACCTCGGTTTTTTTAACACTGTTTTCGGTTCGGTTCGGTTCTGGTGGCTTGACACAAGTGTTTTTTTGTTATTCTATGCTTAGGCAATTGGAACAGTAAGAGGTTAAGAAGAAAAAAATAAGAACAATTTATTGCAATACTCCTTTATTTTACTTAAAAGCCAAGAAAAGTACACTAGTTCCTAGTGTATTGTATAATACAAAAAAAATTAACACTGAAATCTCACAGCTGCTGGTAGCCCATGTACAAACTGGGGAACACATAAATTCCTACATTTTCAAAATATACATTTGAAGTTAATTTTTTGTTAAGTTTTTTTTGGAGGACTTTATTACCTTCTCTGCTGTCCTGCCTTCAGACAGTGATATTGTTGGGCGATGGCGCCGCAGATGTGCAGTCATGTTGGAAGCGTTTCCGTTTGAGTAGGCTATACGTGTAAAACAATGATTGCACACAGTCATTTTTTTGTTCACCGTTTTTTTCTTCCTCGGCATTATACTCAACGGCAAAACCGAAATGTCCCCAAACCGCGGATTTGAAAGACGCCGGCGCTTCCTCGTACTGTTGCCTCACTTCACCGCCGCTCGCCATGTTAAAGTGTGGAATGATGGTTAAGCGCCCCCTAACTTTAGAGCATAGTGATTGAATATTTACTCGCGGGAAGGAGTTTCTTCATGTCAGCTCGTAGACTTACAGGCACACACAAACAGTCAGTTCGGAGAGAAATAAAACGCACATAAATTATTTAAACGTAAAACCGAAAAAAAACGCAATTCACAAGCGCGTATTGAACCGTGGATGTCATACCGAACGGTTAAATATTATATTGAGAATTGTGGCATCCCTAGTCTCTACCACTAAGCCACAACTCCATAAACACCTATTATCAGGAATCGCTGTACTGGAAGCCAATAATTAAAACTTTTATCCAAATCCTGAAAAGCAATAGAAAGTATTAATGCAGCCGTGATTAGGCAGCCCTGGGAAGAGCAGCTCTCTCCCCTCCATGGATTCTGCCTTAATCAACACTGCTAAGTAAACAGAATTCGCCTTAATGTAGCTTGATCTGCTGTGATCTGTGCTGATACTTCAAAGCTTGTCTGATTCATCCGTTTGTTCTGATTATAACGGCACTCGCAGGCCCAATCTGACCCACTAAAGCCCACCGTAGCCAACATGCTGGAAATAACTCTGTCCCAAAAACCCATTTGTGAAAAATTGTTTTGATAACATATAAAATGGTTCTGAGATACGAGCACTACAGATGGCGTTGGCTTGGAAAGTTGCACGGATATTTTTGTTCATGGATTTATAACAAAGTCAAGCACTGGATCTTGCAGGACCCTGAAATGCATTGTGCAAGACCCCCCTGTATATATAGAATGGACATCATGCTTGTGAGCAATGGATATTGCTCTGATTAAAATGCACAACCACACCTGTAATTCTGGCCTGGAAGTGCAGGGTAGCATAGTTAAGGACATGCACTAGTAACCTGAGGGCCTTACTTAACCTAAAATATTCACATCCATAAACTAGGTCAGTGAAACTGAAAAGCACACATACAACATTAGGTTAGCAGCTCAGTTTGCACATCACCTACTGTTTTGGTGTTTAAATGCAATTTTCACTGACTTTTAATGGATCCTTAACTCTAATTTGCTCCAGGGACCGTCTGACCCTGCTTTATCTCACAAAATGTACATTCCTATGGATAAAAGTCTCTGCTAAATAAAATTTAGCAGTTCTTCGGCTACAATAAAAATAACAGCAGTAGTAAAACTCTCACCTGTGAATTAACTATCCGACGTTACTGCTGCAAGCTTCGCTTCTCCACCATTCTTGTAACAGCTGTGTGAGAATCGCCGAAAGATGAAATCCATATAGACCATATGGCAGACAAGTCACACCTGTTCCGAGAGAGGGGGAGACGCCATCGGTCAGAGGTAGAGAGGAGAGCCTTACACGAAATTCTCCATCAGGCACGATAAGAAGACAGCCTGTTTGCTTAGCACTTGTGGAGAGACAGCAGAGAGACGACGAACATGGAAGCTGATCACACATGATTCAGACCTGGTTTGGTCAGTTCTGGCCCATGCTGAGCCCCTCAGCCTCCTGATTCTCCCCCCCCCCCCGGGATGTTGTGTCCCTCCCCCACCGCCTGTGCTGGTGAGGTGTTTATCCAGAACTCTCCAGGGCCATCTATGCTCCTCAACCTCCCACAGAACACATGAAGTGCTCAGTCTGTAGTGCACAGTCACAAAAACCTGCAGGCTATTGACCACTTATTCAGTTACGCATCAAAAATCTACCGGGAAAAAACAAAAAAGAACAGTGGATGTTTTAATGTATATGTGAGCTCATAAATGTAAAAGCCAGCTACTGAAATGTCCAGCTCTCAAAGTAAAAATCTTTGCCCTACATCCATCCATCCATCTTCAGTTCCACACACATCCAGCAGAGGGCCACAGTGAACCTGGGGCCTATCCCAGGAAGCACAGGGCCAGTGGGTGGGGGACAATCTTAAGAGGATAAAAGAATACACACTGACTATGTCCAAAAAACTGCTAAAAAAAAACTGGGAACTGCTAAAATTCTGTTAGTGTCACATACATTCATTTGGGAAAATGGAGGCTGGTGGGGAGAGGACTCGGGGCCAGTCTGATTTCAGGGAGCCAATGTCACAGGACAGCAGTCCATCAACGGGTGTGTATTTCCGCAATACAGGGAAGGAGCAAAGTGGGATATACACTCACCTAAAGGATTATTAGGAACACCATACTAATACGGTGTTTTACCCCCTTTCGCCTTCAGAACTGCCTTAATTCTATGTGGCATTGATTCAACAAGGTGCTGAAAGCATTCTTTAGAAA
>JABFEA020000054.1:4607094-4620424 GCA_019775915.2 Cyphomyrus plagiostoma
CTATCTATCTATCTATCTATCTATCTATCTATCTATCTATCTATCTATCTATCTATCTATCTATCTATCCATCTATCCATCTATCCATCCATCCATCCATCCATCCATCCATCCATCCATCTATCCATCCATCCATCCATCCATCCATCTATCCATCTATCCATCCATCCATCCATCCATCCTCCTTCTTTCAGTGTATGATGCCATTAGCATAGTTTGTCATTTCTGTCACAATCACGCTAACCCGCCAGTCTCGGGCCTCAATATCCAAAGTGACGGCGTGAAATCCCTGCACTGGCCTGACAAGGGGCTCCACGCCGGGACCTGCAGCGGTTCTTTCCATCCGTTGGACGATCCCGTCGTTATACATGTTCCGCCAGGGGGCGGCCGCCTCATGCTAACCTACGCTAACAGGAAGTGACGGGTAATCACGCTGGGCACTCGGGACAATGTTAGAGCCCTCATGTAGCGGCGAGTGTGAATTACACCCTTCACCTGCTTTAAATGTCCAGCAGTTTGTCCATTAAGTGCATGTGAGGGCACTTGATTTACTGAGCAGCTGAAAAATTCACATGCTCTCTTGATACAAAGAGCAGCTTCAGGGCTGGATGGATGGATTTGTGTTTTTTTTCTATCCATCTAAACTGTGTTTCTGCTGGGGATGTGGTGATTCTTGGCTTCTCCCGGGGGTGGTCCGATAGCTCGTGAGTAGCCTTGCTGCCTCACACCTCCAGTGTGACTCTGTGTGTTTGTGTGCCTTGTGATGTACTGACACCCCATCCAGGGTGGCCCCCATCCGTGTGCCTTATGCTGCCTGGGATCGAATCCAGGCCCCCCTTGACCCAGATTATTACTGAGTTAGTGGTTAGAAGATGGATAGATGGTTCTCAGACAGAACGGAGCCGCTCTGTATTCTCTCCATCCCTCCTCCACCTCATCCTCCTCATTCTTGTGACCTCCCACATAAAGCTGCTTCTCCTTAACCCCATGTCTCTGACCTGGGCTGGTCTCCTCCGCATTGTTGTAAGTGCCATCTTCATTATTCATAAATCCATTCCATATCCTGCTATGATACTCACATCCCAGCTCATCCTTCCTGCTATGATACATCTCAGCTCATCCTTCCTGCTATGATACTCACATCCCAGCTCATCCTTAAGCTAAACACAAGCAGAAGGTGCAGCCATTTAGATGTTAAATGTATTAGACAATGACATACTATACAAAACACTGGAAAATGCACCTCGGATCCATCAGTGATAACAGCAATTAAACCCCATTAGAACCTTAAAATGTAAAAGCTGTTAACCGATTTGTTCCTGAGCATTCCTGGCAAAAAACTGTAGCGAGCAGACAAACTGATTCCTACCGACCATCTGAAACCTGTGTTAGTGTCTGGCTCACATGCACCTAAATGGCAGCTTAGCTGGCTGAAGCTTGTGCTCTTAATTAGCATTAGCGTTCTGACTGACATCTCTGTAAGAGCTGCCTTCGAAGTAAAAGTGAGCTGTAGCATACATCCATCCATCCATCCATCCGGATTATTCCATCTATCTCCTCACGTGTTTTTTAAAAGGGTGGCCTTGCACAGTGAGTATTCTCTCTCTTCTTCTCATGCCAATGCAATGGTCTTATGTGCCTCAGATGATTCATCCTAGAGGTTTAATAATTGACCCAGAGATTTTGGGTCAGTCTGCTTTTGCCAGTAACCCCTCATACTGGAACGTTTGACAGGACACGTTGTCCGTGTCTGAATAAGCTTGTCGTCAAGAAGCAGAGAATGAAAAATGTTTAACACTGATGCAGGAAGCGGGAGGAAATATAGTGTTTTTAAAAGGTGGTCACGCACTTTTTTAATGGTAATGGACCTCAGTCTCTGAATGGTATGAGACAGCAGAGTTATTGGGCTCTGACTATGGTAGTCCTGATCCAGGGGGCTTAGGTGCACCGGTGACAGGAGTAGGGAATTTTAAAACTGGCAAGTTCAATCTCCGAGACACATTTCATTAAGGGGTCTCCCCGCCGCCCCACGTCTGTTGGCAGGCTGGATAGATGTTTGTTCAGTCCAGCTGTGCACGTAATAAAAGTTTGTGTCCTTTAGGTAAACAGTGTGGCCGCTTTTGTGCCGCCAGCATAGGGAGAGGTCTTCCATCCTACACAGCGACAGCTTTAATACGGCCCGAGGTGTCCGCACTGTCACGGCGAGATTTAGGCAGACCCATGTCAGCCGTAATCGGCTCACGCCAAACAAGCTCTTCATCAAAATAGATTTGCTTGCAGCCACGCGAGGGGGGGCTCGAGGGGGGCCTGGACCCACCACCTCCACTCGCAGTTTCTGTTTGACCGCTGTCAAGATGACTCGGTGGGGCAGCTGAAGTTATGTTTTTTATTTAAATATTAGGTGATTATAGATGCATTTAAAATACATAATGAATATATCCATCCATCTTCTGAACACTTGTCCTGATCAGGGTCATAGGTGAGGAAGTTCAGGGGACAAGGATGGACAGCCTATCACAGGGCAGAGAGAATACGGTGAGAATAAATGGTCTAAATCAGGATTGGTTGGTGTACATGTGTAATATTATGATTGCCAGTGAATATAGGGTTAGTCAGCTCAAAACCTCTGTTCAGGTCATCCAAGTAATTGCAGTTACCATGAAATATACCCATGTATTGGTTGAACTTGACCAACAGCTCACCTTGTTTGGCTAATCGATACTTTATTGAACTTGGTTAATTAAGTGAGCTGGTGGTGAAATTTAACAAACACATGGCTGCAGAGGCCCTGAGGAGAGGTTTGGGGAGGCCCTGAGGAGAGGTTTGGGGAGGCCCTGAGGAGAGGTTTCGGGAGGCCCTGAGGAGAGGTTTGGGGACCAAAGCAGTGATCTTTTAGCCATTCAGCAGTGAATGTATGCCTATCGCCTTGGTTAATAGCATTAAATATGACTTTCTTTGGCAGTCGTGGTACTGAATACACACAACAATTACAGGCTCTCTACAGATCCAGTTAGCCTAACTGCATCCCTTTGCATGTCATTGTATATGAGGCTGTAAATCTCATTTTTCTCTCTAAATCTGAAATCAGGGGATATGGGAGTTTGATTTTATCATCGCTCTTTTTATCACACTTTTGAGTGTTTAGTGGAAAACACATTTCCAGAACACACTGGGCATATTTTGCACGGCTGTTATGTGCTGGTTTGCTACTCTAGCACACTGCGTCCATCCACCGTGCGTAGCCAGCTCCCCTGAATGGCCCGCAGTGATCTTCATCCGAGGAAGCCCCCGACCGTGAGGCAGCGAACGGCACGGACAGCGTGCCAGTGCATCGCAGGGCACACACTCTCACACCCTCTGGCCATTTAGAGACTGCCCGAGGGCATCTGCACTGATACAGGAGAACCTTCAAACTCCGCCATGTTCTAAGCTGTATAATATACTGATATACTGTATTATACTGATAATATAGTATGATGTCAGTATATTAGCAGTAAAATATGCTGATATACTACATTATGTATGATGTATGATAATATAGTATACATATCAGTATAGTGGCAGTGGTTTACTATAGGCTGATAACATAGTATAATATTATATTAGCAGTATAACGTACTGGCTTTCTATATTATGCATAAATGTATTATATTAATATTAGTATATAGTATCATATTAATAAGTAGCAGCATTATAATATACTGATATACTGTACCATGCTTATAATGTAATATCAGTATTAGTAATGCACCGATAATTAAATTTCTGGCTGATACAGTTTGTTTGCGAGGTTATCTTAAATAACTTTAAAGGAACACTCCACCTTAATACATTTTAAAATAAATAAATTACATTCCAAATATATGAAGATATTTATTGTTTAATATGAAAACACCAACTCTGGCATCCCAGACAATCCCAGAGTACTACATCTGTATACATCTTATACAACTGTATACAAATTATACATTTTCATGTTCATCAAGTGTGATAAACTCCATGATTTTCCGAGTAACATCTTTTCTCTATGTAATCTCTATCAGACCAATGTTTGAAAAATGCATTTCTAAGGTCTTTAAAATAATTCCACAGAGCAGCCATTTTTCTAACCGTTTAGTTTTGGTGTGCGAAGCAATATCAGTCACCATTTTGAAGTGAATTACCAGCGGTAAATACTGGTTCATTTTTACTTGTTGCTGTATTTGCCAATACTGATGCAGCCAATACAGTGCATCTCTAATCAGTATAGTAATGGTGTAATATACTGGCTTACTGACAGCTGGTTAATATAATTCATGGATTTATGCAAAGTTGTATCAGTAAAGGATGTTCCAGACGTTTGCCTATTTCACCAATAAGCGGGGGACCTTTATGGTATTTATGTAATATTCCATCCATCCATTGTCCAACCCGCTCATCCTTCTGGATCGCAGGGGGTCCAGAGCCTATCCCAGAAGATGCAGGCACAAGGCTGGATGTTAACCACAACCCAGGAGAGAGGTGGGGCAGCCCATCACAGTGTTAATATTATATTTAATTATTACTATCATTTTTTAATTGATTTTATTATTGTTGTTTTTATTAATAATGATGTTGGATAACAACAAACAACAACAACAACAATAGTAATAATAATAATAATAATAATAATAATAATGAACCGTACAATGTAATGAATCTCTTATAGATAATAGCAATAGAATGATTACAGTCAGAGCAATATATCGCATTATAACCTGTGAAATTCACATTCATGTCAGACGACCATCCGGTGCTGGATTACTATCTGAATTAGGCTGTACACGCACGCTCATTATTAGAGTAACGTTTGATAGGATTGTATCCTAGGATTTAGATTAGCCCTTCAGTCTTTGGCAGATGTACTGTGTTAATACTCTTAGATGGGGTTTCAGCCAAACGTGTTCTCTGTAGAGATAAGAAGTTTTTTTTTTTTTTCCTTCCAGTGGCGGGGAGTGGGTAGGGTGAATTTTTATGTGTAATATCATGACTGTCCATTAGGGAGCAGAACCTACGACTTTGAGTGAATTTCAGGGTTCAAGACCCCACATTGTTATTCGTTGCTCTAAGGCAGGGGTCTCCAACTCTGTTCCTGAAGAGCTACTATCAAGTAGGTTTTCAGTCCTACCTGGCTTCTGATCAGGTAAATACCAGGGCCACGTGTGGCTCAAACCTAAGGCGGGTATGATGGAAAACCTACTAGACGGTAGCTCTCCAGAACTGGAGTTGGAGACCCCTGATTTAAGGGTTCAGCATCTGGCCCCTCTGTCTTCCTGTCTCCTGTCACTTACTCATTTACACTGAGGTGGATTATGATTCGGGGGGCAGGAGAAATCAGTGTAAGTTTGTCTTTGTAGTATGTAAGCATTGTATTACTGATTATGGGCATTTCGAGATTAAAAATCCTAATTTGATTGAATAATCAGATTACCAGCAATCTACTACATAAATCCATTGGCTAATGAAATATAAATGTTTAGGTTAATAGACTTGGCCTGAAATAGAATTTAAATCTTATTTTCATGTAGAAATATTGGTTTGCAGTAAATTCTGGGCTCCATATTTACATAAAGTAATAAAGTTTTGTAGACAGAGTGCTTCATCCAATGGCCCTGACACCGGAACATTACAGGGTCAGACGCAAGGGTGCAGCTTCTGTTCTACCGGAGAGAGCTACTTGCATTAATTGAATTGTCAAATTATTTATCAAGGCAAAGCTAATGTGAAAACGCCATAAAAAACAGGTGCGTGTGAGCAATAAAACTGTCCAGCTGTGCGTGAAATAAACACAGGAGGACTGAGCACGCTGTGCTTATGGCACACAGCTAGACACCCCGTAGAAGAACATCTCTTCGAGAAATAAATGCCAGCTGGGAGCTTATTTATTCTGCAAGAAAAAGCTGGTTGCTGTGGAAAATCGAGACGGCAGCACTGTGATTTGGCGTTTGCTGGCAGCAAGGTGACCAAAACAGGGGAAGGGAAGCGCGTGTCAGACACGTGTCAGACGTGTGCATTTCCTGATGCTTCATCAGTGTTTGTTCTGTGTTATTGGACGAGGTCCGTCAGACTCTCGGAACGGCGGACATGCGCTTCGGTCCGTCCATCTGCCTGTTTTAACGAAATGGTTAAAAGTTTGTTAAAAGCGGCAGTGACTCAGTACCTCCTTGCCAGCAGCCGGATCGGCGGCTTTTTGTTGCGTCGGGGTGTAAATTAGAGCAATTATCTGGGAAGGAGGAGGACTTCTGCAGCGAGTGATTTGCCGACTCTCCGCTTAGTGGCTGATATTTACCTTCTCGGCCCGGGTGAGAGTACATTCTGTTCAAACACCAAGATGAAATGAAATGCTGAAAGCTGGCAGCTTCTCTGGCCCTGGCAGGACGGTACTGGCAGCCCCTGTTTTTTCTGATGTCTAGTTCAAGTTTGTCGGGGCTACGTTCTTTATTCGAACCCTTGGTAAACAATTTGCCTGATGTGCTCGGACCACCCCGGATGTCATACTCCATTGCAGGTGTCACAGCGGATGAGCTTGGTGTCACTGGGCTCGCCAGCTGAACTTTAATACCGACTGGAAATGGCCGACCACACGAATAACTGCGGCCTCAGGCTTGTAGGTGCTGCAGGATTACGTTTATATTAGACCCATTAAACCCCGTCTGCACACTGTGTTAGCTCTTTACCCATAGTATCTCTATACCACATCTATCCATCCATCCATCCACCCACCGTTTATCTTGAGCGTGGTTGTGGGGGCTTGGGGTAAAAGACAGGGGTGCCCCCTGCATAGGATGCTGGTCCATCGGAGGTCACACACACACACACACACACACACACACACAATTGGCCCATTTAGAGATGGAAATTAGCTCTGGGGTGATTGTTGGATTTTTTTAAGGTGGGAGACGACTTTATTATTCGCCTATGATATGTTGCGAATCAATGGGTGACAGGGGAGGGGGCACTCCGGGGACCAATCAGGATTCAGCTGGAGCCCGTGTCCCATGTAGCCCGGCCCTTGAATTAACCAAACTTCAAGTGTCGGGGATGTAGGAGGAGACCTGCATGGCATGGGGAACTGTGCATATATATCACTCACTACTCTTGGATAAACCCTTATGTAACACAAAAAGTTCCCTTTGAATTCTTTTGGCCTTGCTGGAATCCTTTCATGATTTGCTAAATACTAATTGCTAATCGGAGTCACTAACACACATCTGGGGGCTGTTTTCATACTTCACACGTCTAAGATTCACTGTGCAGTAGCAGTATTCTCTGTTAATCAGTGCTCAGGCATACAGACCTTCACAGCCTTGTATGTTGTGTTCACACTCACCTCCCTCTGTGCTCACTATTGATGCATCCCAGACTCATCTCCTGCTCTGCACACGTGACCTTTGCATGACCTCCCCGTGTTTGCCCGATTGATTCCGCGTGCTTTGGTCCCTCATACATTCACTTGGGGATTCATTTTGGCCTTAACTTTCTATTTGTGTGTCCGCATTCTCTGGCAGGCCATCCAAGCCGTCCAAGACTTCCAAGCATTCCTTTTAGGCTCTGCCCAGTCCATTGGATAAATGGTCCTCTTGCTGTTTCTCTCTGACATTTCAGGCTAATCTTAACCATAAAACAATGAAAGCCTCCCACACAGACGAACCAGCTTTTGCCCAGATCCCCATTGCACGGCTCAGGCTTGCACTTGGCTTTTTCTACCGTGGCTTAATTGCTGGTTTGGCCCTGTTCTCTCTGCTACCTGATTGCCCTTGTTTCTGAGTCCTTCCCTGCGCACCTGCTGCAGAAGCGAAGTGTCTGACAGGCGAGCTGGTGGAATCCCTCCCGTCTGTGGTGCTGAATAATCAGCAGAGTGAAGGGGAGCAGGGTGTCTGCCCACCCGTGTGTTGTTTTCAAACCAGACTACGGAGGTAAGTAGCTGGGGTGGTCATTCCATTTTATGGTGCGACGCCTAATCTGCTTAGCTAACGTTTCATCAGCAGAAGCAAGTAAAGCAGCGTGAGGAGCTTCCATCTCATCTTTGGGGATCGACCAAGGTCATGACCTCCTGGTATCCATGGCGACTGGATATTCAAGGTTATGCCCTTTCCATGTGTTCAAAGAAGGCCAGAAAGAGTCTCTTGATGCCTTAAAGGGAGATGGCACAAAAATCTAGACCGACTTGGCAGTGTGCATTAATGACAACAAAAAACCCCTAAAAACTTGTTGTTACCAAAAGAGCATGCAATTTACCAAAAGACATGGCGTTCAGAAATACACAAAAACTCTCAGCTCTTCCTTTATATGCCACATTTCTAATTTTCCATTAATTTTACAAGACTTCCAAGTGGCTGCATTTCTCTAAGAAATCAAAAAGAAAATTAATGAATGCATAGACCATTATTCAGTCAAAATAGCATTTTTAAAATCAACTTACATTAAAATTCTGAATTAAACTTAATTGCAGAAATGAAAATTCAACAGGTTTGAGTTACAGTACATAAACAGCGCTATGTACTTATTTGAATTTTTTTTATCCAATGTGTTTATGTAAAGACATAGATTAGCTAATCAAGTTAACTGATGAGCTTGGACAGCCTGTCACCTTCGGAATGTGTCATTGCTCGACTAATTCTTACAGAACCAGGCTGACAGTTTACGTCATAACTGAGGGCTCATATTATTCAGTGTTTGACTGGCAGGACTCTTCAAGGAGAGTCTGTCCCTCATATTGAAGATGCAGTTTATTGTTCAGCAGGCTATGTGTTGTGTCTTTGAGAGAGAGAGTTCAAGGCAGTATCTTATGAATCTCTATTTCAGTATTTTCATAGTCATGACATTCACTTTATCAGTAGCATTGTTCCTTTTGAATCAGTAGACGAATCAAAGCCTGCTATTGCATTGTCCCATGAATACATTTGAACTGGGGAAAAAATGAAATCTCTCTCAAAATTGCCATTAACCTGCCCTGAGCGCATGTTCCTTTAATAGCAACACATAAATGCTTCCTAAAATTTTACCAAGATGTGTAACTACAGCTCAGGTCACAGTCTACATATACTTACGCTGAATTCAGTGTTTCACAAATCCATAGAGTTATATCATAATGCATTTCCTGTGTGAAATCAATCAGGGAATCTGCTTCCATGAGTGAAATAATTGAGATTTATTTCAAACTTTGTTTACTACATCAGAAGTCAAAGGTTTAAATTCACAAAGCTCAATGAGTCTTTATGCAGTGTGGAATATTCCAGAAATTGAAGCAATGCTAAAGCTCAGCTCAAAGTAGAGCCGCTGATCCTCCGCATCGAATTAAGCCAGTTGAGGAGGTTTGGGCATCCGTCTAGGACGCCCTCTGGATGGCTCCCTGGGGAGGTGTGTATAACTGGGAGAAGGCCCCAGGGCAGACCCAGGAAACGCAGGGGAGATTATGTCTCTCACTGGCCTGGGAATGCCTTGGTATTGCCCTGAGGAGCTGGAGGAGGTTGCCGAGGAGAGGGAGGTCTGGGAATGCCTTGGTATTCCCCTGGAGGAGATGGCTGGGGAGAAGGAGGTCTGGGAACACCTTGGTATTCCCCTGAGGAGCCGGAGGAGGTGGCTGAGGAGAAGGAGGTCTGGGAACACCCTGGTATTCCCCTGAGGAGCTGGAAGGAGGTGGCTGAGGAGGTGGAGGTCTGGGCATCACTGCTTAGACTGCTGACTGGCAACCCGACCCCGGATAAGCAGTATAAAAATGATAGAAGGATGGATGGATGGATGGGTGGTTGGATGGATGGATGTAATGGATGTACTGTAAGAAGCCTCTGATTTTCAGACTGTCTAACTTGTGAGTTAATTGGGAGTCGACCTGTGGCTGAGTTCAAGAGCCACCATAGACTAAAGGATGCTAACCAATCGATCACAATAGACAGTCAGTCTTTAAGACTGCTCACTGCTGTGGATAAATTCTGCCACCAGGTGAGTTCTTATGAGCCCAAACAGAGTGGCCCTAACAGTGCATGTGTATCTTTAAGCCCCCTTTTGGAAATAAATGTACGAAGAAATCTCTTGCAATGAGAAAGACTTTGAAAAAGACCAGTGTTTACAGTGCTGCAGTGGGGTGGGATCCATTTGGCAAATTTATGCAGATAAGTGGAAATGAAAGATAGTCTTTCAGTTTCATACACCATGATACTCCAGGGATTATAACATATAAGGTTATAAAGGACCTGTAGTTAAATATAACTTCACAGCCGTTTTTAGCACACGGGTCACATGCTCCACTGTTACGCTTGCTGTTCTGTAGGGATACTGCGGTCTGGCAGCCTGCTGAATGTCTCAACTTATTTAAATCACAGGTTAATAAGTAACCCCCCAATTCATAGGCAAATTAACATGCCCACCCACCCAAGCAAACACAAATGCATTTATAAAATGATATCATTTTATGGGAGCGTGTGGCTGCATGTGTAATTTGGGTCAAGGTAAATCAGGGCCTCCCCATTAATGACCACAAACTGGCCCATCCCCTCTCCCAGTTGGGGTTGTGTTGGCTGGCTTTTTTCCCTCCCACTGATGCAGTCGTGGCTCCCTTCCATCTCCACACCCTGATTGCCATCAGCGATTATCTGGGCGACTCGAGGCCCCCCCAGCGGAGATCGCTCTTGGGGTGGAGGCAAGGTTGGCCATTGCCGAGTGCTGCTGGGGCATTATAGCGGGCTGTATAATAGCATGATAATGAAGCCCGGGAACACGCCAGGGGGCTCGGTGGGGGGGGGTTAATGGCAGATCCTATGAGGACAAAGCTATTTGTTTTCCTGCTGCTATGCTGAGGAGCTTCTGGAATGCTGTCACAGAACAACGGCGGATGGAAGCCATCGTTCTCACTGACATTGCTTTGTTTGTCTAAGCCCTTCCATTTTAATATTTACTCACGTCACAACGGTAGTGATTTAAGAGCATGCAAAAACATATCCACAATGACTGGATGTCGGAAACTGTAATACGCATCATTCTGATGGATGCTCTTTCTCAGCAGCCAAACATGTTTTATTGGAGGTCATGATTGTCATTTTAAGACCCCTGACATGGTATTTGTCTCCACACAATCCCTCTGTAAGTGCCACAGCTGACACAGAGCTGTGCTCATCAATTCCCACATTTATTCCCCATTCAGCAGCGTCACACTGTGTCGTACAGGTCTGCTCTGCCATTCACCACCGACATCTGTGCGTGGAAATGACACCCTGTGTAAGCAAGCCAGGGACCTCCTGCTAGGTGCTACAAGGCAAACCCCCAGGCTTAAAAAATCACTTCATTTCTAGTAGCGACAGGGGATTCTGACTCTCTGCAAATCCCATTTTATTATGCTCAGCTCTGGTCGCTTTTTCTTCTTTTTCCTCCTTGTTTAATTCTACAAGTAACAAATACAAAAGTCAATATCATCATCAGCCTCACCATCATCATCCTCATCATCTTTCTTATACCACATCTGGACACACTGATGTGTTATGTATATGTCACTCAGCTGCATCATCTTGAGCTACTTCCCCCAATGCATAGCACAGACCTACATGTCTGCGCAATAATCGATTCCTCTATGGTCACCTTCGGGATCTTCCTCTCCAGCTATGCTTAACCGTTATCGCTGGATGGGACAGAGGTCTTCCTCCATGGGCTGCTTTTCCTGCTCTCTCTAGGGAGCCAGTGGAAGCCCTGCGTTCTGCTCATATTTAAATTCCAAGAATCCCCCTCTGACGGCTCATGCTCCTTCATCGCGCTTTCGTCCCAACTCCGCAGCTGTGCGTCCTGACTTTTAGTCCCAGCTCTGGCAGCCATGCGTCCTGACTTTTAGTCCCAGCTCTGGCAGCCATGCGTCCTGACTTTTAGTCCCAGCTCTGGCAGCCGTGTGTCCTGACTTTAAGTCCTAGCTCTGCAGCTGTCCTTCCTGACTTTTAGTCCCAGCTCTGGCAGCCGTGCGTCCTGACTTTTCTTCCCAGCTCTGCCAGTCGTGCGTCCTGACTTTTCTTCCCAGCTCTGCCAGTCGTGCGTCCTGACTTTTCTTCCCAGCTCTGGCAGCCGTGCGTCCTGACTTTTCTTCCAAGCTCTGGCAGCCGTGCATCCTGACTTTTCTTCCCAGCTCTGGCAGCCGTGCATCCTGACTTTTCTTCCCAGCTCTGGCAGCCGTGCGTCCTGACTTTTCTTCCCAGCTCTGGCAGTCATACTGTACGTGTGTGCATTTCACAGTGGTTAATTATACCAGATAACATGTGATTAAGCCCAAGAATGGAGGACGGTAATGGGAAGGGCAGGCACTGGGTCAGGGGTGCTGTAGCGCAGACTGCATCTAAAAGCATCATAAAAGCTTCTGTTAAGTATTCCCACAAGAGAATGGTGAGTTACTGCCAGCTCCCCTCTGCTCAGGACAAGCATTGAATAAAAACATAATGCCCCCCCCCCCCCCCCCCTCCCCCAGCAGGAAAGGTTTGGGAACCATGTGGTTATTACTTAGTGTCCCTGCACTCCCTCCTGGTCCAAGGTGTGTTTGAAGCGAGCTGCTCTGCTAATGGATCTCGGAGTCAAGGGAGGAGGAGGAGGAAGAGTAATGGGAAGAGGACGACGGAAAGAGGATGGGAAAGAGGAAGAGGAAGAAGATGGATAGGAGAAGGAGGAAGGGGATGGGGAGAGAAGAAGAGGAGGTGGTGGAGAAAGGGGAAGGGCTACTGACTGTAGACCTGAACAATGTGGGGCCCCAGCTGCTGAGGGTTGTGGAGCTGACCTTGGTGCTCAGCTGACAGAAGCGCTGTTTGGTGATGGTGACACTGGCCATAGTGCAAAATCAAATGGGAAAGGGGACTCAGGCACTGAAATGAGTGGTTATGACTGTGGTGCTGAATGACATTGCTGTGGACTCAGCCACGGATTGCTAAATGTGGAGCTGAGCAAGGTGCTGAATGTTACAGAGAGGGCGGGTGAGGAGCTGACCAGGGTGCTGAATGTCACAGAGAAGATGGGTGAGGAGCTGACCAGGGTGCTGAATGTTACAGAGAGGGCGGGTGAGGAGCTGACCAGGGTACTGAATGTTACAGAGAGGGCGGGTGAGGAGCTGACCAGGGCGCTGAATGTTATAGACCGTGGGTGAGGAGCTGACCAGGGTGCTGAATGTTACAGACAGGGCAGGTGAGGAGCTGACCAGGGTGCTGAATGTTACAGAGAGGGCGGGTGAGGAGCTGACCAGGGCGCTGAATGTTACAGAGAGGGCGGGTGAGGAGCTGACCAGGGAGCTGAATGTTACAGAGAGGGCGGGTGAGGAGCTGACCAGGGTGCTGAATGTTACATAGAGGGCGGG
>JABFEA020000054.1:4620856-4636728 GCA_019775915.2 Cyphomyrus plagiostoma
CTGACCACGGTGCCCACTCTTACAGAGAGGGCGTGTGATGAGCTCACCAGGGTACCGACTGTTACATAGACGGCGGGTGAGCAGCTGACCAGGGTACTGAATGTTACATAGACGGCGGGTGAGCAGCTGACCAGGGTACTGGGATATTAAAAATATCAACAAAAATATACAAATCCCAGAGACAGCATTTCTTTCTGCCACACATTTCTCAGTGAGTGATGCTCTTCGTCGCTGGTTACTGCTCCCGAGGCCTTGTGGGATAGCATAGCTTGCAGACTTCAGAATTTCACAGCGTTTAGTATGCCATCTGGGTGCCATTCGCTTCCTGTTTCATCCCTGCTCAGCATTTGGGAATACTTCTCATTTTGCATACTATATTTGCATACTACAGAGCAAACAAGCACTCTTTTTCAGACCCACCCAAGGTGTGGGCTGGTTCTAGGTGCTGCATTGTCAACTGACTGACTGTAGTACTGGCCATAGTGCTGAATCGAGTAGGAATTGAGGCCCAGCTACCGAAAAGACTGGATTTGGCTGGGGCGCTGATTACTGTAGCGATCAAGGCCTTACTTTCAGTGCTGAAGTAGTGAGGTTGTGGCTTGCTGCAGTCCTGAACTGTCAGTCAGTGGAGGGCTTTCGTTGATGGACTGGAGCAGAACTATGTAGACACAGGCACATTTCGAACTGGACATCTCAGGCAGTGAGGAAGGGTGCTGATTAGCTGTGTAACAAAAAAAAAACTGCTGTTTATTCTTTAGGTGTATGTCTATAAATACATGCAGCAGCTACATAGTCACAAGATTGATTTCCTTTGGTAGCAGAGTAATGTATCACAGCAGGGAATGGCAGCACTTAAGGTGTGGATTGTCAGGTAGAACAAGTGACTGAGTGGGACATTGTTAGCTAAACAATGAACCAGGAATTATTTATGATCCAGATACTTACTTCTAGCATAGTTAACTATTCAAACCGAGCTTTTTCAACACGTATAGCTGATTGTTTACATGGATTCTCCATGCCTTTTAAAGGGCTGTGTTGTGTAATGCTGTATGAAATGATCATTTCGAGTCTGATATTACCTGTTGACTGTTGCGTGACCCATTGCAGAGTCACGCATCAAATGAAGCTGAGCGCTTCCTTGGGGAGTAAATGCTTCAAGAAATAAGTTAATAATAAAATAAAACACTGGTCACTGAGGCAGCCATTATTTATTATTTAGTGGGCAGGAGGTTATGCAACTAGCCTGAGTGAGCTGACTGTCGCGTTGCTCAAAGAGTATCTCTGTAATGACCTGAATGCTTTTCCATGTCACTTCTGCACAATAAGCTCTGAAAATAATGCATGTTCTATTTGTGTAACCTAGGAAGGGAATATTGTTGGATGTTATTATACACATTGGTGTTCAATGGTGGAAATCTATAGCTGAGAAATCCTCAACAAAAGTACTTAATCTGAACTCCATCGTTGTAGTATGGACAGTGTAAGAGGAGACATCAGTGGCTAAGTCTGTATTCACTGCTAATATAGATGCAGTTATATACTGTGATGTTCTGCAAGAGTGGCACAGTGGTGCAATGGGTAACACTGTTGCCTCACATCTCTGCGGCCTGGGTTTGAGTCTCTACCATGGCTGTGTGTGGAGTTTGTATGTTCTCCCTGTGTCGTCATGGGGTTTTCTCTGGGTACTCTGGGTCCCCCACAGTCCAAGAACATGCTGTGGTGAACTGGGGTTACCTGTGCCCTGCGATGGGTTGGCACCCATCCTGGGTTGTTCCCTGCCTTGCACCCATAACTTCCCAAATAGGCTCTGGACCCCCATAACCCTGCACAAGACAAGCAGGTATAGAACACAGATGGATGGATATGTTCTGCACCTTTGGCTTTCTTGTTCCAAGTGATTCTGTGTGGAACTTGGTAATATTCTTCAACAAGCAATACAATTAGTTCGTACATACATACTGCATGAAACCATTTAAAATAAATGACTACAATTACTAAATTAAATGTTCAATTATGTTCAAATTAAAATTCTTAGGTGTGATAGTTACTCAGTCATATTGCCTCTTCAAAAATATATAATGTAACTAAGAATATATTTCATTTAATTCCTGTAGATGAGATGAATTGGGCAGTATGGGGAATAGGGCTTTTTTGGCTTTGCTTTGGCTATCTTGTGTTTAGAGAAACTTAATATGGGTCACTTGCAAGTCTGACACTTTCAGGTCTTATTTCTGAGAGACTGGGGACTACTTTGCCAATCAGGGTTACACACTCTCCCAATGAAGTCACAGCCCTTCTCCGGGTTACTGGCCTGTGACACCATTAGACTTTATATTCTGCTATTCTGCATTGCAGTCCAACAGAGTAGTGCCTTCCTCTGAGCTTCCACTCTGACATTTATAAAGGAGACAGGAGACTGCGCTCTCTGGCACTGAGGAGAGATTTGGTATCAGGACATTGTTTTGGCTCCACCCCGCAATTTATAAATATTATGCTATAAATTCTCATGGTTCTGGCTCACATTCTGTCTCCCTGGAACAGATCAGTCATCAAAGAAAAGCTTTTGCTTCTTTATTCTGAATTAATTAAAAAAAAAAAGTTTTAGGTGAAATTCATCTCCTGCAATTAATCTCTGCACATAAGGAGCTATTGTGATGTAATAATCTAATTGAAATATTTTTTTTAATGCTGAATTCTGTTAGGAATGAAAGATGGAAGACCTATACCACAAAAAAAACAATAACACTAATACGATAATAGTTTTCATAAAACATTCACAGTGAAGCGGGGAAGATTCAGTGGTGAATTTATGTAATGGTAGATGGTATAGCCTGGTTGGAAATGTGCCATAGAAATGTATAGTTAGTGAATCCTGGTTGTCAGTATAGGGCTGAGCAGCCATAGTCAGTAAGAGGCCTTGCTTTAGGAGTAATTAGCAACTCACAGTGACGTCGTACATCCATCTGCTTGCTCCACGACAAAAGAACATTCGAGCCCCAGAAGAAACGGGCATGATTCACAAGTCATTGTCAAATCTGTGATCAGTCAGCCTCGTGTTTTGAACCAAGGTGAGTCATGCTGTTTCCAATTGATGGGAAAGTTTCCAGGTGTGTGGTCTGCTTCAGTGTGAACTGATTTATGATTTATGGTAATGTGAAGGTCAGAAGTCCTGGGAGATCCTCTAAATTCCTATTTAATTGCACGTGATGTAAACTGAAGCACAGTTTTCATGCAAGGATGCAGACATTTAAGCTGTGTTACATTTAACAAGTTTCTATTAAGTAATAAATGCTGTTGCGTACATGTTTAGCCAGTCACATTATAAACTCTCATAATAAATCACATTTGTACACTTGACAAACTTTGAAAATGAATATAACTTTGTGCAATACAACTCTTGGCTAAGCAAATAAAACAAATAAATAAAGTCTACTTTTACAAAGGAAAAATCTAATAACCACGGTAACCCATTTATTTGCATAAATGAAAGCAAATCTGTATAACCTTCTCACAGCTGTTTAACTTGTGTTGTAGCTCATTGGTATTTAGATGTGAATGAATCTTCTCTGTGTATGAACCATTATAAATAGGCATGAGAAAAGTAAACAGAAAAAGAAAAACAAGTTCAGAAAGTTAAAGCAGAAGTGTGAAAAGCCAACTTCAGCATGAAAGGGGCCCTGACAAGTGCCATAAAGACATTTAAGGATAAGGACTTCCCAGTTCTCCTTGGAGGCAAGAGGATGGCGATGACCTGCTCTCAGCACAGCAGAAAGCTGCTAAGCCCAGAGAGGACCTCAGCTTTGACTGGAATCCAGAGATCAGACCTAATATCTCCTTCTGACATTTTACTGGATACCTAAGTCAAATTATAGCTGCTCTAATGCTGTGACAGGTGCAACAACTGGTTTGCATATGAATATCCCGAAAATATTGAAACACTTGCACATTTACAGTTAAGGAAGCCAGATATGACTTATATTACACAACATCCAGTTCCAGTAGCTCTTCATGATGGTATGAGTTTGATTGGTATACAAAACAAAGAAGGTTTTAATTTAATTGAGAAGAGTTGAGATCTTGTGCGATACAGGAAGTATCAAGTATTATAGTCTATGAACTGACACACTGAACGATCTGCAAGAACAAAATCAGCCGATACATTTATTACAATGTGCCCTGTATTTTAAGCAAGACCAATAAAAAATGAAATAAAGTGGTTCACAGCAGCCCTGCTTTGTAATTCGCCTGCACTGGTCACAAAGAGCAGTATAAACCTTTAAGTTTCCCCATGCTTCTGGGGAAAGTGCTCTCTGATCTTGCCTAAAAACAGAATGCCTAACTATATCTGAGGGGTGAGCGCAGTCCCATCGCAGCAGCCTGGAGTTTGTCATTGATCCCAGGACGGCTGCTGTTTGATGTGTGTTAGGGGCGGCCCTCTGTCCCCCAGCTCCAGAGCGTCAGCAGGTGTAGATCACTTTTAATGCCTCACATTGTTAATGCCCCCTGCGTTCTGGGAAGGGCTGTCTTATTCAAATCTGTTCTCATATTTATGCATTTTTATAGGTTTCACCAAATCCTGAGTTTTATATATCATTAATAATAATAATAATAATAATAATTATAATCCAGGTGCCTGTATCATGAAGCAGGATTTCTTGCTTAGCTGGATTACTTGTCGGATTTCAGGTAGTCTGGGCTAAATGTAAGTGAACAAAGATCAAGTCCATTTACACTAGGGTACCTTAAATCCGCCAAGTTATCCTGCCAAGCATGAACTGCCGCTGCATGATGCCAGGCCCCGGACGGGATAACGGTGGCCCTGGTACCGGGTCCAAGAAGTATATAGCCACAGGCATGATGATGTGTCTCTTTCTCCTTAAATAAATAAGTCCTGTTATCTTCTCATTGATTATTACAGTGTCACATTAATGTTATTCACTTTGTTAATCAGCTGGTTTACACTTGCTTTTGCCTGTGATGTAATATATGAATCACGAGTTGTGTGGTGATGTCATAGTTAGCGTGTTTATGATGTCAGTTGATCTCCTAGGGTCTCAGATCTCATCAAATTCCATGAGGAAAACTGCATATTACTGCGCTATTACTGCTGCTACCTTTCACTCAGGTGTAATGTTTGGGGTATTCTAAGAGGCTGGTACAGAATACCGCGAGGAGCTCATTTAGCAAAACAAGCTGCCCCTTCACATTTCCGTCTCTACGGCTGCTGTAATGATATTTCAGTTGCCATTTGAAGGAGGATTTAATAATCTGTATGATTGGACACAACCTGTGTTTAGGTTAGTCCCAAAGCTCACAGGCATATTATGCTGAAAATGTCACTTGAAATCTCCCTGATGGCTGCTGCTCACTTTATTATTTACATTATTCAAATATGAGAAATAAGTTTTGTTCCGGGAAGGATGAGAAACTGTGAAAGGTCAACTGGAAAAAATGAGATTAAGGAAAACTGGAAAAGACAAGGCAGAACGGAGTGTCAGTACACTCCTCAGATTGATGCAGGTCATGTTTTGGTAACTGTCACTGTAATTGCATTATTATGGTCACAGAGATCATAGGACATATTCAATAATATATGTTTTTGATCATTTTTGGCCTAGACTTGGCTACCAGTGCGATCTGTGGTGTGCCTTATGACTTTTGGAGTGGGTTGGGAATCTGGTTCGGGGAACGGCTAAAGCCACATCAGCCTGCTACGTCAATGCGAAAACGTCATCGGTTATACTCCTCTGCTCTTCTGTCTCTGAACTATTTTGATATGCAAAAAGTAAGGAAAACCTCTGAATCGGTTGATTACAAATGTTAGGCTAACAGCAGATAGTTCTTTATCTAGTACAGTCTGTTAAGAAGTTCACAGCTAGAGGCTGTAGTTAGGCTGCATGCACATTTACCTGAAAATATAATTTAGCCAGAAAAATGAGGTATATAGCTTGGGCAGGGCTGGAGTGAGCAGCGGGTAAAGAATCACGCGGCCAGATGAGTCACCCTCCGCCCCATGCCTCTTGAAAAAGCGAGTGCATGTGTGGTCGGCGGTGAGAGAGACCCGCGGTGAGAGAGACCCACGGGCTTGAGTGCTCGTATCCCACGATGAACAGCACTCGTGCTCTACTGTAAGTTGCATTTTCCTGGGATGATTTTTGTCGATTCCAACCTTAGTGGAAAAATAAATGACAAAAAAATGCAGTGATAGAGTGTGTCAGTCATGCCGGTCTGTGGCAAAGTGTTTCTGTCATGACGGGGGTTCAGCCTCCTGGGAGGCTTGTGGTTCCAACCGTAGGAGTGACACAGTGCTGGATATCACTGCCTGATGTAAACCAACATAGAGCAATAAAATACCATATGGTAAGGGGGTTAGACCAACTGGAGATTGATGATGTAAGAAAACCCTGCCCACTATGCAGTTCAGAGTCCCTCTTCTTCAGTTAGCACAGGTGCGTTATGGCTTTTAGTGTCACTATTTCTTGTGGCACAAGTGTGTGTTCGGTGATTCTCTGCAGCTACTGGTTGATTGTTGGGATTTGCTTCTGGGTTTTCCCACAAATCCAGGCTATCCACTGTGATGCCTGCAGACTTGCTCCAGGGATTCTGTCATTCTCTGACTGGGTCGCCACAATTACACAAAATCACAGACCACAAAAGGTTTAGGTTAAACCATGTCACATCATTAGCTTTTAACTAGCAGCTTGCTAACCGTAAATTTACTGCTGTTTGGAAGGACCTAACTGGCTTAATCATTTACAGACAATCAGTCGTCCTTCCAGACACATTACACCTGGTCCCTGTCACGCCTCTGCTCTCGTCGTTATGTATGAGACCTCTGTCATCTGATCAGACAAACAAACTCTAATTGCAAATCTGTTTAAGCACTTGGTGCTGAATTTGGATGTTGCACCAGCAGTAATTACAGTTGTCCAAAGTGAGAACCTGTAGTTTCCATCACAAACCATTTTAAGACCAGTGACATATGAATAAAATGCACTCTGACTGATATGATCCAATTCTCCAGAATTCAGACATTGGGTAGAACAATTTGATAGCTAATTTGGACGTTGATAAACAAATGATGCTTTTGCTCACCTGGCATCCATACATCAGACCTCGTTCCACTCTGCATAAGATAAGCAAGTGCAAAATAGTTTTCCTGATGGGTGTAGTTATTGTTATTACTAAGGATGTATTGCAGTTCATAAAGGAATAGGTAATAGGTTTTATATATCTTGTACTGTCTTCATGTGAATTGTCTACAGGACGTCTCAGTCAAATGTTCCATCAAAGTGAGAAACACCAACAAATTGTAGCACATGGAAGAATTATGTTCCAAACGTATGTCCATTAATAAGATTGTCCGTGTGCTGGACTTCACTAGTCTTGGAGCCTGGCTGTATTCCACATTGTATCTCTTAATGTTTTCACATTTTTGCTGTGACAGGCCTTGATGTTGATGCGGTTGTTATGGAAATGTGCCGTATGGTACCCAAGATGCGCCGTTAGAGCGAGTCCTCATACTGCCCCTCTTTTCTTCAAGTCAATTTATTTTTTTTCAAGGCCTAGCTAAAATAGAAGGCATACTCCATGACTCTGGTTTAATAAGTTTTTCGAGTTGTAGGGATAATATTCAATTATGTTAGTCTGTTTATGAATGGTATGTGGCATGTGGTTTGGGATCTGTGCCTGTTATTAGATGGTCATAGGTTCTCATCTCGTTTTGGGCTGCTGCTCTAGAAAATGCCGTCTCACCCTCACTTGTACATTGAACCGGACGACAGTTTCTGATAAATAAGAATAAAATCGAAATTAATATTAAGATGGGAAATACAAAGGTACAATATGCAGCCCTTTTAGCAACATGAACATCTGCTCTTTTACGCATTAAAAATTGATAATATATGCCCGGAATTCTCTAGAAAAAATGCCACTGAGCCCATGAATGTTAGGGCTAAATGCTGCTTATGGAAGAAAGGTCTGTTTGAAGCGGTTAGCTCAGCCTCAGGGCCCTCTGGCTGGGATCCTTCCCCCAGTGTGGAATTCACCTCTGAAAACGACAGGAGAGAACCGGGACAATCTTACACACCTTCACAAAAAAGACCTGGAAAAGCTCGGGGGCCCAGAAGTGAAGTCTTCCCAGTGGTGCCAAAGGAGCAATGATGAGGCGAATGGGAAATATACTTCCGTGCCTTTAAGAGGCAGAGAGATTAAGCTACAGTTAATACGCTTCTCTGAGGATGAATGTACAAGTGCAGTGTGTCTAGCTGACCAGCCTATGCAGTTTGCTTCACCCTATGTGGTCTACTTCACCCTATGTGGTCTGCTTCACCCCATGCGTTCTGCCTCACCCCATGCGGTCTGTTTCACTATATGTGGTCTGCTTCACCCCATGTGGTCTGCCTCATGCTATGCGGTTTTCCTCATCCTATGCGGTCTGCTTACCCCTATATGGTCCGCTTAACCCCATGTGGTCTGCCTCACCCTATGCAGTCTGCTTCAGACTATGAGGTCTGCTTCACCCTATGCGGTATGCTTAACCCTATACGGTCTGCTTCACCCTATGCGGTCTGCTTCATCCCATGTGGTCTGCCTCACCCTATGCGGTCTGCTTCACCCTATATGGTCTACTTCACCCTATGTGGTCTGCTTCACCCCATGGGGTCTGCCTCACCATATGTGGTCTGATTCACCCCATGCGTTCTGCCTCACCATATGCGGTCTGCTTCACCCCATGTGGTCTGCCTCACCCTATGTGGTCTGCTTAACCCCATGCGGTCTGCCTCACCCTATGCAGTTTGCCTCACCCTATGCGGTCTGCTTACCCCTATATGGTCCGCTTCACCCTATGTGGTCCGCTTAACCCCATGCGGTCTGCCTCACCCTATGTGGTCTGCCTCACCCTATGCGGTCTGCTTCACCCTATATGGTCTGCTTCACCCCATGCGGTCTGCTTCACCCAATGCAGTCTGCCTCACCCTATGTGGTCTTCTTCACCCCATGCGTTCTGCCTCACCCCATGCGGTCTGCCTCAGCCCATGTGGTCTGTTTCACCCCATGTGGTCTGCTTCACCCTATGTGGTCTGCTTCACCCCATGCGGTCTGCCTCACCCTATGTGGTCTGCCTCACTCTATGCCAGGGGTGGCCAACCTTATCTGCAAAGAGCCGCAGTGTATGCGGGATTTCGCTGCAACTCCCTAATTAGATTACTAACTAGAGGAATGATTGGCTGAAGAGTCCTCACACCTGGGTTTGAACAGCTGACCTACAGGTTATCCCAAAAACCTGCACACACCGTGGCTCTTTGTGGATAAGGTTGGCCACCCCTGCTCTATGCGGTTTGCTTCACCATATGTGGTCTGCTTAACCTCATGCGGTCTGATTCGCCCTATGCGGTCTGCTTCACCCTATGTGGTCTGCTTCACCCTATGTGGTCTGCTTAACCCCATGTGGTCTGATTCGCCCTATGTGGTCTGCTTCACCCCATGTGGTCTGGTACACCCTATGCGGTTTACATGATGCCACCATACAACACCATGTGAAGCACACTACAAATGATGCATGTATGAGCAGGTCACCTGACCTCATGCAAGCCCTTGTCCAGGCCCAACTCCTGCCAATCATGGCTTACTTATGCTCAGTGGAGCTCCTTACTGTACAACTTATTGCTCATTTTACAGACACAAATGAGACATTCTTATACACACAAAGAGGTCCTCCCACAAACATGGTCTCGCTTAAAACCAGGCTGCATGCTAATGTATTATTTACCCCAGTTTAGCCTCCTCCATTAATTAATTAAGTAATTACTGTTGCCTGACAGCAAACTGGCAAAGGAGAATTATTTTAACATGGAGCTGCTGCAGCCTTGCCTTCTGCGGTCACGGGCTCTCGGCCGCGCCTTAACGGCCGTTCCTGGAACACAGGGAGGCTTTTACTTTGAAGGGAGGAAAGGAGATGGATTCCGCTTATGCCTGTGTGTAGCTGCGTGACCCTGGAACTCGTCCTTCACTGATTTGCTGCCTCCTGACAAACTCATTGGACATTTGGGGATTAACTGAGGGGTTAAAATTAGGTTGATATCATCTTGGCGTATGTTTACATTTCCCCAAGCTGGGGCCAGGATGCTTAAGGGCTATGGACCCAACCGGAACCATGTCTCATTTGCTTGTGACTGTCTTTCGTCAAGACACCTGCTGTAATTTGGCAGGCCAATCCGCCATATCGAGGGCAGCTGCCCCCTCCCTATTAGCCGAGGTCGGCGTTCCGATGATGAGGCGGCTGAGGCAGCCCTACATGGGCGTGACACGTCCCGGTACCATGGTCAGAGGGGATATGACCTCACAGGGTTACCGTCTTTGTGCGGTTATGCTCCAGTTGTGTACTGCCTGCTCCATCCCTGAAGTGTATCGCATCACATTGGAGTACAGCTATGTACCTCTGAGACCTCAGGTAAAGGGTCTCATCCACCAGAGTCCCATCAGGAAAGACTTAAATTATTGTATTAGCCATGTCCACCCGTCCATCCATCTATCCATCCATTTACTGTTACCACGTGTCCTATTCAGGGATGCGGAACCCATCCTGGAGACTACAGGTGCAAGGCAGCGAATAACCCAGGATGGGGTGCCAACTCATCGCAGGGCACAAAGCAGGGAATAACCCAGGACAGGGTGCCAACTCATCGCATGGCAGACTCACACACCACTCACTCACTCATACATTATTTAGTCACACATCACTCACTCAAACAGTCATACAGAATTTACTCACACACCCCCCACTTATACAGCATTTACTAACACACCACTCACTCATACAACATTTAGTCACACACCACTCACTCATACAGCATTTAGTCACACACCACTCACTCATACAGCATTTAGTCACACAACACTCACTCATACAGCATTTACTCACATACCACTCACTCAAACACTCACACGACATTTGCTCACACAGCATTTGCTCACTCATACAGCATTAACTCACACGCCACTCACTCACTCACACGGAATTTATTCCAAGTAGAATACCAGTCTATACATTTAGCAATAGTAAAAACAAGACAGAAAAATCTGATATATATTAATGAAAACCCTGAGGTTATTCTGGGTATTCTGCAAAATTCTGTTTTATCATAGATTCTAACGTACTTGGAGTTTCTGAAGTTTATACTCATTAGTTTTATCGGGTCTTTGCTGTACAATTAATTTTACCTGGTGGCTCTTTGAAAAAGACATGGAATAAAACACACACACACACAGACACACACACACACACCACTACAGTTAACCTATGTTTTTGGACTATGGGAGAGAAACCTGAGGAAACCCTACAATAACATGGGGAACATGCAAACTCCACACATAAGACAGATCACCAGACTCGAACCCTTCTCCGAGAGAAGTGAGGCAACAATGCTAACCATCGCGTCATCATGCTGCCCCCTGTTAATAATACATAATAATCATAATGTCGTATATGTAAGAATTGAGATATGAAAAATGATAGCCATACTTTATTGATTCCTATTAATAAATGAGCATACTTACGAAATACGATCATGAATGAATACAGTTGTCTTCATGTAAGTTATTTACTACTGAATTATGTGCATGTTCATGTTAAAACCAGGCTGTCCGGGTCTTACTCAGTTTGGATTGCAGCAGGATCATCTTTGCATGACGTGCTGCACGGCTGGAGCACATCCCACTTAACCTAACCCTAAACCTAACCACAAACCTAACCATAAACCTAACACTAACCAGGTATCGCGGCTCATTGGGGAATTTGGGCATATAAGAAGCTTCATGAAACACAAACTTTGATTGTTTTTTTGCCAGGTTTCTTCACAACTTAATGACACTTAATAAAAAGGAACTAAAAATAAGAAACGTGTTTAAATTAATTTTGTCAACTACAATGTAGTCCATCCATTTACCCATCTTTCACACCTGCTTGGTTTATGCAGGGCCACGGGGGTCTGGAGCATCTGCCTGGGGCCAGGCAGAAAATAACACACATGGGCAAGGGCACAAACTCTCGAACCCTGCTCTTTATAGATGTGAGGCCTCTGTGTCACTCCCAGAGACATTATCGTGTGGATAAATAATGTTTACATGCATTAATATTGTGAAACGGCACTTTTTCAGTGGACAATACGCTTCTCCTGCCATTTTTTGACCTTTGCACCAGATGAAAAGCCGCTGATGACAATCTTTGATGTGCCTCTGTTGTTTTGCAAAACATTATCCTGTAAAATTAGGTTCCAATTAAATGTGGATACTGAGGCCAATTAACACATCACAAGCGATGTGCCTTCGTCTAGTTGGTGACTCTGAGGCTAGGAGGCGGGTGCACTGTGACCGAAGGTCATGTGACCCAGTCTTCTCTTTCATGATAGCTTCGCATTCCCAGCATAGTGTTCAAGATGAGGCCTCTTGTGATGCATAAAAGGAAAATGACTAACCTCTTTGACCTTGAGTCTACTTGTGGCTTAAAAATATTGCAATATTTTCCAATAACCTGACATTTAAAAGGGCTACACATCTCCCATTCTATGAGCCTGGGTCTTCAATGCAAATAAAAAAAAAATCAAATACTCGTTAAGGAAACTAGAGATTCATTATGCTGCTTGACTTCAGAATGTTTATCAGAGATAAGACTCTCAATTTATTACCAAGAGCATAATTATTCATACACACGGCAGTTTGATATGACGAACTGTGGGTCATGTACCGATGCTGTGTTGATTTTGCATGTCATTAGCAGCCCAGTGGAACCTTCCTGGAGTAGCAGGCACTTCAGGATCGGCCTCCTTTGCCTGGTGACCCTTGCTGCTATGATTGAAGTCCATCACGAGGCCTGCAGTCACGCTATCAGCAGTGCTATCTATAGACACTCTGTCTAAGTGGCATTTGGGTGAGATCACAGTCAGGCACTCCCAGTGCTCGACACCCTGTGCCATTAAGGACCTGCTCTTGGCAGCCATAAAGTTGGTCTTTGAGTCAACTTTAGTCTTTATATATTGGGACCAAATCCAGTCCAGCGGCTTGCTGTTAGAGTGGTAGTTCTAGCTGCCTTGCCGAGAAGTTTCACTGTCCATCGATCCATCCATTTCCCATGGTGTCCAGTGAGCCTGGAAGCTGTGCCAGGAAGCACAGGGCTTTTAGCTGGGATACTGGTCACTCCAAGGACTTTAAACAGACAGTGGGAGTTTCATTGTGAGTCCTCTTCGAGCGGGATGAGTGTGGAATGCCAGTTAGCAGCATAGCATTTGGATCACAGGCAACATTAGGCTTCTTTCACAGGGCTTGCAAGGTGAGAGAGTCCAGTCCAGGTATTCATTACAGGTTACACCAAATTGTATCCGAAGTTCATTTACATTTGTAAAAAAAAAAAAAAAGCACACTAAATACATTACATTCATATGACAATCACAAACCACATTTTCAAATTCAAACGTACAATATAATTTCATTTTATTCAACACACAAAGAAACCATGACGCATTCCAAAGATCTATCAGGGACAGGGTCATATCTGGCATGTTTCATATGTAAATGTTATTGGAATTATTATCGTGTATAGTATCTGAACTTTGGATGCAGGCTGGTGTACTGGGAAGGAACCCATGCGATCATGGTGAGAACATGCAAACTGGGGCTGGTGGATGGCCATCACCTCCCGATCTGACGCACCACCCTCTCTTTTTTTTTCCCCCTTGTCGTGTCCAGCAGTTTAGCAAGCAGAATGTTGATCTGGGTGCTTTATTGTGCCAACACTTTTATTTTGTCAAGTGGAGCTTCGGATTAAGCTCCTCTTGTTACTTGAGGTATACTCTTTATTGACCATTTTAGATTACTGCGCCACAAAGCCAGAACTGACAGGGAAAGTTAGCTGAAGTAGAGGAGATAGAGAGTACAAATCTGTTAGCTGCTGTGTGTGAGCTTGTAAGTGGCGATGGACCGGCATGTAGGAACATATAGGAATTAAGCTTGTACTGTTTTGTTTTTTCCTTAATTTCTTGACTTCACTGGACATGCAGCGGCTCAGTGGGTGGTCCAATACAGTGACTCAGTGGGTGGTCCAATACAGTGACTCAGTGGGTGGTCCATTGCCATGGCTGTGGGTTTGAATCTCATTTCTGAGCTGTTTGTGTGGCGTCTGCATTTTCTCTTTTTGTCTTTGATTCCATCCCCTGTAGGTGATTGCATTTGCCACATTGTATGCCCTGTGATGGACAGGCATCCCATCCAGGGGCTGTACCTCAGCCTGATGTCCTGTGCTGTCTGGGCTGGGCTTTCACTGAACAGGAGTTCTTTCTAGTATGCAAAGGTCTTTTCTATGAACTGTATGCATGTGATTCTCGCCCTCATTCTAAAACGAGAATTCAGTTGTGGTATAATTGTGCTGAAGTGTCGCTTCCCTACTTAAAGGTACCTTTATATGCTTTGCCTAGTAGATAGACAATGGGGTCTAATCATAACGCTGATAACTTAGTTATTAATAAAATCTGATGGTTCTTCAAAGGACAGTAAGCAAACTGCATGAACTGAAAACAAAAAACAAATACACTCTCCTTATCCTGGCCAACCCCCCCCCCCTCCAGCGCACACACACACACACACACACACACACACCGAGTAAGCATATCTTTATGGGGACTGCTCATTCATTTCTATGGCAAAAATTCTAACACTAACTATGACAACCTTAACCCCTACCCAGCCTGAACCATAACCATAAGTAACCTAGCAAAATACAATAGCTTTTGCATTTTTAGTTTTTTCATTGCAGTCACAGATTTTTATTAAATTGAATTTCCCCTTAGTGTAACAGATATAAACATTTTGCTGCGCATTTGAGATTAACATCCCTGCCATACCTGTTTTTAAAACAAACGTCAGATCCTGGCTGTGGACCACAGGGGATACCGTATGTCTAACTTTCCAGACATCTAACAGGGGGAATTACTTTGGTGTGGCAAGCAGTTCATTTTTCCCCAAAGCATCATGACTTGGACATTTCAAACAATTATTCTCCTACAGCAGCCAAATAAATGCAAATGAAAAACATTTCATTTAGTTTTAGCTCTTGTTGCTCTCTCGTTGAAATGGCATGGATACCAGTCCAGTAGACCAAAGACATTCCGTATTTCATTATAAATCCTCATCCAGTCCATAGCATCAAAATACACTGATTATTAAAGCAACCTTCTGTTCTACATGCAATCAAACCATTCTTATGAAAATAATGTTTTCACTCATCTGTCTTTCCATTATTTGTAATAATTTCCCATACTGTTCATCTGAACTGCAATATCTAAGATATTCCCAGGAATGAGAAATAAAAACTTAATGCTGACTGTGATTGCTGAATATGTCTGTTCATGTCGTTAAGGCTTTTTCAAATGATAATTTTCTCTGACAAATATTCTTTGAATACTGCCATTGAATGTTAGGGAGGGATGATATTATAATTTTCACAACATGTTGATGACAGAAGTTAATTAGATGAATAGTTGCTCATCAGTGCAGTGAGTAGCCCTGTGGGCTGTGTGCCTGTGATGGGAAGGTAGCTGGTTCGACCCTCGATAGGACAGTCGCATGTCAGTGGGCTGTGTCCCTGTGATGGGAAGGTAGCTGTTTCGACCCTCGATAGGACAGTCGCATGTCAGTGGGCTGTGTCCCTGTGATGGGAAGGTGGCTGGTTCGACCCTCGATAGGACAGTCGCATGTCAGTGGGCTGTGTCCCTGTGATGGGAAGGTGGCTGGTTCGACCCTCGGTAGGACAGTCGCATGTCAGTGGGCTGTGTCCCTGTGATGGGAAGGTGGCTGGTTCGACCCTCGATAGGACAGTCGCA